>OX459101.1:11109846-11144846 GCA_949775045.1 Metridium senile | reverse complement strand
TCCCCTCACCCTTCAGAACCCTCTATCGATGTCATAATTCAACAAATATTTCTAATTTTAAGTGGTGTGTCCTGGGGCGGATCCAGAAATTTATCAGGGGGTGTCCCAAATGCAAATAAAGGGCTCTTAAGGTGTTAGGGGGTGTCTGGTGCCTGAAGGGACACCCCCTAGATCCGCCCCAGGTCTCATGTTTCAATTGCTGGGTTTGAGGGATGTCCTTTCTTGATAAGCTGTCGTTCACCATTGATATTGATAACAGGAGTCTCCGTTCTTGTATGCCACACATAGACCTAAAGTAAAACGATAAAACTAGTGAGAAGGGAATGAATCAGGCAAATATTTTAGCCTTATTTTACAATAATGTACGTTGAATTGTTTGCTATCATTTATAGATAAATGTTAGCAAACATATAGCTGAAGTATTGGGATTACACATAGATCTAGACCTAGAGTAAAATTATAAAACTAATAAGACGCGTATGAATCAGTCAAAGACTGTAGCCTTATTTTACAATAATGTATATTCGTAATCTACAAATGATAGCAAACATAGCAGAAGTATTGGGATTATTAGATTGAATAAAGAAAACATTGATAACTTACCCAAAGGCTACTTGTATGAGTTCTTACAACTCACTGATTCTGAATTTGAGTTGTGAAAACTTTATATACGTAACTATTACTCAAAAGTATTAGCATTTGCGCGCGAAACAGGGTAAACCCAAGGGTCCCCAGAGAGTTTTCAGAGTTTTGAGTGAAAGATGAAAACATGAACTTCCAAAATCGCATCGATTTTAATTTAAAGTGCAGCATAAAATACCTTCATGCAGTTGTTTCCTCGAGGCTCAAGCTCATCCATTGTAGTCATCTGTTCTAGAAATGATGTTTCCATTAAACCTGGTCTCACTTGGGGCTGGAACGAGGCTAGTGGGTACTCGACTATAAGTTTATTAATGTTAATAGCAAATCCTGCCATATCGATTGGAAATTTTCTCCATGGTTTCCAGTTATTATGGAACTTTATTACTTTACCATTGTGGCACATGGGCCCTGACCATCTTGCGGCACCTGTAAAGGCGACAGGCCAGATACCAACCCCTTTTATCGAGCGCATCTGCAAGGAAATATATTACACATATCTTAAATAATAACTTTGATGCATAAACGATATGGCTAATAAACTTTAAAATCTTTCCTCGCCCTTAATGTTGTCAATTGTTTCTATGCAGTTTGGAGCTTTGAGACTAACTATGATTTAGGGGAAGAGGAGTTTATTTAAGAATTACTGCGGTTTTAGATTTTCTGCGAACTCAGACATTTCAATGGTTTGTTGCTTTTAGCTGCCGTCAATCAAAACTAATTTCTCGGTACCTTTTAAACCCTTGATTGACGGCAGCGAAATACGTTTTTTACAATGCAACTGGCCGTTGGAATGTTTAATTATGCAAAAAGTGCAAAACCGCAGTAAAATTAAAATCTGTATACACAATATGAACTTGTTATTTTAAACAGCAAGCGCTGCTCTCTACCTGTAGAAAAATCCCCCCTTCAAATGACATAGTGGTCGGGCATTGTGTGTCCACTTCAAATGACATAGCACTTGGTCATGCATTGTGTGTTTTGTGTGTGTTATTACTCTAAATTAATTAAACGCATGTTTGCTAACACGACTCACCTCCTCAAATAGCCTCAAATCATACGTATTATCATCATCAGCAAAGTAAATAACACCTTTTGTCTTGTTAGGGTTGACGTTCTTACGAATCCACTCGAGTCCCAGATTCCTTTGCTCGACGCCTCTTGACTTTGCCCAGCGGGGCTGCTTACGAGACCTTCGTAAAGGCTTTGGAGTTCGTATATACAAGTGGGTATACTTCACTCCACAATTGGACAAAAAGTTTGCGACAAGTTTTGTTCTATTTCTCGAATCCTCTACAAGAATCCAGTGAAAATTCTTGATATGTAAAAATGTATTGCAGATTCTAGTTAGTTCTGCTTTTTGTAAGAACCTTTTATATGTTGGCATTATGGCATATATAGTTGGAATGTCTTCTTTAAGTTTTTGGTGTTTTTGGATGGACCGTTTACGCAGAGGAAACCGTACAAGGATGTTGTCGTCGTGGGTTTCTCTTTCCTTTAAAAGTTTATTTCCTGATGTGATGTGAATATTGTGGATCTTCTCTGATGGGTGAACGTGTTCATCGTCTGGTAATAAAAGGGAAAAGTTATTCAGTAACTTCAACACTAACCAACACCAACCCACTGTAATTGATCAACCAAACAACCAAATAACAACCAACGTGCAATCAACCAACTAACCAACCAACATGCAATCAACCAACTAACCAACCAACCAACCAATATGCAATCAACCAACATGCAATCAACCAACTAACCAACTAAGCAAGCAACATGCAATCAACCAATCGACCTGACAATCAACTAGCCAACCAACCAATTACTCAACCAACCATTCAACCAACTATCCCGCAAGAAAACATGTAACAGACTACCCAATTAATATAACAACAAATTAAATAACCAACCAATTAATCAACTGATCAATTACTCAACTAACAAATTAACCATTCAACCAACTACCCAACCAATCAGCAAACAACCGACTACTCAATCAATCTAACTAACTAGCCAACCAATTAATCGACCAACCCATCAACCAACCAATCACCAAATCAACCAACTACCCAACTTATCAGCAAACAACCGACAACTCTATTAATCTACCTGAATTAATCAACCAACCAGGTTAAAAACGAATAATTAACCAAGCAACAAACATACAAAAACATCAAAAAACATAACGAACCTTTAAAGTGGTCACTTTCAAATCGGTTTTCGATAACTTTCGTTAATAAAAGCAGAATAATAAAACAGCAGAACAGGATAATATACTTGAACATTCCCCGGGAAAACTAGACAGAAAATATCCATTAGTAGTGTATAGTAAATGATGACAACGATGATGATGACAATGATGATGACGATGGTGGTGATTATTATGATATGACGATAATGATGATGATGATGAAGATTATGATGATAACGATAATGATGATGGTGGTGATGATTATGGTTACGATTATGATGATGACGATAATGATGATGATAACGATAATGATGGTGGTGGTGATGATTATGGTTACGATTATGATGATGACGATAAGGATGATGGTGGTGATGATTATGGTTACGATGATGATGATGATGATGATGATAATGATGGTAGGGAATATGACGGTTATGAAATGATGGTGGTGATGATGGTGATGGTGGTGATGGTGGTGGTGATGAAAGATGAGATATAGAGAATGGCGATAATTTCAATGATAACGAATGATGATGAAGATAAAGATGATGATAATACGCAAATAGTGTTGATGATGATGATGTCCAAAACCAATATAACAATGAATATTATAGTGATAATGAATCATATCATAACATGATAAACTAAAGTCAATAATAATATAACAACAATTAATGAACCAGGTAATCGACTCACGGAAGAAACACAGAGACAAAATATGTCTAGACTGATTTCTTCTAAAAGACGCATTTGAATGAAAAAAAAAAAAAAAATCCATTGAACTTAATTGCGCCTTTGTTGTCAGTAACCGGAGGAACAGGTTATTCACAGTCTAAAGGCCCGAGCAAACGCACGCAACATTGTTGGCCAACATTGTTGCGATACGGTTTGTTGAACACGAGAACAAAAGAAATGTTGGATGAGTTTCATCAAACATCATCCAACAGGGTGTTTAAACGGGCCCAACATGTTGGAGCAACCATGTTGGTCCAACAATGTTCCTTGCGTTTGCACGGGCCTTAACACCAACCATATGAAAGTTGCATCCCACAAAAATTTATTGAAAAAATTTATTTCGCAATAACTTAAATCACGGTGCTTCTAATAATAGTTATATAATGAAATAATAGTTAACTAATTTCAACTATTGTAAATAAATTTAACTTGCCAAGACTAGCTAGCTATAAATGCAGGTTAAATACATATTTGTAAATTATTTCTTCTTCAATTAAATTGAGTTTAAATTGAATTGATCATGAGAATAATCACTTTTTTATATATGACATGTTAACAATATCATAAACTGCAATTCGAAACATAACTGTTTCAACCACTAAACTGTAGCTATATTTTTTTAAAAATTTCCTTATTTCTGCACAAAGCAAACTTGTTTTTGCCATTGTAATCTTTCTTAATATTTTTTCATTTTCCTTCGACACTGAATAGTCACTAAATAAGAACTTATCTATTAGAGCAGTTCTCATTAACTCGTCAAACACTCTCTAGCCTATATTCACTGTTTAATGCACTCTAATTCCATCATATTCTTGTGTTGTTATTTGAATATCACACTTTACTATAATACACTTTGTTTCACGGATTAATGAGAAACTGCTCTACGCATGGGTAATTTTATTTATTATTTTATTTTAGTGTTTTCGCTCTATAAATAAATACAAAATCTATTTCTATTCATGAGAAATATGTATTATTGTTACTAAATGTATATTTTTCGATAAATAAATTCAAATGCGTTTGAAGTCAAAACTATAAATATAACTATTCATAATTTTGACTTAAACTGTAATTAAATAAAATGGCGTAGTCAGTTTAAACATTCAATTAAATATCAACGAATATCTAAAATAAGGATATACATTAAATAACTATATATCCATTATTTTGACTAAGAATTATTGATATTTAAATTCAATTGCAAATTTATTCATCGTCTAAAAAACATGGCGTACTAGTACTATTCTAACTTGAAAGCCTTTAGCAAGATCAATCGATCGATGATATAAAGTCATACAGGCCAAATATATATTGCTTATAAATCGTTACATTTTTAACATATATTATTTCTATGAGGTTAACGCTTTTTTTTTGTATTTTAAAACAAAGAAATCTAGTGTAGTGAATATTAAAGAGGACTAAAATGGCGCTGCTGTCCGTCACATTTTTATCTTCGATTTCTAATGAGCTGAACCCTTCATAAGTTACAGTATATCTGTGTTAAAAATTACTTCTTTTCATCAGGAAGACTTTAAGAAAATATTTAAACATTTTTAATCTTAAACAAAGAAGTTTAGCAATAGTTATAAACAGACCTACCTGCAGCGCCACAGAGTGAAACAATAAGAAACATATCTTTGTTTTTCTCTTGTATTTTATAAACAAAACTCCTCTAGACATAAGCTTCATTATATGGGCAGTTATCATTATGTTGGTTGATAATAATAACTCGTTTTACATACCATTTTAAGAGTGGTTGATTCTTTTCGATTCCAGAACTAAAGCAAAGTTCGTTTTCTAAGCCATGTCTTTGTGGAAATCGTTGTTTGTTAAATCTGTTCTCATCTTAACAGCTCCTTTGTGAACGCATTCATAGAGACACAATATGATTTAAATTACATGGAAGTTTGCGTCCTTTTTGTAGGGTTATCCAGTGGTAATACGGAGACGTAACCCGTCGACCTTTGTTTCTTGTGATACCAGTTAGTATGTACCGGCCAGAAGTAAATAGTGCCACTCGTAAAGAAGCCTGCGCAGCGGCTCTCTAAGGCCGGGGAGGGGAGGGGGTCGTAAAGCAGCTATTAAACTATCATCATCATTTTATAATCTTTAATATCAGAATTATTACCATTATCATCATCATCATCTTTATAACCATTATTATTATTATTATTATCATCGGACTGTACAATAGTGCCACTTGTTATGGAGCTATATTAAACTATCATCATCATTTTATCATCTTTAATATCAGCATTATTACCATTATCATCATCATCATCATCATCATCATCATAATCATTATCATCATCCTCTTTATAACCATTATTATTATTATTATTATTATTATTATTATTATTATTATTATTATTATTATTATTATTATTATTATTATTATTATTACTATTATCGGAGGTAAATAGTGCCACTTATAAAGGAGCTATTAAGCTATCATCATCATTTAATAATCTTTATTATAAGCCGCATCATCGTCATCACCATTGATTTCATCATCATCATAATCATCATCATCATCATCATTATCATCATCATCATCATCATTATCATCATCATCATTATCATAATTATAATCATCACCATTATTGTTATCAGTCATTATCATCATAATCATAATCATTTTTATCATCATCATTATCTTTATAATTCTTTGAAGATGAAGCATCGAATCAACAGTAAACCTTACTCGTGCTAGTCAAACGACCAGTCAAGGAGAGGAAACCTAAATATCTTTCATCTACATTGTTTGTCGGTCTATTATTCATTCATTCATTCATTCATTCAAATCTCTGACGTCATAACATGCCGTCGTCTTTCAATTTGTTAAAGTTAATATATCTTCACCACCTCGCTCCCAGTACCTTTTCCCTTCGCTTTTGGGTGAGACCAAAAGCGAAGGCGGGGAAAAGGTCCTGGTGACGAGGTTGGTGTTTTCAATACGAGTGACGTCACAACATGGCGGCCTTTATTTTCACTTCCGTTCTTACAGCTACCTGTCAGAGTTTTATCATAAGACAATAAATCAACCATAAATTTTCAAGGTACCAAAAAATCCTCATATCAAAACAAAACAAAAAATGAATTTAAAATATGAGAACTGATTAGCTTTTGGATGTAGCCTCAAATGACAGGTAAAGTGATAATTTCAAGTATCTTTTCGCCGAATGGGTTGATCATTTCTTAAATGTTATAATTGGGATCTTTTAACTTTATTCAACCATCGTGTCCTTTTGGATTGTTGAAGTGAATTGATCAATTAGCTATAGACCATGGGCGCTTTCCATTCAACCAAAAAAATCGGAAATTCCGGGTGGAAATCAAATGGAACTCGACAGTTTTGAGGTTGTCCTAAATTTCCGAAAATGTTTTCCGGAATTTTTTTTCTTATGGAAATCGCCCCATGTATTCGTTTGCTTGCTTATAATATTCCAAATTCGAACGATTAACTATATAGTAAGACTAACATTTCTTCCCCTGAAATTATGGAATAATATATTGTCTTTCTTGAACGAAGTTTGAATTGAAAGATTTAGTATTTTGAATGCTTTAAAACGTATCCGATTGTTTATCGACGAAACCGTTTACAAAAAGTTAAAATTGTTTGAATTTAACGACAACAAAGCATGTGGTATCTCAATTGA
Source organism: Metridium senile (assembly GCA_949775045.1). NCBI lineage: Eukaryota > Metazoa > Cnidaria > Anthozoa > Actiniaria > Metridiidae > Metridium > Metridium senile. The sequence goes on along the minus strand of OX459101.1, from coordinate 11,137,625 downwards.
AGGAAAAACCGTTTTTGAATTTGATCAGATATTCCTCTGGTTAAATGTTACGTTTTAAAGCAATATCGTAAAAATTATCATTTGATTACGACTAAATTCAAAATTTAATTCAACTGAATTTCAACTCGTACTGTAAAGTTTTCATACGTGTAAAAGTAGGGACTGTTTCAATTTTGGAAGTCTTAAATAGAGTGCCATTAATTGAAGGTCAATATACCAGTTTTTATGTTATCAAGCACCGATGTACTATTTACCAAAAGCCGCATTTGCACATGGAAAGTCTCAATAGAAGTACTAGAGCAAATGCAGTTAAACCATGAAATAATATCAAGTAATTTCTAACAAATAGTCACTATTTAGTGACTAATTGTTGCTACTATTCACCCAGAATAAATGATCAAAGAAAGGATAACGAGGTTACTTGTGTATTGCTATTTTGTCTCAAGATGTTCTGGTTGAGGGATTTGTTAGTACTTTCTTAGATTGCATTTCATCGTTTAACTGCATTTGCTCTATACCTTTTCACTGTTAACGTCAACAACCTCAGCCTCGATAGCGTGTAATATATTCTTTACAATTTGACTACAGCTCACGGTAATTATGTACACATTATCAAACAATTGTATCTAATTGAAACAAATCGAAATCCCATGGGCTGTAGTCAAATTGTAAAGAATATAAGGCCTCTTCTACACGAATCCGATCCGGCTGAAACCGCATAAAAATATTTGCGTCCACACGAATCCGCGTATCCGGAGGATTCAAGTAAAAGTATGCGGTTTCGGTGACCGGATTCACTGGATTCGTGTGAACGATAGGCCGATTCGCATCAAAAAGTATGCGGTTTCAAAAGTATCCGGATTCGTGTAGACGGGGTCTAACACTAATGCAATTGTATGATAATTATTTTGTTTTCTATTGTTTAATTAGAGTTTCACATAAGCCGCTTTTGTATGCTAATGTGTTTCTTATATGCTAATGAGGTCGTGGACAAGAAATATAACGAGCTCATGGGCATATGCTGTTACAATAAAAAACACAATTACAGTCTTTCTTAGAAAATCAATAAATAAGTTAACAAATAAGTACAAAATGCATCGTTGGCTTAAAAAATACTTTTGTTTAATAAAAAAAATAGAAATGAAGTACACGCTTTCTATTATAACAAAATACGCACGTGAATTCGTCATATTTTTTGTCAACGACGTCATTAGCATATAAGAAATACATTAGCATACAAAAGCGGCATATGTGAAACTACTTTATTGAAGTCTGATGAGCATCATAATCACCATGTTTACATTCATAGATGTTCAAATTGGGTGGATATAGACTGGTATGGCACGGAAAGAACTGGCTGCATTACTTGTTTTCCTGGTAATTATAGGACCTTTAACATATTTCATCCTAAAGGAAGAATACAAACAGTCGAAGGACTTGAGAAAAGTACACCAACGAAGCCCTGACGTAGTAATCGAGGACGCCATTTTGGGTGAGTAAGCTGCAGTTATGATAAAGATAGGATGATTTTCATTCGTCCGTGCAACGAAGTAGACTAGGTAGTGAGTAATAGTCGAAATAAAATAGAAGGGGACAATGGGATTAGTGTGTACAATGTTAAGGGAAGAAATTAAATTGATATATCTTTTAACTAAAACAAGATCACAATTATGTGGCCTTGGTTTACATTGGAACGTGACTTCGGCAACTAGTGTCTGTTTGTTGTTTAATTGTTAAAGAAATTAATTAAATATATTTCGACTAAAATAATTAAAAATATTTTAGAAACTTATTAAATGTCAAGTCGTAAACTAGAAGTCTACCATTTTTGTCATACATGTCCCTGATACTACCATTTAGGAAAACAGGATAGTTTAGATGATCATTCTATCTCCAAGCGACACTCAGGTTTTTACACAAACGTGTATTCATGTTTATTCGTATCATTCATGGTCGATCTTCTAGTCAAAAGAAACTTTCTCATTACTTAGTTATAGCACAGGGACCCCTAATCAATCAATAGTTATGAATAAAATAGATGAAAAACGCGCGCGCATGCAATTGTTCGTCGCTTGGGCTTCCTGTGTCGACTACTGCTCGTGATATCTGTTGGGCTTCCTGTGGCACGTTGCTTGGTGACGAATGGCAACTTGTCCACCCCTTGTGATAATAAATATGTGACAATGGATGAAACTCCCATTACGAATTTCTATAAAAGCGCTTATTTCAAGTGGAAATATTAGTTGTAGTAAAAACATACCATTTATTAACTTTTTCTAAAATACATTTCATGAAAACAACTTTTTTTTGCAAATATCATTTTTACGAACTGCAGTGCAACGTGGAGGTACCGGAAGTGAGGTAAAGATCCCCTTTCTTCTCTGACTTTAGATCGTGAAGCATTATCAAATGTCTTCACAACTATTTCGAAAAGGTGACTTTGCTCCAGCGGTGTGTCGGATTTAGCGAAATCTTTAATTTGAGATACAGTGTTATCAAATCATTAATAAAATGAGATGTATTTGCCTTTCACATGCACACAGTTGGAAGTTTTCATAAAGCCTACAATTTATCAAATGTAAATATATGAGACAAAAACAAACAAACAAAAACTTTTACTTAAATGATAAGTAAGCTCTCTTTTTTCGACTTACCGTATGATGTCTTCAAAGTTGTTTATATTGTCCATCGGACATCATCTTGTTCACATTTGGCAGAAAAAAATAATCACTTCCGGTACCTCCACGTTGCACTGCACATATTTTGAGTATTTGAGAGTTTCATCCCTTGTCACATATTACTAAACTAGAGAGATTTGCCGAGAAAAGCTACGCGAGAAAAGTTTTTGAATTTTACTATTCGTCAGCCATTTGTCACCAAGCAACGGCGGCCACAGGAAGCCCAAGCGACGAACAATTGCATGCGCGCGCGTTTCCCATCTATTTTATTAATATTATTGATTAATTAGGGGTCCCTGTGGTTATAGTTTAGGAAAATATAAGGATTGGCCCACAGTTGCATGATTCTCTCACAACGATAATTCAGTATGCCCCTAAAAGTTAAACATAGTTTTAAAGACAATTTCACATTAGGAACCGTCCCGTATTAAAGTCGTGCCATTGCAGTTAGCCAATCAGAACCTTAGTTGTTATTTGTCAGAGCGAAAGGCTCATGTTCCCTTGTATTTTGATATGAATATGAGTAAGTTTTAGCTTGTAAAGTAGATGAGCAGAGGAGAAAGTCCAATGCAATACTACTACAACAAATAGAGATCCAGATACCAGCCTATCTATATCAGAGCAGTCTGTCCCGTTTAATAACGCTGTTGAAAGAAACGTTGACTATTCTTTCACAGACGAAGGAAATCAAATCCACGACAAAGTTGTTACACGCATCAACTTGCTGAATGTTCGTCATTTCGCATTGCGAGTTCTTGAAGTTGAATCAAAAACTCGCAACGTGTTACCGTATCCAAAACTCTGCGTACGCGGGCATGTCACACGCATCAATTTTTTACGTAACGACGTATCGCAATCTTCGTTGCTGAAAATCGTTGCATGTAACATCACCTTAATTCATTCCTTCATTCGTTTTTTACATTATAGGGTTGAACAAACGGTCTAACAGAAACCTGAATGCGGTCCTCGACCAAGACTCTTTGACTAAAGCCAAAAATAGAGAACTTTTCAAAAGACTGCGTCATTCACGACACCAAGAGAAAGTTCTACAAGAAAAAATAATTGAATTGAACACAAAAATTATAAACTGTGCCAAAACTCCAACAACTATAGCTAAAACAAACAAACATGTTATTAACAAGAAGAATCCTCTACCAACACTTTTCATCGTTACTCCAACGTATAAACGCTTTGTACAAAAGTCTGAGCTAACAAGACTGAAGCAAGCTTTCAAAGGAGTCGAAAATCTTCATTGGATTGTTGTCGAAGATTCGCCTCACAAAACCAAACTGGTCAAAACCTTTTTGCTAGAATCGGGGTTGAACTTCACCCACCTAAATATTAGAACCCCGAGTATACTCAGAAAACATAAAGGTGAGGCCAGGAGGTTTAAACCACGAGGAGTTTATCAAAGAAATATTGGTATTGAATGGATTCGAAAGAATGTTGATCCTGATAGTACTCAGGGTGTGGTGTATTTTGCCGATGATGATAATACCTATGATAGCAGGATATTCAAGGAGGTGAGATATGATGTATAAACCACAGGGAGCCCAAGCTCGTCACTTGTGATGTTTTAAAGTAAATGTATGGAGTCGCGAAATATCCTTTCGCTGCGCCTCAATATACAATAATACATACTTTTTTTACGTAGATAGTTGTGTATAACTAAAGCTCGGTCACAGACTAGAAAACAGTTATACACAACTATCTACGTAAAAAAAAGTATTTATTATTGTATATTTGAGGCACAGCGAAAGGATATTTCGCGACTTCATACATTTACTGTAAAACATCACAAGTGACGAACTTGGCATGGGCTCCCTTTGTATAAACTAGCCATGAAAAACAGAAAATGATTCGGTATAGTACAAATAATTTAATAATAATTTTAATAATTTCTAGAGCGCTTTAATCTAAATTCTAAAGCGCTTAACAACATGCAAAATATAAAATATATATAATATCTATTAACAATAATAATTAACAATAATAAAAAATTTTAAAATATTTTACAAAATGAAAAGTTCATAAAAAGGCAGTCTTAAATAAAAAAGTTTTTAAATTAGTCTTAAAGCTATTTATATTATTGTTGTCCTTGATATATTGAGGAAGGCTGTTCCATATCTTTGGGGCAGCAACTGCGAAAGCACGGTCTCCAAAAGTTTTGCATTTTGTTCTTACAACCGTCATACATGCGAACAGCTTAACAACCAACCAACTATATCCTATCAACCACAAGTATTCCGTTCACCAACCAACCAATCAATCAATTAATCAATCAAGGATCTAACCAACCATCCTATCAACCACAACCACCAGCCCACTAATGAACCAATTGATTAATCAATCAATCATCAAATTATCAACCAACCAACCATCAATCAATCAATCATTTAATCAATGAATCGATCAATCAAATTATCAATCAATGTCTCTCAATTAATCAATCAATCAATCAATTGATCAAACAATCAATCAATCAATCAATCAATCAATTGATCAAACAATCAATCAATCAATCAATCAATTGATCAAACAAACAATCAATCAATCAATCAATCAATCAATCAATCAAGCAAGCAAGCAAGCAAGCAAGCAAGCAAGCAAGCAAGCAAGCAAGCAAGCAAGCAAGCAAGCAATCAATCAATCAATCAATCAATTCAATCAATCAATCAATCAATCAATCAATCAATCAATCAATCAATCAATCAATCAATCAATCCCTTTACTAACTAACCTCGACCATATAAACACACAAAACCAATAACCAACTAACCATCTTATGCAACTTGATCCTCTTTAGATGCGTTGGATCAAGCGTGTTGGTGTATGGCCTGTTGCATTCACAGGTGCTGCACGATGGGCGGGTCCCATTTGCCGTGGTGGAAAAGTAGTGAGATTTCACACTAACTGGGGTCGCTTTCGCCCATTCCCTATCGACATGGCCGGTTTTGCTATTAACATAAGAAAGCTTATAGTAGATTTTCCAAAGGCGAAATTCAAGGCTTTGAGAAAACCAGGTTTGCTGGAATCTTCTTTGTTAAAACAAATCACTTCAAAGACAGAACTTGAACCGATTGGTGATGGGTGTGCTAAGGTAAGAAATAGAGTGTGAAAATTGTAGTTAAGCCAATGCTAGCCGGCCCTTTGCATCGAAGCGAGACGAACGTTGAGCTCGCAATGCTAGCTAGAGACCTGTTAACACCTTGCCGGACAAGTATTCACGTGTCTCTATCATTGCAATCTCAACTTTCGTCTTGCATCGATGCAAAGGCCCAGCTATTTCAGTTCAAGATGGCATTGAAGGGGACTGTTCTATTATATAAGCTTATTCACTATACACCTATTTCAAAAATCGTTGTCACAGCCGAAGTTATAGACCACACTCTGAAGACTGCAAAGGATGTTGGTAATGTGAACTGAATGTGTGATATATCACACGCTTTTAAAAAAATATTTGTTTCATAATCTACCCTACAACAATGTGTTATGTTCATATAACGGAAACATGTACAATCAAAATATTTTATGAACAAATTGATAACAAGAGTAGCTGAAATACCAACATCCTTTGCAGGCTTCAGTGCGTGGATTTTAGCTTTGATTGCGACAACGATATTTGAAAAAGGTGTAAATAGTTATCTTCAAACAAACACACATTACCATACACTACAAAAACGGCTGAGTAGATACAACTCAGTATATTGAGTTAATCATGCATTCAGGATGACACTTTATAATGAGTAAACTCGACTCATTTTTAAGAGTAAACATAAATGTAGATGTGCCATTGATCAAGAGTACAATTTACTCAATGTATCTAGGTAATGTATTTGCGAGCAGGCCTGCATACGAATTCACCAAAGTTGTTGGCCTTGAGCCCGTGCATTTTTGTAATGTGGCATTGTATATAAACATAAATAAAACGAAGCGAAAACCCCCAGCTCGCCGTTCATTCAACCAACATTCGCATGTATTTCGATATTTTTTTATTTTCATAAAACAGTACGTGTCGAAATTCTTTGAATATATTGAAAGAAGAAAATACACAACGGATTAAGAGTGCAATGTTCATGTGAAACTTCTTTGCACCTTGATATAATATAATATATACATGCTTTAGTCGAGCTCCTTTCATCACGGTTCGCAGAGTCGTGTTTATAACTGCGAATTTTGTTTCGACTCGTTTCAACTTGTTAGAGCTGCACAGGTGGCATCACTTGTTCTTCTAGAAGAAACGAGAACTAACGAAAAAGATTTAGAATGGCTTCTCTTGAGATATTTTTGACTTGAACGACGATTCAATGAACTTTTGAAGTCGTGAAGTTGACCGTCGTCCCTAATGGCTTCTAAACCTATGCAAAACCCGCACTGACCAATTATCATTTCGAGGGAGGGGAGCCACGACGTATTAAAAAAAGTTTATTTGATGCTTTACATTTTCAAGAATGATTTTATTTTATTGACGATAATGGGGATATAATGTTGTAAATATTGTTGCATATTGATGTTTAAAAGTTTTCTGAGTTTTAGTTTCGATTTTTCTGACCGAAAAAAATGATTTGTACCCTACTCTACTGAGGCAGGTTTTGGTGCGCAATTTTTTCCTGTCATGGGTTATGCTAACAACTTGAGCTTGTTAGCTTCGCGCTGATTGGCTAGTTGCATTTTCTTGTATCACCTAGTTTGAGTTTAACCTCACTTTTACTCACCAAATAGTTGGGTTTACTCACTATATGAGTGTCAGTGTCAGTGTCAGTGTCAGGGGGGGGGGGGGGGGGGGGGGGTGGATCCTCAATTAAGAAAGAGCTCCGGTGGGAAGTTTAAAACTTTTTCATTATCTTTTATGTTATCTTATTTGTTTTCGCCATTGTTATCTTGATCATAATAATAATCATCTTAAGGGGCTTTCATTTATTAGTATATAGAGGTCGGCAATATTATTGAGGGGTGGATCACGTTATTTTCGAAAGCTATATAGGGAGGTAGTCAATAATGAGGGTTATGATATTTTTTGTTGGGCAATATTTTGAAAAGACAACATGATTTTGCCGACCCATCCCCCTCAATACACTAATAAACGAAAGCCCCATAAATATATATTTGCACTCGCTTGGGAGATTCGGCAATGACTACCATGTTATCGATATCGTGAAGTAGTAAAATCACACTCAAACTCAATTGCGAATTTCAACAGCTTTATGTGTGGCATACAAGATCGCAGCAGCCACGTGACAGCATTCTTGGAGAGAAGGACCTCATCAGCGAAGGAACACCATCGGATCCAAGTATCGAGACTTAATATCAAAGATACATTATTTTTCAAAAGCGAATTATACACAGTACAAATATTTCAAAATGTTTCTATATCAGATCAAGTATTTAATCTGCATCCAGACATGGTTTTTACAATTAAGTGCATACATTTAGAGCTAAGGTGTAGCTCGCCATCTTGTTCTTCTTACAAAAACAAAATCAAGGCGTCAATCGTTGCACGGAATGGATGCACAGAAACAATGCCCGGAAACGTCCTTAAAGTACTTTTTTGTATACACCTATTTCAATTAACGTTGTCCATCTGGAATGGTCGATCTGAGACCGAGAGGAATTGTGGGAGCTCGTTCAACCTGCAAATACACTATTATATTCACGCTCGAATATTTTGACATTAAAATGTTTACTTCTGAAATACTGTTATCCATAATTCAGCACCATTCAAGTGTGATTAAAACAATGTATTTGGTATTTAATGTACTCCCACAATTCCTGTCGGTCTCAGATCAACCATTCCAGTTGGACAACGTTAGTTGAAATAGGTGTATAGGCTAACTGACATTGGTTAGTTTGTACTACGTCAGGTAGCCTAGCACCTTTTTCTTGTACATGTAAGATATTCAATTATATTTATTTAGAAAGTATGGTGTGAATAAAGTATATATATTATATGTTCGCTCAATGTATTCTTGTTATTTAAAATGAGAAAAACTTATACGTATTGTAGAACACATCATTGGAAGTAAATGGAATAATTAGATTTAGAAATGAAATTAAATAGATAGAATATGTAGATTCAAATATTACTGAATTACTCAAACTATAAGACATTAGCTTTTAGTTGGCAGCTTATGACAGAGCCTCGCCCAAGAGTGTAAGGGAACAAGGGAAAAGTAACATTTGTTTTCAGGAAACAATGATCCTTTTGAAATTATTTTCAGGGAACAAGGGAGCAAACATATAATAAAGCAATAGTTGTTTGGCATCATTGAAACAAAAGGTGGATTTTCGTTAAGGGGAACAGCTATTTTATTTATACAAAACAAAGGAGAAAATGCACAACTTTGAAAATCCTTGAAAAACCCAGGTGCTTTTCATTGAAACCCTTTGCGTTTTCCTCACGTGTGGTAGTGGTGACCGGCGCTTCTTTTATATAATATTTCCTGTGTGTACCTATAGGTTTCTCGCTCGAAAGAGATTATAGCAACGTGACTCCCTACGTGTCAACAAGACTTCTGTTAACAACAGTTTTGTTGACTTATGTGTACCTTTTAGGTATAAATTAAAGAAATGCCACCATCACCCCTACAACTTAAAAAATGTATTTTTCCTCGGGACGAGTGACTTGTAATAAACATGTAACGACAAACTATAAGCATGATATGAGCGTTAATTTCGTAATAAAAGATGTTCAGCTAAAATTGCAGATTTATGATTTATGCATTCTAAGAATCTAACTCTTTTGTCAATTGCAGCAACAACAGCACCTTCTTCGTTGATTTCTAAGGAATTTTCGTTGATTTCTAAGGAATTGTCGACTGTGAGGTCTATGACCCAAAATCCCGCGTTTCAACGAACGTAAACGTTTGAAGACCCAGCTCTCTTTAAAATATCGAGTAAGATTAGCTGAGAGGTTTTGCAGATCCTTAGATCTTAGTATTTTGTCTCTTTGTACCCCAGAAACCATCTTTTTAGCCGTGTTTACTAACGCTGTCGCCATGGCTTTCCCAAGTGTGTTCACTGCTATTTTACCAAATCCATTGTCATTAAACTGGTTTGATGGAAAAGGCTGAACAGTGCCTTGTCCATTTGCTAGTGATAATTGATTTGGTTGATTTGGCTGGTAAGCTTGTTGAGGCAAATTAACCACCTCAACTTTAAGTGGTGTTTGACTGGAAGGCATCATTGACGGGTTTGTGGCTGGCGCGTTTGGCACTCCTAATATACCAGCTCCTGTACCACGATTATTTAACATGTTTAAAGCTGTGGCCAGTGAATTGACAAGTTTTTGTTCTTGTGATATGTCACCGTTTTGACCAACAGCGCCAGTTAATGCCTGGGTCAAGGCGTTAGATAAAAGTTGTTCAGGCTGGTTTGCATTTTGTGTTTGCACTGCCAATCTCTGGAGTGCTGATGCAATAATTTCTGGCTGTGATAGAGCCATTGAAGATTTAATTGATTCTGAAATTGTCGATGAAATTTGTTGCAGTAGTTGTGGATTATTTGATGGATATCCTTGAATGTTGTTATTTATTCCAGATTGTGGTTGAAAGTTACCTGGGATATTATTTATCCCAGGGAAATTGTTGTTTATTCCTGTATATGGAAAATTGGTACCTATTCCATTATTGGGCAGGTTATTGTTAGTTCCAAACAATGGTACGTTATTATTGATTCCTGTTATTGGATTATTACCTAATCCTGGAAAGTTATTACTGATTCCAGGTAATTGAAGGTTATTGTTTACTCCAGATACTGGAAAGTTAGTATTGATTCCAGATACTGGAAAGTTTGTATTGATTCCAGATACTGGAAAGTTGGTATTTATTCCACCGTTGATTAAACCCCGTAATGTTGGCATACCTACTTGTGGGAAACTTACTATTGGCCATGGCATTCCAGCAGCCACATTTCCTTGAGGTGAAGTCACAGTTCTAGAAGGATATTGTAGATTTGAATTCATCAAGCCATTTGATTGTCCGACTGGCAGTTGAAGATTTGAGGCTAGTGCGGCAAGCACTTGTTGAGCTGGAGGGACAACCACTCTTGGAGTTGGAGCCGTTGGGTTTACTTGAAGAATGATTGGTTGCTTTTCCTGGACAGTACCATCCTCTCCAATGTTCAGATTCAAATCAATAGTAGTATGATTATCGCTTTGATGCTCAGTATTAGCCAGTGGTGTAGCTGGTGTTGGTGGAATAGCTTTAGGTGCAGTTGGCATTACAATATTTATATGGATCGATTTTTCACTTGGTTGTTTGGTGGCTGGAATTGGGATTGGTTTTGGTGAGTGGATAGTTGCCGGAAACGATGTTGGTAAAAGAGGAGTTACTGCATATAAAATAGTTGGATGTTGCGTGGGTGACTGTACGAACGATGGTATTTCAGGTATTTCATATCCTGTTGTTATCTTCTTTGTTACTACTTTGCTCTCTTCTGGTATTGAGTTGTCTGGAGGAAGAAGAATGTAAGGTACTGACCCCGAATCCTTTTTCACCACATTAAGACTTCGTTTGAGAATTTTACCAAGAATGTAGACATTGCTTGACCGATCTGTTATAAACAACAACGATAAATTAAAGATTCATGTCTAGATCTTAATCTCGCACTCAAGTTTAATTCTCGATCTCAAATTACTCAGATATTTTATTACTTAGATATTTTATTACTCAGATATTTTATTACTTAGATATTTTATTACTCAGATATTTTATTACTCAGATATTTCGTATCAAAGATATGCCTATTGTTCTGTTGAAATCTCAACCTGTGAAAAAAGAATCTCGCGCACTAATCAAAGTCTTTTGTTACTTCTCACCTACAATATAATATATGGTAATGGTAATGATTTCAAGATTGCATACGGTATTTCTGATACGTACTCATGAGATATTTTATTACTCAGATATTTTATACGAACTCAGATATTTCAACAGCTTGTTATAATTATCTTACACGTATTTTTCTGTCATTAATTCAAAACATAAAAGATGCTAGCTGAATAGTTTTGATTAGCGGCAGCTAACTAGCCGTTTGAAGGTCTTAGTTCGTAGAATATATAAAAGCGCAGTAAAGAATCATGATACTGTACCTTTCAAAGATGGTGTGTCTTTTACTTTGCCGTATTTGCTTGTTTGTGTTAATAATGAAGAAAGTACTGGAGCAATTGACGTGAATATCAATACCAAAAATAACCCATTCCTGTACATGACTGACTCCGTAATTTACTAGTAGCAAATAGAAATCATTTCTAAACAAAACAGTGTATACAGATGTTATTTTAAGCGTTTTTTGTAGTCATAGATAGCACGGTAGGCAATTAATTCCTTTGGCAGAAACGTACATAGTTTTATAGGATTACATTCTATTTCAGCAGGTGGTCCAGCTGAGGTTTAACTTCTCCAAGAAATAAAACCATCTTACAACACTAGAGTTTTCAGGGAATTAATCCCTTTTAACCACGATTTTGGTTCGACTTTTCAAGAAATCGATTTGTTTACTCTAATATTTGAAGACATAAGTCAAAGTATCAAACGTTATCACATTACTTATTAATAACACCAGATCTCCGTTGTATCATTTCGGTTGGTTGTTTCTCGGGTGGTGTCAACTGATCAATACATAACCTGTTTATTAGACAAAGGAAATGGGCTAGAGAAAATAAGACAAACTGATATCAATTTTTTTAGACCCCCAACCATTCCAGCGATGCAAATGCAAATATTTTTCCGAAAGGTCACGATTTTGGCACCAGAATAAGTTAACTTCTTCCGACGACACTAAAATGCTACAAACAGCAAATTTATAAATATGAAAACCTTTAGTTTTCTCGTTTTGCTGTTGATTGTCAAAGGAACTTTATCAAAATCAATCGATGCGAGATTGAGTAAGAGAAAGACACAGAATGATGTAAAGGAAGGTCAAACACGTTTAAGAAAACATCAATCAGCCCATAACAAACAAGGTACGGTAAATGTTATGAGATTGTTGTGTCTAGTGAACTATAGAACCGTTATTGTAAAAGTATCTGTCAGTCACAAGTTGTAGGATTTATGATCCCGTTTATCCAGATTACTAAAGAAAATTAAAGGATCGATCATACCATTATTAAGGTTTTTTTCTTGTATATTGTGTAAAAAGGTTGTACATTACTATTAAAAATTGTTATTAAATTGTTTAAACATATTCAATTCATTTCAAAACTCAAAATACAAACAGAAACACATAAGTGGTTCACATCACTTGTCATGAATGGGATATAAATTAAGCTTAAATAAATATCATTTCATTTTGCTAGCTTTATTAAGTTTAAGTTTCTTATATTTATTTTATTCATTTTATTGTGTTCAGGTACCACTGATGCTCAAATTAATCGTAAAAATATTGTGGTTAGGCTAAATGGAAAGCCAGTTGTCTCTAAGATAATTCATCCATCTCAAGATCCTTCCTCACCTACACAGCACAGTGGAGCTACTGAAAGTTCAGCACATCGGAATCACATTCATTTGAACATTAACATCAATAAACACAACCAAGACGGACGTGCTAGTTTGTCAAACCTCTTAGCTCCAGCAGTTGCAAATTCCCAATCAATAAGTTACCCTGCAAGTACAGTGGAAAACAACGGCAATTTACAAGCACTTGCAAACATATTACAAAATGCACAGCAGCAAAATGCTGGAATACTATGTACTAACAACCAAGCAATAAACCAAATGCCACTGGGGTCAAATAATCAGCTATTCAGTTTCCCATCCAATCCAGTACAGAACAATGGTAACTTACAATCACTTGCTAACATTTTACAAAATGCACAACAGCAAAATAGCGCAGTACCATGCCCAAATAATGGAGCTGCAGCTTTTCCAAACAACAGTCCCCTCGTAAACCAAATGTCACCGATGGGGAATCAGATACCACTATTCGGCAACAACATTGGTCAGGCAGCAAACCAGTTCAATATGGCTCAAAATCTTCAAGGTATCGGTAACCAAAATATTGGAAGCAATTATCAACAGCTTCAAATGCAAAATCAACCTCTGATGCAAGCGCCACTAGCAAACGCGAACCAAAATTGCCAACAACTGCAAATGCAAAATGGGCAAAGTTGTTGTCCATGTACTTCATCATGTTGTCAGTGTTCTCAAGCGGCAAACAATTGTGGAACTACACAAACAACAGGAGGAAATGTCAATCAGTATCCACCTATTAGCAATATACCCGCACCCGACCCGCTGCAGAATCCAGGCATTGGACAACAAGGCCAAAACTCACAACTTTTCCCCGGTCAAACGACTTTGCCACAACAAAATTTTGGTACTGGCTTAGGACAAGGCACACTTCAACAACAGAATACGGGCACGAACTATATACCTCTTTTTGGAAATGCTGTCCAGAATACAGGATCTAACATGCAGCCAATCGGAGGACTAGGTCAAAGTTTAATACCACAACAACTTCCTCTGAACCTTGCTGGAAACTCTCTTCAAACCAATCTTGCTCTGCGTCTACCTAATCAAGCTCAAAACCAACCAATCCAAAATAATCCAGGTATAATTGTGCTTCCAATTGCTGGAATGTTACCACAACCAACTAAACCTGCCAGTCTAACACTTCCAAGCACTAGCACTACACCCACTATCCGAACGACTCAACCTCAACCTCAACCTCAACCTCAACCTCAACCTCAACCTCAACCTCAACCTCAACCTCAACCTCAACCTCAACCTCAACCTCAACCTCTACCTCTACCTCAACCACAACCTCAACCTCAACCTCAACCACAACCTCAACCTCAACCTCAACCTCAACCTCAACCTCTACCTCTACCTCAACCACAACCTCAACCTCAACCTCAACCTCAACCACAACCTCAACCTCAACCTCAACCTCAGCCGGAACCTCTGACTCAAGAACATCAACCAACTCCATCAACAACTCCGAATTCAAGTGGACAACCAAACGCTGACATGAGTGCTTTGTCCAAGGAATTTGCCAAGGCTTTCCGAGGAGCACTCAAGGAAGAAAGAAAAAAGAAGAAAAAAGCAGACAAGCCAAAGAAAAATACAATTAAAGGTAAAAAGCGCCATAAATATGTAATCCACAAAGAAGATGACGAAGATGAGGAGGACGATAAAGTCAGGGCTTTTGTAACTAGAAAGAAGGAAACAGACGATGTAGATAAATCTATTCAGCACTATTTATTTTCAAAAAGTAAAGATAAAAAGCGCCATAAATATTTAATTCACAAAGAAGATGACAAAGCTGATGACAAAATCAGGGCTTTTGTAACAAAAAGAAAGAAGGAAAAAGACGATCTAGATGACTCTCCTCATCACAATTTACTTTCAAAGCAAAGAGCTTTTAAAATAGCAAAGCAACAAAAGACTAGGACAGGAATACAACGTAAGCTTTCTAAGAACAGTAAAAGAAAGCAACGATTTCAAGACAAGAAAAAGAAAAAACTTTTCCACACCATCCATAAAGAACAAAAACACTACGAGGAGATATTTAGTAGTGGCGACACAAGTGGAAACAGCTCCGGTAGAGATGAACAAAACTACTGGAATGAAGGCGTTGATTACAAACTATTCTTAAAGTCCAAGCATAAGTTAAGTGCAAAGCGATTCAACAGCGAAAAGGAAAGAAAACGAAAACCAACAAAAGACATAAGAAAACGAAAGAAAATCCATACAATTGACAATAAAGATGAGAAAATGGATACAGAGTTCTTCTTGCACGGTGAAGATATCGACAATGATGACTCAAGTAATTACAGATGAAATATTAATTGTTTCGCTCGCTAAAATGAAGTATTTTATCATTTTAGCACTGTTTTATGAAAGAACTTTAAATAGACATTCATGAAAAAGTTCACTGCTGCAAAATGCAAATAAAGTTAAAAATGAAGCGATTTGTTTGTAATTTATTTTCTGTTATTCTCTATTTCTGAGGGCTTTGTGGCCTTATTTTGTTGTATTTTTCTATTTTTAAATTCTTATAGCTATAGCTTCTTGAAAATGTAATCTCTTTTTCTCAAACTTTCGCAAATTAATGTAAGGGTGAATGTATATTCTGTATATATATATATTTTCCTTATATCAGCATTTTTATATGTACATGTTATGATTATTAGTTATCGGCCATTATGACGAAGGTCTATTTCAAATATTTGGGAGCACCCCCTTCCCCGCCCCCCTCCCCCGCCGGCGTTTTAAAATAAGTTTTTATATACACCCTTTCCGAGAAAGTTTGTCACCCGTGAAAAGCACACAAACTAGTGGTGCAAAGGATCATGGATCAGTACAGAAAACTAAATGTGCATTCGGAACGCCTTTCTTGTTGTTTGATAAGTCAGAACGGACATTTCTCAATAACATATTGACAAGTGTAGCAATGTGGCCATGAAATCCCTGCGTTCTAGTAAAGTATACATAGGTAACCCATAATCCCCTGCGCTATTAGCTTGTAGGCTTTTCACTTCACGGGTGACAAAGTATCTCGGAAAGGGTGTATACATATGTAGGATAAAGAATGGGAAGAGGTTTATATAACGTCTGGTAGTGTTGTGGAATAAAAACGACACACACTTTGTCCGATTCAATTAATCTCATGTCTTTATTTTAATAAACACAATCAATCTACGAATATGTGAGTTAAATATAAAAGTAAAAATATCTGTTTATAGAATATTCATCATTATGTCCAAGTTATCATAGTTTAACACTGGTCTGTAATATAAGTGTTATTTTGTCAAAGAGCCAGAAAGAAATCATGCTTAAAATTATCACATGTACAGCAAATAGTGTAAAATTATTGTCCGATCAAAAATCAAAGAAATCTGAAACAACTCTTATTAAGAGAGCGATGGAGGATTAGGTAGCGATAAATATGAAAAGTGTTCGGTGCTGATGATTACGATGATTAAAAATGATGATGATGCAAATGGTGATGGTGGTGGTGGTAATGATGATGGTGATGATTACGATGATTAAAAATGATGATGATGATAGTGGTGAAGATGATAACAATTATGATGATACTTGTGATGATGATGATGATGATATTGATGAGAATGATAATAGTGACAGAGTTGATGGAAATAGTTCTGGAGATGATGACAATAATGTCTTTCTTTACGATTTTCAACAAAACAATCATAATTGTACTATTTGCGATACTTGATATTAACATAAATAGTTAGATAATAGTCTACTTATATGTATACAATGAGGTCAATTATTTTCCTGAAAATTTATATTTACAGAAAAACACCTAGACTCCTAATAACTTATCTAATTCCCCAGTCTTTGAGACACCATTTAGGATAAAGCCTCATACCATTGGTGTATGACCAATTGGTGTATGTTAATTCGTCAATTTGTGAATTAACTGGTATGACGAGGTAAACGTCTGGAAAATCCTGTATTGAGTGTTTTTCAATTGCTCTTTAAAGACGTTACTTGCAATAACTTTTGCAATAAAAGTTATTGTTATTTAGTACTAAAAGGACCTGGTCCGGTATCACTGATGATTTTCTAGCCTATTGGATACCTAGAGAAGCATCAGATGACGTCTATTTGTTTGGCCATTTTCTAAGAACTGGAAAACTCCTACCACTGTTTTTTTGGAACTGCCGTTCCCCGTTACAAATGCGTTGGTAGTTGTTTTACTAATTTGGCATAGAAAGTAAAGCTAAAGCTTCAGCAAGCTCTCTCTCATCGTGTAGCTCTTGTTTTGTTTTGGGATGGATTTTGATCCGTCTTCGGCTTGGTATAACTCTTCTTGTGACGACGGTAGTTGGATTGTAGTTTGCCCGAAATGGGGGCATCACAATTGGGTACTAGAAATAAAGAAAAGCATCGCATTTGTTAACGATTAATACTCCCTATGAACGATTCCTCTGCAATAGACCTTTCCCAAACTCCCATGACTGATCAGAAAACATTAGATTGAAGTTTTGGGCTGGATCATGGAGTGGATGCATGAGCCTATACATACCGACTTATTGATGAGTTTTGATCATCCAGATTAGATCATCGATATTGTGTGGTAGTCTTGAAAAATATTACTGTTTCTGTTGTTTTTTTATTTATTTATTTATACTAGGTGCTTAATATGCGCATTTTAAAACTAAATGCGCTTACAAAATAGGATCGGTGTCAAAATATTTACAAAAGAGAAATGTTTTGAGTTCCGTTTTAAAATTAGTTGCAGTGTCTTTAGTTTTCAAATGTTCAGGCAAATTGTTCCACAGTTTTGGTGCAAAGTTTGAAAATGCACTTGTGGTGTCGGATGTTTAATTTTTTTTGTAAATAAAGTAAGTAATGTTGTTGAGTTGTGATCAACAGGCTGCATATAGTCTTGGGAAAATATGTTGAGGAAGGCAGGTGTCTGTCCTTACCTCCATCGTCAGGAAACGAAATACATCTTAACATATCTCAGTAGAAAGTCACACGTGTCCTGCTAATTGGGAATATTCAGACCATGCACACTCACCACTCCTGCATTAAATATTTTAGTGCACAACTCTGATCATCATCCCTGGATCTTTGAAAATATTTGGATTATCTTTATGCCCTGTATTTTGTTTTATAGAAAAAGGGACTAGGTCATGTATTCAAGTCGTCAAACAGTTTCGTTCCTTTTTTCTGGTCATCATTTTATAATATATTTTATTTGCATTACTATATACAGTTTCCATTACATACCCAACATTGGGGTTTATTATTACAGTATTTGGACTAAAAACTGTACAATTGGTATGTTTCGCGGGAGTTTTATAAAAAAAATATATACGAACCTACAAATAAATATAAGTTAGTTTCATTACGAAACTGAAAATGTACTAACTAGTAACTAGTACCACTAGTTTTTAATTATATTTGTTTCTAAATTTTCTTTCCAGATTTTTTAGCTACACGTTTTCGTTTCACACAGCTAGCTTTATGGTTCGACTTTTTTTTAGTTTTAGTTTTCTTGTCGCTCTTAACAATGTTTTTCTTCTTTCGTTTGAGTCCCCTAAAGTAGTAAGGGAGGTATGATTGTCGTTGTCTTGTCTCTGGATAGGTCAGTCTGTAAATATTACTGGAACTGCCTATCGGGGATAGAATCTCGTTTCTACGTCTGTTGTTTCCAGGAAAGTAAATATTCTGTTTATTTTCCATTTTTGAAAGTCCTGCAGCCAGTAAACCCATAATGTATTGTAATTGTCCAGGTTGGAAGTCAATTTTTTTGTCTTTGCTGAGTTGATTTAGTTGTATCTTTAAGTTTTGTAATGAGTTTTTGTAGGAGACTCTGTTGTTGCCTTTTTTCTCCGGTTTAAGTCTAAATGCCATGTAGTCTTTAAGGTCAATGTTGTGTCCGGCCAGTCGCGTCTTCAGATCGGTTGTCTTAGTTTTGTAGGTGTTCTTGTTACGCTGTTCAAAAGCAAAGTACTGTTTTTGTAAGTATCGAGTAACTGGTTGTCCAGATATATGTTATCATATCATATTGTGACTTTGTCCTTACAACTTTTACCGTTAATCGGATCTTTTGCTTTCTGACATTTCGTCCGATCCCCAGACGTTTCGTCCACTTTACGGACGATTTATCCCCTTTGTTATACACCTATTTCAAAATAGGTTGTCGCAAATAAAGCCAAAGTCTGCACTCTGAAACCTGCAAAGGATGTCGGTATTTCTTCTCTTTTTATCGATTTATTCATTGCATATTTTAGTTGTACACTGCAAAAACGGCTGAGTAGATACACCTCACTATATTGAGTTAATCATGCATTCAGGATAACACTTTATAGTGAGTTAACCCAACTCGTTATCAAGAGTAAAAATAAATGTAGACGTTCATTGAGTACAATGTATCTAATATATATTGAGTTTAACTTCGCTTTTACTCACTCTAGAGTTGAGTTTACTCACTATAGAGCTGGGTTAACTCACTATAAAGTGTCATCCTGAATGCATGATCAATCAATATAGTGAGGTGAATCTACTCAGCCGTTTTTGCAGTGTACGTGTTTGTGTTATATAATCATAACAAATTGTTGCTGTAGTAGATCTAAATATAAATATTTCTTTGAAAAACGTGTAACAAATCACAAATTATATCCATATAACCGACAACCTTTGTAGGCTTTAGAGTGTGGACTATCGCTTCGGCTGCGACAACGATTTTTGAAATAGGTGTATACATTAAATGCACACTAATAAACACCATAAAACTGAATGGGTTTTGGCTAATATGACAGTGTTTATTAAAGTAGACATAAATAGTCGGGATCGCGATTGGTAAATCAATATGCCTGGCATTAACCATAGTTTACCCTACCTGGTATGGTCGCTGCATTGTCCTTGTAACAGGTCTTTGTGGCTGAGACCTTGGCTGCTGACGGTAATAGTTATAATAACCCCTTGTGTTATACTGCTGTGCACTATAGGGACTTCTGTATCGTGCCTGGTTTTGCGGCAAAGGCTGACGACGATACGAACTCCCGTAGTATGTTGCTGCGGGTCGATTCGAAGTGGCAGCCAAATTGTTGACTTTACTTCTTGAATAACCTATTCCCGGTTGAGGTGCTTTGTACGGTGGATAGGCATATGGTCTAGCATTGTTAATGTTGTTTTTAGTATATGGTGTCTGGTATCTATTATACCCCCTTGGTTGCTGCGCGGTGTACATTCTGTTATTGTACGTCAAAGGCGACCTCATACGAGAGTTTAACGGGGCTTTTCCTGTGGAAATTCTATTTGGCTGTGCAACTGAGTAAGGCGGTTTTACCAATTGCGCTGGATGGAAAGCTGTGTATGGCCTTCGAGAAGGCTGGTACGCAACACTATTTATCGAAGGCGATTTATACAGTGGATTTCTATATCTTTGGGCCTGAGGGATGCTTTGCTGTGCGACAAGGGCTTGCCACCTCTGTTGTGCCTTTTGAATTCTGGGCGCGGGGCTCTTTTGATAATATGGCCGTTGATATCTTTGGAATGGATTTGTTCGTGGAGAAGAATAACGAAGATAAGGCGAAGCTGTGCTAAATGGTCCAGGTGGTCTGTATGGTGGCGGCCGCTTGTAAGGAGCTGGCTGAATGTAAGGGTGCAGAGGGCTATATGGAGCAGGCGTATTGCGATATCCTGCCGGACGAGGTGGTGCCATGCCAGTGTAGTACTGCTTTGGAATAGCCTTGGGCTGTCCAAAGGATTGAGCATTCTGCCAACGCCAAGAATCGTTTACTTTAGGTGGTACTGGCTTTGGCATATTTCTTGGTTGACCTGGAATGGACGGTACTTTGTCTGGCATGCTCACTTCAAAGGTTCTGGAAGGCCCGAGTCCTTTAAAGCTTGGGTTGGGTATAGTTCTAGCATGGCCTATTTCAATTTCATTATTCTGCTCAGGTTCTGGACCTCCTCCCTCGAAGCTGGCAAGGATCTTTTCGAGGCTGCCCATCAAAACATTGTTTTCCTGGCCGTACCTCATTGGAGGTGGTGGCAGCGGTGGCAGAGGTGGTGGCAGAGGTGGTGGTAGACGCGGAGGAAACCTTTCCGGAGGGGGCAGTCGTGGCGGTCCCCAAGCGAAGTTATTCATGAAATTCACAGGTCTTTGTTGATAGTCCCGGCTGTAAGGCTTGATGTTGGTGGGAGGTGATGGCTTGGGTGCAATGACTTTTGGTTTGTTATGTTCTGAAAATAAATGATATAAAGAGAATTATATATTGCACAATATATAAAAAATCAAGATTCGTTCGAAAGAATGACAACTTATGCTTGAAAGAATTAAAAAAGATACGCGGAAACATCTGTAATTGTATATAATCAAGTAAAAGCCATCAACCTTTTTTTAGATTATTCAATCCGACGTTTCGGGCTATAATGATCCCAACCTACAAATCAACACTAATCTGTAATGTTTTTTAATCAAAATATATTGGTTTTTTTTTAAATACAAATACCAAACTAAAAACATAGCCAAATAATTGGACATGTTTAGTCAGTTTAACGTATGAATATCAACGTTTGATACTTACTAAAATAAACTTTGCAGTGCCTAATAAGGACCAGTATTTCCAGTCGAGGAAGGGCACCAGGGAAAATGTAGAACTCGTCTACCATACCACGCAGCAGACGGCTGCCAAACTTGTGCTGATGCTTGCCTGAAATTAAAAGAGATTATAATTATGAGATTATTGATAATATGGTTTTAATACTTTAATACTTTAGTACAAATACTCAGATCATGAATTTGAACTTTCCGAGAAAGTTTGTCACCCGTGAAAAGCACACAAGCAAGTTGCGCAAAGGATCATGGATGAGTTCAAAAACTAAATGTGCATTCAGAACGCCTTTCTTGTGGTTTGATAAGTCAGAAGGGACATTTCTCAATAACATATTGATAAGTGTAGCAATGAGGCCATGAAATCCCTGTTTTAATAAAGTTTACATAGGTTACCCATAATCCCCTGCGCTATTAGCTTGTAGGTTTTTCACTTCACGGGTGACAAAGTTTCTCGGAAAGGGTTTATATGTGTTATATTTGGTTCGGTTAATTGATAATAACGAAAGCGTTTAATTGACCACATTCTTTATTTTCGTTTGTTGCAGTCAGTCGAAATACACAATACGGATCGAAACGAGACTCCAATAAGTAACACTCAATCAAAATATCATCGAAAGTGGCCAGACTATTTATTGGTATTCTTATCTATATTAATTTACACATTTGTGACATTTAAGCTTATAATGAACAGCATATGCGTTGTGAATTAGATCTATGAACCATCTTAAAACTTTGCTCTTCATCGTTTAATGGACAAGCAATTCAGTGAAGTAATTCAAATTGAAGTATTTAATTATGCAGGAAACCCAATCACAATATAGTGATTTTCAGGGTGCCCTGTGGAAAAAAGACTACGTACTATAAAAAGAGAAATAAATTTATATAAAATACAAAATTTGAAGAACAGAGTTCAGAGTTTTGAAGAAATTACCTATTCCTACTTTGCCTGCCCAATCATCAGACAGCAGTCCTTGTCCAGGTGATTCCGCTACCATGTCACCGTTAACATAAATCTGCTCACAGACAAATAATGTGTCAATCAGTTTTGGATTTAGACAGCTGTAAATTGCATTGCCATCATCACCATTACCATAATCATAATAATTATAATCATCATCATCATTTAACCATCATCATCATTTCAATCATTATTATTATCATCATCGTAATCAGCATCATCATCGTAATCAGCATCAGCATCAGCATCAGCATCAGCATCAGCATCAGCATCAGCATCACCATCAGCATCACCACCATAATTATCTTTTCAATTATTATGATCATCATCACGACTATCACGATTACCATCATCATCATTATACCATTATCTTCAACTTCATAATTATAATTTTAACCACCATCATCACCATCATAATTATCTCCCTGTTATATCAACTATTACGTACATACTATGAGATGCACACGCACCGCCTCAGTTTACAATTAATTGGTATTAATATTTGAGTCATCAAATATTAATACAAATTAATTGTAAACTGTTATCTATATCATAGCCATAATCACCATCATCATTAGTGGAGCACCTAGCACCAGTACAAGTTGAATACCCAAGTTACTATTATTACACCTATAGATGGAAATACAATGAAATTTGTAACACGTAAAAAATGTTGACTTAACTTTACTAAATAAAGTTACTGAGTAAAGTTAAGTGAGCAATTTTTACGGTGTTACTGGTAAATTTCATTATATTACTTATCGTCTATATCAAACAACGACCAAGCCTTTTATTTATTTATATTTATTTATTTATCTATTTATTTATTTACTTGCTAGTTTCCATTAATATTACACCTACCCTTGCACGTTTCTTGTTAGAGCTGTACGTCGCTGCTAGGTGCATCCACGTGCCATCTACAATCACAGGCTGACTGACCACTTTAAATATAATCTGATTGTTTACATTCCTGTGGAACCACCTCACTTTACCATCGATAATCTCGAGATGGTATAGTCCCTCTTCGCTCTTGGAGTAGCTTTCTACAGTATCAAATATCGATTGGACGCCTAATCGCGTTTGTAGTTTGATCCATATTGCTATAGTGATACCAGTTCTTGGGATTGGTGTGAAGGCTGGTCCGTTTAATAGAATATCACCGCCTGAGATAAAAAAAAGTACTTGTCAAGCAACAATCGTGGACAAAACAAAAATGCACACAAACTTATTTTGGTCTATAAAATCCTATTTCTCAACCTAATATCACATCTATAAAAAAATACTCGATTCCGATTGGCTGACGAACTGTGAATTTTTTCCTAATACCGTGCAATTAATTAATTTCACACATCCGGGAGCTTTGCTGTTTTTAAATTGATTCATTTATTCTCAGAAACTCGTATTTTTTATATATGTGATATTAAAAGGAAATTACACCTATGTTCTCGTGCTACGCACTCGTAGTATTAATTCATTTTCATCAAATACAAGCGGTATTTTTCATTAATTCTTCTCGAACGGTTAAATCAATTTCGCATGACGAGGGACTATGTAATTTGGTTTTGGAAATGATAAAATCTTTTCTTTTTAAATTGTCATCAACTTTTTGCCCAATATTGTAGACATCAGCGTACATCAGCGATACTGCAACAAACTTGAATATTGAACTTACAGAGTTCAAAAGACAAATGGATAACAGAGATCCTAAAAACACTTAGCATTTTGTGGCATGAAATTAAATATTTGGTCATCCACTACTCGTGACACATATTACATTTACAGAATTATATTCTTACCAAGCAGGTTTGCAGCATTACTGCACTTCCCACTGTGAGGAGCTATTTGTGCTCCATTGACAATGAAAGCATTGTTCTTGTTTCCTGAGTCATCCAATAATGTTGTTCCCGATACTCGATCGAAACTGAGATGGACGGACGGGAAGACTGTTTCTGTGGAACGAAAAACAAATAGTGAATTATATTATGTGGCAATGAAATCAATGTAGTGCTTGAGTACACACGAAGGAGTACAGTGAAACCCCTCTATACCGGACAGTGCTGGGACCGAGAAAAAATTCCGGTTTAGCGGGGGTTCCTGTATACTGAGGTTTTTCCAATAACCAAAGAAAAATCAGTTTAATTAAAGTATTTTTAAGTATAGACTAATTAAATGCCAAAAAACACCAACACGAATTTGCAAACTCTCGATTTTTAGTAATTTTAAACACTGTTCATTGAATAAACAATGAATTAATCTTTAAAAAAATGATTGTTTAGGTTACGTTTTCCGGATTAGCGGGGTTGAATTCTACTGTCAAATATCGTTTGGTACCGAAAATATCGTCCGGTTTCCGGAGTAGAGAGGTTCCGGTATACTGAGGTTAATTTTACAAAAGATATATGGAAACATTTCCGGACCAAAGCTTTTGTCCGGTTTAGAGAGGATTCCGGTATATTGAGGGTCCGGTATAGAGAGGTTTCACTGTAACATTACTGAGACAAATCCTCATCAAAGCTTTACAACATAAAGTCTTATAGATAGTTATTTTGATACTCAAGGCCTCTTTTATATATAGTATTAGTTTAATTGACTTTGATGTTGGTCAAGATTGAAAGAACGTACAGAAGGCTATTCTGTATATTATACACCTATTTCAAAAATCGTTGTCGCAGCCGAAGCTACAGTCCACACTCTAAAGCCCGCAAAGGATGTCGGTTATATGGACATAATTTGTAATTTATTGCACGTTTTTTTAAAGAAATATATATATTTATATCTACCACAACAACAGCTAGTTATGATCATATAACACAAACACGTACAACCAAAATATGCTATGAATAAATCGATAAAAAGAGAAGAAATACCGACATCCTTTGCAGGTTTCAGAGTGTGGACTGTGGCTTTGTTTGCGACAACGATGTTTGAAATAGGTGTATAACTAAACACAATTAATCGAGGTCTTTAAAATGATTTCGTGGACTACAAACGATACGAAATATCTCAACACTAATACTCCACATATTCGTGACAAAAATATGAACTAGAAACACGTTATTCCAACTATTCTTGGATCTTGGAATGACCTCTTTCCTATCGCCTAACTCTAATAATATAACAGTTTTTTTTTCTTGTAACAGTCTGTATATGTAACGAAGAGGAAAACATATTACTGTAAACTTGAACATAGCAAAAAGCGCATGACATAAAAATAAAATTATACTTGATTGAATCATGAGATTTTTTTGCCTGTGAAAAATCATGCGTAAAAGACCAATTAGAAATTACTATTAAAATCAATATCAATTTATACCTTTGTCAAAAAATAAGTTAGCTGATTTTCAGAACATTGCTATAAAAAAAGAACGAGAACTATATTCACTAATCAATTTTCCATTGATCTAGGCAATCCTGCATATTCGCTTTTATCACGGGCGGCCATATTGGTTGAAACTATACGATTTCGATCCCTTGCCCTTGCTTTTATATAATTATGCGTTTCAAAACGTTCCAAACAAAGGTTTTCGCCAATTCTTGAAATTGTTTACGTATCCATTGTTGGAGGTACGCTACATAAGCATTGCAAAATGCATATTCACATGCAATTAAAGGATTATTGCATTGTGACAAATGCGTAATTTGATTCATTGGGCTCTTTTAAATTGTGCAGCCTCTTTTCAAATTGAATTCACAAAACTTAAAACAACGACAATAGCGCGGTGTGTATATAGACGTGCTGGCAATGTTAAGCACACTGGTTCACTAGCAACATAAGCATAAGCATATACGCAGACTCAGTAAAGCATTTCTCGACTAAATGAAGGTGTGCAAAAATACAAGAGCGGTTAATGAACAAAGCCCGACTGAGTATGCGTATGTTGCTTATGTTTATGTTTATGCTTATGTCTTTAGTGTAAACCAGTCTTATTATAAACAACATACGAAGGCTCAGCCTGGGTTTTGCTCATTAACCTCACTTGTCTTTTCTCACACCTAGTCGAGAAATGCTTCACTGAGTCTGCGTATGTTACTTGAGCATAATGTTTATGTCGCTAAGTGTGATCCAGGCTTTACTTTGGTAATTGCAGTTTTAAGTCGACTAAACTGGACAAACTTTGCTTGGAAATGTTATAGAATTGTAAGTATATATAAATACACTATATTTCATTGTTTTTCCTTTATGTTTGATGAGTTGCAAATGTGGTAGAAAGGCTTACTGGTAAGGTTGTTTATTTAGAATATTTAGAATTGTTAAGGTCAATACTTTGCTGTTATAGTTAGCCGAAACTATCTGATAGTAATGTCCCTGCAAAGGTAAATCTTTATTTCATCATCTTTTTAATCACATTTCTTTCATACATTATTGCAGCTCGTTGTAAGTTTTGATATTATATTATACAAGTTTTGGTAGAGTACAAACATTAAAAGTGTGCAACATAAATACCACTAAATACTGCTAAATTATGCTAATTCTATTGTTCTCTATTGTTTAATCAACACTATTTAGTGGTAAATAGTGCAAAGTATTGCACACTATTAGTGTTTGTACTCTATCTAACGCGCGCTCTGATTGGTTGATGGCCATGTCTATATGAGAGAACAGAGAATGAAAATGACGAATGCTGTCGCGCGCTCTGATTCTGACGTGTTTACGAACATTCGGTAGAAAAGTTTTCTCTGCGTTTTTTTTTTTTGCGAAAAAATTTCATGAAAGAAATATAAAACGGCCGCTTGTGTGCTTGAGTGCTCTACATCTCCCAGCGTGTTTATATCACAGTACATAGACACGCGCGCCGTTTTATATTTCTTAAATTAAGTTAATATAATTTTATTGATGTAAACTTTCTTGATTCATGTAATTGAGATAATTTAGCATTAAAGCAGTTACCATGTTGGGATGTTCTTAAAAATCAGTAAATTACACTATATGACCTATATCCTAGATTGTACGAAAATTGGTAGACGATCAGAAAAACGTCTGTGGTATTTTTATTTTTTTATTGACACAAGCATTTCTTGCCTTACCATGGGCTGTAGCAAATAAAATCATGCAAATGAAGTATATATATTAAATATGGTATGAGTAAATGTCCCTGGAT
>OX459101.1:11027346-11107346 GCA_949775045.1 Metridium senile | reverse complement strand
AAATAAAATAGGAAGAAAGTTGTTGTAATGATGAAGTGAATGATGCTAATAGAACCTAGATAGCCTGATTTCAAGTTAAGCACCATTTATATAAGAACCCAGATAAGAACCTGTTCAGGTTGACTTGGAAAAATCTAGGTTCTTATACGCGGGCTTTAATTTTACTGTATTATGTATAGTACGGTCGTGTGTTTTAATATGTGCTTGTACCAGTTGACGTGCCTGTATATTATGTTTTTACATGTTTCGTGCATGTACATATGCCTTCATGCGTTGTAGAATATTTTGTATGGTATGTCCTTCCGTTTTTTTTACATTTAAAGTCAGTTTAAGTCAACTCGCCAATGCCCAATCGAAATGCGAATGATGCGATTTAAGTCTCTCTAAGGCCTCGTCTACACGAATCCGGATACTTTTGAAACCGCATACTTTTTGATGCGAATCGGCCTATTGTCCACACGAATCTAGTGAATCCGGTCACCGAAACCGCATACTTTTACTTGAATCCTCCGGATACGCGGATTGGTGTGGACGCAAATATTTGTATGCGGTTTCAGCCGTATCGGATTCGTGTAGACTAGGCCTAAGGCGCTTATGATCGCTACATTGGACCAGAAACGCATAAGTGCGCTGAAACGTGCAACCACCATACATTTCTTTAGGTATATGTTCTAGAAGATTTTTCCCAGAAGCTATTCGAGTAAATAGATCTTTTCACAGTTCCGTTCAGTGACCACGAATAATAGTTCCAAGTCGAGGTTCCAGTTGTTGCGCATAGCAAAACTATAATTTATCATGCGCAGCAACGTGAACCTAGCTTTAATTGACTTGGAAGTATAATTTGTAATCACTGAACGGAACTGTGAAAACGACTATTAAGAAATAAAATATCCAGTCTCCTGATCCAGCTTTGGTCTATCTCCTCTGAATGCCATTAAATTTAGCATATACATTTTTAAGTAATGATGTGTGTAAGAAGTAGGCAACTCTCTATTGTTCTGCGGCAATAGCAACCTCCCCACTTAAGAATGTCTTAGTTTTCAGACTGAAAGTATATCAGCCTATAGGTACCACATTTTAAAAAATATGATGTGTAAAAACTCTGTTTTGGAACAAAGTTTCTTTTGTACTAAAAGATCTCGTCCAATCATAAGCGCTCAAAACAATAGCCAAATGACGTTTACAATTCGATATCTTCCCCACATAGAAATTTTGATATATAAAGGCTCAAGAAATCCTAGATGAAAAGGTAATCAGATATCTAATAAAATATTAAAAAATCCGCTTAGTTTTGAAATTATGGCAGATTTCCATGTTTTAACCAATGAGATGGACGGATTAGACAATACACAATTAGCACCTTTCAGCATTCCATTGCCGTTTGCCTGCCTCGTTCTTACACACATCATTTCTTAAACATGCATCTAGACTCAAGTATCAAATAACAAATAAGGTATCAACACTCCTAATAAGTCGGAGCATGGGTATAGTGTTGTCTGTTTCATTCTCTTAAGGTCGGTTTACACGGTACAACTTTTCCCTACAACTGTCGCATTATTACCTAATGGAGCAAGGAACCAGTACCTTTCTAATGTTCATATAAAGGTTATTTTAAGAAAAAAGCAAGGCTGGCTTCACTCGAAATCGTACGAGACTTTTCCGTGTGTTGTGCGACAAGTTGTGCATGTGTAAATCAGCAGTAAGTCAAGTTGCATGCGATAGACTTAGGCGAAAATCGTGCCGTGTAAATCGGCCTTTATGAGTTTCTGGTGGGACATCAACGCCATTTTGCTAACAATCCCAAACGCCTTTGCGGGACTTAACTCTCCCCAGCCCGCATCTCGATTCTGTATTGGCGAATTCAAGTTATTCAAAGTCAGTTTAAGTCATTTAAAGTCAGTCAAAGTCAAACCTTCACAGTTAGGTCCAGAGAAGTCACCACGGCATATACATTCATAGTCTCCGTCAATGGTGTCAAGGCAAACAGCGTTGTTTTTACAAGGGCTGGGTTTGCACCTTGACTCTGGTAAATACACATCAAGTCAGTCCATATATGTCATGCATATATATTTTATTATGTTTATTTATTTTATTTATATTCTTATATTCTCTTCTGAGTATCCCCACAAGATAAGGATCTACTTCTGCATTTGTCCTTATTTTTAAAAGCCATAAAAGCTAAAGTTTAGTTAGCCTCCCATTTGGGCAACTTCCTTTCCTCTTTCACCCTTCTCACTCCCATTCTCCCTCTCTCCTTTCCTAAACAGAAATCCCATACAAGTGATGCCCGAGAAGGAGTAGACTAAGTTTAACTATTATTGTAGAAAATCATTATTTTTAGTTTATCAATGTTGTTTCTTAATGCAGATTAATATAATCATATGCAGAATGGTTTGATTATGCAACACTTAATTAATGCATTGAAACATGGCATTCATGCAGTACATAGTATTTTTTTTATTTGAGACAAAGAATACATTAGTGAAAGAAGATAGGAGCCAGATAGAGATAAGATGCATGGACGGGTGGAAGGGAACATGAGGTAAAGTATTGAAGGAAAGAGGAAGAGAGTAATGGTGGTCAGAATGGAGATAAAGGAGGAAGCGAAGAGGGGAAGGTGGCTCAGGGAACAAGCTAAGAAAGACCAAATTTGAAAAAGGCTCACTTTCTACCGAAGGTAAGGTAGAATAAATAAATAACTTTCGAGCAGAAATATATAATTCATCAAAATTAACCAAGAAAAGCACGATCAGGAAAGAGTAAATCGGTGTATCGGTAGAAACATAGGTAGAATTAAAGGACATGTCACTCCATAAATAATAACTGAACTGGCTTCAATGAAAAATACCGTACTTTTTGTTTTATGGGGAAGTATGCTGGTTCCAGCTGGTCGTGTTGTTTCTGCTTTACGTACACCAGAAACAACAACTGGTATAGCTGGTTTGTTGGCTAGAGAAACTGTGGAAAAAACACGTATTAAATTCAGTAGGCTGTGTTGACATTCATTTTCAAAGAGATGTTTCATCAACATGTATTTATTAAAAATCCGGCAAGCGTTCGGGATACTAGTCCATCACCAGGGTAAACATAAACCTTCACATTGTTTACGCTGATGATAGATGGCATGATGATAGATGGCATATCAAGTTATTAGAAGCAAAACCTTCATCCTTAGCTGCAAATTATTCGTATTTCAATATTATTGTCTTCGTTATTTGTCTATTACCTTCGCACTCTGTGCCTCTAAACTCTGCTGGACATTTACATAGATAGACTGTATAGAACACCATACAAGAACCGCCATTTTTGCACGGGTTGGGTGAACATGGGCTTCCTGTGTATTCAAAAAATTTAATGAAAAATAAGAAAATGTTTCATAGTAAATTTCCAAAAAAAACGTTTGAAGATTCAGAATATCAATTAAGGTCGATATAAGAATTTTAAAATGGTGTTCTAAAATCTTGGAAATAAATAGTTGACAATTTTTTTTACAAGACTACAAATAGGTACCTCCACCCCCTCCCCCCTGGTCAATGTTAGTATGGTTGGATTTGACAATGCTTGAGACATCATGAGGCGACCTTGATTTAGAGATTCAAATTCGTTTTGTGTAGTTTTTAAATCACATTTTGTCAACATTTTTGTCCATGATTGTAGTACTGTATATTAATTATCAAGAGTTCTTACGTTCGCAACGATCTCCAGTAAAGCCATCACGACATTTGCACTGATAGCCCTTGTTCGCTACGGATACACATAGTCCACTGTTGTGACATGGATTTGGCAGGCAGTAATTCTCTGGAAAAAAAACGACACATTATGACAATTAGATGTGGCAATGTCGATTCTTCTTCTGCAAACATACGAAGAGAATCAGCCAACCCTCGCCCTCACCCTCGCCTTCGTGTACATACCTGCACAGTGTTGTCCAACAAAACCGTGTAAGCAGCGACACTTGAAACCCACAGCTGACTTCTCATCTCTTGAGCACTTGCCATTGTCACCGCACGGGTTGCTTCCACATGGATCAACTGAAAACAATATATTAATTTTGATTATGATTTCATTTCGACTACAAAAAAGTCCTCTATTCCTCTATTCTCTACTTTCGCAATAACCATAATGCCTTCTGTTGGGGGAGGGGGAAGCTATTGTAATTCAAATCAATCCACAAAAACAGAATGCATTATGGTAATATAAAAGTAGAAATACGTTTCAGCAAATAATCCGAGGAAAACTGAGATTACAGGCATGACAATGTGGCATGGTGGATTACCCAAATATCCGATATCTTATTCTTAGAATACCCATATACATACAATTTCTAAGAATCCCAAATAGAATTATTTTAGATATATGTAAAATTAAACCTCAAAATACCCAAATATCTGAATTCGAAATATAAATCCTCTGATCATTGATACCCATGCCTAGCCGTGCCTATATGTGTTTGAAGCTTTTTAATAAAATTTCGATTATACAATATATATATTCGAATATAAAGTACCTTGGCAATGGAAGCCCTTAAATCCTGACTTGCACGAACAGCTGTAACCTTCATCTTCCTGGACACACACACCACTGTTTTTACATGGAGATGGAGAACAGTAATCTGGAATGAAATGTATTAATCAGCTTATCATTCATATGCATTTACGTTGTGTCATCTTGTAAGCAACAAGAATCAAGCCAATGCCGAAATGAATGCTGGTTTAGTTTTGCTTGTAACGCATTCAAATCAGTCTTGTTTTCAAAAGAACTAATAACAAAATTTTACGTATTTTTCACGTATTTTGTTTTTATTTTATAATCAATTCTATTGATAACAATTCTGATTTCAATACATCACCAGCACAAAGCCAACATTCATTTCGGTCTTGGCTTGATGATTGTTGATTAAAGTTGCGACAATGTTTTTTGAAAGGTGTATACAATATTCACATTGACATATTAATCTCCATATCAAGTATATTGCCAAGCCATAACATTGAATGGTTTTAACGTATATATATTTATGTCAATAAACCACTGATACAATTAGTGCATAGAAACTATTTCTTTGTTGCAACGTTCACAAGAATCTTAAAAGGAATCTTACCGTTTGTCTTCACAGTAGGAATTCTTGGCTTTGGTTCTGTATATAAAAGGAACACTTAGTAGTGAACAGTTCACACTATAAAACCATTGATTAATTGATCATAAAATTATTTAAAACGTTATATAATGAAGTTATGTAACACGTATTGGCTTTGGCTCTGTGTATAAAAGGAAAACTTAGTAGTGAATAGTTCACACTATAAAGGCATTGATTAATTGATCATGGAGTTATAGCCGGCGTCAAAATTAGCCGAGACTCTCTTAAATTATAGTACCCTCATTATAAAAAACTTTAAAGTCTTCCAACCTCTTCCCGTCCCCTCTCAATTTTGTTTTTTTGTCATCGGCCCGCGCTCTTACTGTCTTGAGCAATGATTTAGCGACAACAGTACGCAAACAAATATTTTATATAAGAATACGTTTTGTTGTGCTATTACATTTATTTAAGTTATTTTAATTCGGTTTTATTTATGGTTACTTACGTGTTTGGCATTGAGCTCCTGTGTAGCCATTGATGCATTTACATACATATTTGTCATCATGTCCTTCACAAACACCGTCATTTTGACATGGTGTAGAACTACATGGATCTGGCAATACAACATTCACAAATGATAATTAGCAAAAATTACCCCACCACACCACACCACACCACACCACACCACACCACACCACACCACACCACACCACACCACACCACACCACCTACTGAAAACATACAAACAAAATATACTAAGAAGAAACGAATATATCGCACTGTATATATGTTGATTATTTCTAGCCTCATTTTATCAATGACTTGCCTGGTTTAGAACTTGCTTTTGCAGGTACGACTTGACGACCATCTCCATTCTCTGATATAACTAAACAAAGACAATGCGAACACTGTATTAGCGTGTAAGTATATATATCCATCTACTTACTAAACGTACTAAAACACTATATGATAAGGTAAGGGTAATTTAAAAAATGTCCTAATGTAATTTACCTGCCTTGGCGAATTATTAAATAAAAAATAATAATAAAAATAATAATAATAATAATAATAATAATAATAATAATAATAATAATAATAATAATAATAATAATAATAATAATAATAATAATAATAATAATAATAATAAAGAAACCAACACAGTCATGATAAGAAATATATAAAGAATTATTGATGTTTTAATCATAAACAAGGGCAATTATATAGTAGGGTAACCCTTGTACCAGGGACAACTTTTTCCCATTACAACTTTTAAACGAAATCTTCATCAAATAACGCAATTTACCATTGCATGTTTTCCCGCCATAATTCTTTGGGCATGCGCACTGGAAATCTTCATCATTTACTTCGATACATTTGCCGTCATGTTGGCATGGGTTAGGATCACAAACGTTCTTCACACATTGATACGTCTCTGGTCCTGTTTGCTGGCATTTATCACTAAATTGACATGGATTGGGCTTACACAGATCTTTTCCTAAAGAAAGAACACATCAAATCTAAGTCAGTTTATGTGCAAAATTACGGGTTCCCTGTGTCGAGGCATCAGGATAGGTTACTCAGTTGAATAGTGTAGATATTCGTCGCTACAATTTCTGCAAGTTTTGGCTCCAATGTTCAGCAATTTTAAAGCTTTAAACGGCAAGCAAACAGTGACAAAGGAATCTATAGTTACTTTCTGAAAAGGTAGGCTTCTTAGATATAGATTTACAGTGAATAACTTTGAAAACGCGTAATTCTGAGAAATGATCATGAGTTGCAGAGTTTCGCTTCACTTCAAGTCAAATGATGTTTTTGCTTGCTTTACAGGGCCAACATAGCAAATAAATGTCTATTCATATAAACAATAAGTGCTTTAAAAGATTCAATAAGTTCACGAAAGATAAGTTCATTTCATTTTTTGCTTTAAGTGGCCTGAATTTCGATGAAAAATGAATGAAATATATAGCATTTGTTGTAGTATAGTCATTGTTGTTTACCTTGACAAGTATCGCCTTTGAATCCAATACTACAATTACATACAAAGCCACCGTCAGATGTGTGCAGACAACTACCAGTGTTTTTGCATGGGTTAGGATGACAAGGGTCTTTATCTGAATAAAAAAATAAACATACAGTTAAATTAAATACTCTTACATGCACATACATTTGTTAAGTTCGATTATTCATCATTATATAGAGAAAATAAATGTTAAAAGAATAAATAAAGTTGCATTCAATATTTTGCCTATAAAATGTATTTTTTCAAGTGTCTTCATAAAAAAATACACTTTAAAAATCAACTAGGAAGCAAACAAGCCAATAGACAATACAAATTGTTATCTGGACTCAAGCTTGTACAATTTTAGAATATTCCTTTGAAGAAAGTAAGTGTTATATTATATTTATAAATTAGATTACTATTTCATGCTTTTTTATCCATGTTTTATTAATATCCTGTATTTGTAAATATTCATTTTTATTTTATTAAAATATTTTGCTAAAATATTGAGCTAGGTTTTAATACATTTTTGTTCTGAACAAGTTCATATTAAAATATATGTACATACTCTGACAGCTTGACCCTCTAAAACCAAGAGAACAATTACACATAAAACCAACATCGTTGTTGATCTCTAGACAATGGCCATCATGTAGACAGGGGTTGGGATGACAACGGTCCTTCACTGAAAATATAGAATAAGTATATATAGCTTTATTGACATTAATGATATTTATAATGGTACTGGCTGTGATACATTTCTTGATATTAATTTGATTGCAAAGAAACAGACTAACACACCCACATACACAACAGAACAGCTAGTTAGACATATATGTACATTGATATACAGAGGAAAGTACTACATAATTAAACAATTGATAGTCGACAGGCTACACTAAAATAAAGGCAGACAGGCAGACAAACAAACAAGTTGACAGACAGACAGACAGACAGACATTAAGGCAGGTTGAGAGACATGCCACAAATAAAAACATTTTAACTGAAAGGCAGGTATTGGCACTGGTCAGACAGACAGACAAAAACACATAGACTGAATTGACAGATTACTGATAAACTGTCAGGGAATCACACAGACAGACAGACAAAGACACCAGCACATATATTTATAGAAATGGAGAGAGACAAATTTAAATAGACAATAAAGAGATGGAAGTAGTCACCTTCACAGTCAAATCCTTTGTAACTTTGTGAGCACTGACAGACATAATCACGCCCACCAACAACTTCTTCACATACACCACCATGACGGCACGGGTTGGGATGACACTTGTCCAGCTCTAAAATAAATACATACATCATTCAATCATATTTGACTATCTGAACACAGGATCTGAGAGCTGTTAAATTTACATCAACTGCATCAAAAGATGCTTTTCAAAATGCAAACTAAATTGTCATTGTTCAGGTTAATTCCCCACATAGCTCCCGTATAAAACCTTGTTAACATTACATTGTGAATATGATGTGGTTGATTGTAATACTTGTATATTTGATTTTGTTCCATTTTCATTCTTGTCAAGCAGGGTGAAAAACCTTTGAAAGTGCTACAGATTTTGCAACTAAAGGTATGCTGTATGCTCTAGTATGGTATGTTGTATATCTCATAAAATATTATACTTCTTTATCTTATCTCATCTAATTAATTGTTTCTCTGTTTAATTTTACAAAAACACATAACATTTGGAATACTTTTTAAACGTTTAAAGATATGTTCCTTGATAACTATGTATGTTAAATGTTTGTTTAATTTGTTCCTCAACAAATAAACCTGCACCTAGTTATAGATCATGAGTTGTCCCTTAAACAGAAGTCTATAAATGTAGCTTATTTTAGACGATTTCTCAAACGAACCACCTCCGAAACGAACCATATCCTTCAAATGATACCATGTTACACTATAATAATAATTGCTAGTTCTTATACAGCGCATTTTCAGAACTGCGCAGTGCGCTTACTCACGTGTTCGAGCTGAATGTATATCAAGGCGCATTAAGCTGCCACCAGACAACCCATGTCTGAACACTATGATGACTCAATTATTTGTTCTTATAGCTCAGTTATATCATTTTTGCAATATATCATTTCAAACTATCTTTGATATTTACACTTGATCAAGTTGCGCAATCTCGCCGTACCTGAACACGTTGAGCCTTTATATCCTTGTGAACAGTTACATGTGATTCCTCCACCTATCTCGGTGCATACACCATGGTTGAAGCAAGGGCTGGGATGACACGGATCTTTGTCTGTGAAAAACGATAAATAAACCGCATATTTAGATATTACATAAGCTGATACAGAGATCTTTCTATTCCGACGAAGGGCTGAAGCTCGAAACATCAGTAAAGTTAAGTCAGCATTTTTTACGGTGTTACAAAGTTTATTGTATTACCTATCGTTGATTAGTTAGATAATTAGATATATAGGACTAGCTGTGTTGCGCTCCTACAGTTATTACATCTAAATCAAACAAAACAGATAAAAACCTATGCATTGAGACTCGTGGAAATGTTTGGTGTTGTACTCTTGTTGACCTCTCTCAGTATCATCTTCCTAGTCTAAGTGTTATTTTCATCTATAAACTAAGCCTTCGCCGCAGCTCTAATGATGGGGTTGACAAGTCTTACAAATCACCATTGAATCCGAGCTTGAGTTTCTAGGAACAGTATTTGAAATCTCTTGATGTTATGAACTTGTACCTTTGCATGTTGGTCCTTTGAAACCTTCAGTACACATACAATCAAAGCCTTTGCCACCAAGATAACGATTGATACACCGTCCATCATTATGACACGGATTGGGTTGACATTCATCTTCATCTAGAAAAAATAATTGAAAACTTAGTCAGAAATTTCCGGGCGAGTAATTTATGTCTTTATTGGGGAAGATGCTATTCTTCCACACTTGTGTACCTCTTCCAAGCAATTTTGTTGCGTGACAAGAGCTGCGATTTCAATGGCGATTTTATCGCAGCTTTGTCGCCGCAATTTCGAATACGCTCGAATTTAGGAGACAGAAAGTCGCAGCAAATTGCACTAAATTTCGAGCATGTTCAAAGTAGCATTGACAAATCTGCGATAAAATGGCCATTGAAATCGCAAAATTGCTAGTGTAAACGGGCCTTAAGAAGTACCAGCAACATTTCTGGGATAATTTGGAATAGGAATACCGCCCATTCCTACTACTTTATATGGTAGAAGGCTTTAGAAATAGGAGCCTCTGGTTGCCTGTGATCGTGGTCGATCATTGTACTTTTTGCAAATATGTTTCATTAATTACAACATTATAGGCCAGGTTTCAGAAAAATTGAAATTATTTTTCGAACTATTTAGTTAGAAGTATACCTGAGCATGTTTCGCCTTTAAAACCCAGAGAACATCGACAAACAAACCCATCTGGTGTAGATATACATTTTCCTTTGTTGGTACAAGGGTTTGGTTGGCATGGATCTTTCTCTGAAATAATAGAAAAAAATAATTTTCAGACGATATCTTAGCCTGCATCACATCCGGACTTTTTCTCGATTAACCGTGAAAAAGTCCGGATGTGACGCAGGCCAACGATATCTTTAAAGATATAAAAACGTCATGATAAAAACAGGATTTCTTGAACAGACAATAGTGACTATAGCCAATCCCATTTCTCCGTATAAAGTTTAAACCTTTTTGATACGTTTTTCTCGTAAAGCCAGGGTGTAAACAATGAGCCACCCAGATCTTCCAATTAAAAACAATTCCAAATGATACCATAAAGAATCAAATGACTTGAAACAATGAATGATTGTGACAATTAGAACTAACCGTGGCAGTATTTCCCGCTGTAATCTGATGCACACGAACACGCGAATCCACCTTGCACATTCTTGCATGTTCCTCCATGTTGACAAGGGTTTGATAGACAGCTGTCTATTACTGCGAGTAAAGAAATACCATCACGTTAAAACTTTGTATATAATTGGACGTACAGTGACGTATTTTTTATGGTTTTGTCAACCAACCATTGTTATTAGAACAAAGATAATTAAAAAGTCTATTGTTAAAATGGTTGGCAAATTAGCATCACAATTATACCAACACTACGCCGACACTCGTTTCAACGACCTTCAACTGCCTAATTTTGTTTATTGAACTCTCCAGTTCTGTCATTCTTATCTTTATGCGTCTGTCTAGTCTGTTTCAGTGCTTTTGATTGTATGAATTACTGTGTCTCAGTAGTTAGTTATTCCTGCTATGTATACGTGTCTGTCTGTTTGTACGGCTTTCTGTCTGTGTCATATTTCTAGATGTCTGTCAGTCTGTTGGATTAGTTTTTACTTTCTTTTACTTTCCTTTTTTTTATTGATAACTACCAACATAGAAAAAACAACTCACACACACAAACTTTACAATTAAAGAGTGCCACAATAAATGTGACACACGAGAAGACAATATAGTTAATCACCGTGTTATTTACATTTAACTTTTTTAACCTAATATTAGAGCAAATTAGAAACAGTTAAACCATTAAATAATATCAAGTAAATTTTAACAAATAGTCACTATTTAGTGACTAATTGTTGCTACTATTCACCCAGAATAAATAATAAAACAAAGGATAATGAGGTTCAATTCCTTGTGTATTACTCTTTTGTCTCAAGATGTTCTGGTGGAGCGATAATGACAAAATAGCCACTATTTGTTAGTACGTTCTTAGATTGCATTTCATGGTTTAACTGCATTTGCTCTATTGTGAAAAAGTTCAAAGTTCAAAGTTTTTACTTTCTTATTATTGCAATAAGTTACTTACTCTCACAACGTACGCCAACATATCCCTTATCGCAAGAACATTTGTAGTCCCTGCCCTCCTGTACACACTGGCCACCATTATGACATGGGTTGGGTTCACAAGAACTTTTATCTGAACAAAACAACAACACATGGACTAAATCAATAATAATAATAATAATAATAATAATAATAATAATAATAATAATAATAATAATAATAATAATAATAATAATAATAATAATAATAATAATAATAATAATAATAATAATAATAATAATAATAATAATAATAATAATAATAATAATAATAATAATAATAATATGGGCTTTTATAAAATAATTTAGATAGTACGCGCGCTCTGATTGGTCAAAAACCGTGTTGGATAAGGCTATCTAAACATGCACGTGCGTATTGATGGCGCGCGTATTGAGAATTGCTATTCTTATGAGCAATTAAAATGCCGATTTAGTCTCAAAAAAATATTTAAACGCCTAACGGCTCGTGCTTTTCCTACGCTCTCTCGTGTTCTCCCAACATCACGCGTGTTTAGATCAGGCTATATAACACGGAAAATCGTCTTCTATTTCTTAATTATCACACGGTGGCCATGTCTATTCCCTTGAAAGCGAAAACCTTTGTTTGGAACGTTCTAAAACACATGAAAATGAGACAAGAGGACCTAAGAGATTCAAAACCTTTTGTTTTAACCAATATGGCAGCCCGTGAAAAAGCGAATTAATATACGGCTTTCCCATTCAAGTAGTTTAGTAGCGAACTCTCTCGTTTCTCTCAACTTTGGCCTTAGTTGATGCCCTGGCTTAGTCCTGATTTTTATATAATTCTAGTTGGATAGATATGTTTTTCTGTGGCACGACACGAGGGTTTATTGGCCCCTGTATTTTGTTTTGAATGAATCAGCATGTGACTGGAGTATTGTATGTTGTAAATATTGATTGCTGTGGTAGTGTGTCTGGAGCGAACTTCGCAAAAGTAGCACTGATGATGTGTATGTGAAGGATTAACATTTGATATTTTCAAGATTTTCTTGTTAATATATTACCTTTGCAAGTATCTCCACTATATCCCGGTCGACATACGCATTTGAAAGCACCGTTATTGCTCATGCACTCTCCTCCATTAATACAGGGGCTTGACGCACAAGCATCAACATCTGGAATACAAATATTTGTAAAGAATAAGCATCTTGGTTAGAAATGGTAATTAGCTCATTTTTAGTTTGACAATCAATAGACCACTTTCATAAATATCATAATATGTACCGGAAAATGATTTTTCAAGTAAACAAATATCTTAATATTTTAGCACTGTCATATGAAAGAACCACCTGAAATAGGCATGTTTGGAAGGTTTTGATGCTCTGGCTAAAATACCAAGGAAGTTATGCTCAATGAAAAATGTAGAGATGTGTTTGAGGCCTTTAATGCCTCGTTTTGGTGTTTTTCTGATTTTTCAAACTCTTATAGCTTCTTGCAAATTAAATCGTTTTTCCTCAAACTTTCACAAGTTTGACTCAAATACTGGTTTCGAACCCTAAAATGTACGACCACATTGAACATTTTTTCAATATGGAAAGATACATGGGTCTTCTACTGTGTATGTTTGCTAAGTACCTCCACAGTTTGTCCCTGTATATGATCCTTGGCATTCACATTTATATCCACTTTCTGTCTCAACGCAATGGCCATCGTGTTGGCAAGGGCTAGAATGGCACTTGCCAGCTTCTGAAAATATCAATTTGGAGAACATATTTCAGTAGTAAAATAGAAGTATAATACGAGTATCATAGTAATAACGAAGTTGTTAAAAATGATGTGGGAGTGAAGGTGGTGGTGGTGGTTGTGGTTGTGGTGTTGGTGTTGGTGGTTGTGGTTGTTGTTGTGATGGTGGTGGTGGTGGTGAGGAGGAGGATGATGATGATGATGATGATGATGATGATGATGATGATGTGACGGTGATCATTATACTATTAGAATCTAAGCAACGGAAATATTACAATCATTGTAAACCACTCAAAAACAAACATTGTTTTGTATCTCACCTTCACAATACTGGCCTTTGTAGCCAGTGTTACAAACACATTTGAATCCATTTTGATGCTCAATGCACCTTGCACCATTCTTGCACGTATCAGCATGACAACTATGTTGAACTATGCATATATAATAGATAATATATATTAGTAAGACCCATTAGTTGTTTTCGAGCTTCCAGTAAAGCTATACCTTTCTTTATATTGCAATAAAGAGCAAGTAGTTTATTTCAATGATCTTTTTTAACCTCACAAAGTATTTCAGAATAAAACATGATTAACACTGCCGATCCGCAACATGTTCATCGTAAGATGGCCGAAATATCTGCCGGTAACACTTGGACAGCAAACTGTTAACTCAGTTTTACTATAAGCTAGTGCATACCCGAAGAGTATCTCATTAAGTCAATATTATTTTTAGTTATAGCCTGTACGATCTTAACCATGTTCATGGTTTTTGTTATAGTACACTATAGTACACTTGTTTTTGTACACTCGAACCGCGAACGCTCAACTTAAGCTTCAGGTTATGAATTTTGAACCTTCTACTCTTTCAAAACTACTAAGAAGTAAGCATTGAGTTCAAATTCACGGTTCAAATTCAAATTCACGCTGGTATTCACGGATCGAGTGTTCTTACTGTAAACCATATACTTTGTTACCTTCACAATTTCGCCCACCAAATCCGTGATTACACACACATTTGTAGCCATTTTCAGAGGCAAAGCAGGAGCCACCATTACGACACGTACCAACTTGGCAGGGGCTGACATCTACAACACAAACCCATGTATATACCATCAGTATCATTCTATTTCAATGGTGCAACAAAAAGACCAGATTCGAGCTCTTCATAGACCGTTCCGAAATATGACAACTTGTTATTATTCTTGAATGGGTAGCCCTCGAGTTCACGTCGGAACGATAGAATATTCACCTGTGCTAGGCTAGCCATCCAAAACAAAAGGTTATCCAATTGGTCGCATTATTTTAATTATGTTTAAAGCTTAGTATAGTCTAGAGTAGCATGTGATAT
Source organism: Metridium senile (assembly GCA_949775045.1). Taxonomy (NCBI): domain Eukaryota; kingdom Metazoa; phylum Cnidaria; class Anthozoa; order Actiniaria; family Metridiidae; genus Metridium; species Metridium senile. The sequence continues at coordinate 11,092,397 of OX459101.1, read as the reverse complement.
ATTCTTCTGCATGTGGTATAGTCTGTGGGAAGGGAGATAATCTAGCTATGTATAAACATTAGAAATATCACAGGTTGTTTTCTTCTATTTGTCAGTAAGAACTCGAAACTGGTCCAGGAAGGCGTCTTTCTGCACACACCTATTTCAAACAACTGCGTAAAAGGCGATACAACATTATACTGATAAGGGACTGGTCATAAAGTATAGGGGAGGGGCGGAAAATTCAGAATTCCCAAGGAATGACTTTTATTGGACCACCCTTTAGTCTATGCATAGTTACACGCAGCCCACCCCTATACAATGCACCACAATTACCCCAAAATACCTCCGTGTATTGCTTAATTTTTCATGGCCCACCCCTTTTTTCATGCTCAAAAATAATGGCCAACCCCACCTTTTTTTCCGCCCCCCCGCCCCCGCCCCCTAACCCTAACCCTAACCCCCCCCCCCCCCCCTATAGTTTATGACCAGTCCCTAATGAAAGTTTGAGTGTGGTTCTAAACAAAAAACACTTATGGTAATGAATGGTAATCATCCTGATATTTGTAGTCTTGAAAAAGTCTGTTGGAGCTGTTTAGTGTCTGGTTATAATACTTTGAACTGAGCTGGTTTAATTGATATTGATATGATGTGATAATTTTGTTGTGTAAATTGTCTTAAGAAAGGCTTGGTGTTGGTGTCTGACGTTTGAATGCTTGAATGGTTTTCAGCTCAGGTGTAAGTCATGGTGATGTTCATGGTGAGTTGTGATCATCCTTGTTTATGTAGCTAGTCTTTAGAAATACTCTTATAGTGTCTAAAGCTATCACCATGAATGTCTAAAAGTATGCTAATAACTTTTCCATCTTGCAACATCACATGTAGCCTCATGAGTTGCATTCGTAATGTTCTTTACAAAGAAAATTCCGGATTCAACACTTGTATATTACAGGGGCAGATCCAGAAATTTGTCAGGGGGTATCCCAATTGCAAATAAAGGGCTTTTAATGTGTTAGGTGGCGTGCGTTCCCTAAACGTCTTAAATAAAAAAGGGGCAATTGCGATGCTTGGGGGTGTCCGGTGCTTGAAGGGACACCCCTAGATCCGTCCCTGTATTGCATGTATCAAACAACCTTTTGGAAATAGGTATGTGCAAGTTATGCCTTGAAACGTTAAAACCTACCATCACAAAGTGCTCCTCTATAACCTACGGGACAATCACATTCGAAACCTACACCATTAGATCTTTGCATGCATCTTCCTCCATTAAGACAAGGGTTATTATGGCATTTATTAGCTGAATCTGAAGAATGAATGGGATGAAATGAAATGGATTAAATGAACAATGGGATGAAATGAATTGATGGGAAGAAATGAATGAATGGATGGTATGAAATGAATGAATGGTATGAAATGAATGGATGGGATGAGATGAAATGAATGAATGGTATGAAATAGAACGGATTAAATGGACAATATGATGAAATCAATTGATTAGGATGGAATGGATACACAGGATTGATGAGCATTAATGTGATTAAGAAATGGGTTGTAATGAATGCATAAATGGAATTGAATAGTTACAAATGAATTGATGAACGAATGATTAATTAATAATGAAAGAGTAAGTCAATGAATGAAAAGTGTGGATAAATTAATGAATATATATATAAGGGTTCGATGATAAATACATGCATTATAATATAGCTTTTATTATAGTTATATGCAAATGATTTTGAACAATGGTTTCAAGTTGAGGCTTTCGGGACAAGTTTTTGCTTTTGCCCAAGAGCGGTGACTTAGGGGTGGACCATTAGATTATTGAGGGGGAGGGAGGGGTTGGGCAAATTGTTTTTGCACGATATTTGTTTCCCATTCTACGTATGTGCAGGACTTTTTTTTTTCAACTTGCACAAATATATTTTTTGTCATTGTCGGCTGTAACGATTTTTCTTTTTTTCTTTAACGCTGTGCTCCAATTGGTTTTGGTTTTTGACAACCCCTCCCCCCTCCCTCGCAAATCTAATGGTCCACCACTTATCTTAAATTGTTTGAAAACATTTGCTTTTAACTCAAATAACCGCTATTTGATAAATGAAAGGCAATTGATGCATAGAAATGATAGGTCATATATACAACGGAATGAATTAAATGAATTAAATAATGGATTATAAAAATGGAGCGATATATTGAAAGCATGCTACTACTGAATGAAATAGTAAACAAATGAATGAATGAAAAACTAAGTGAAATAATGAGCGAAAATGAATGAATTAACAAATGAAAAAGTTAAAACTAAGTATTACATCATTTCTATTGGTTATTTCTTTCCTATTTCTTATATTTCCTATATCTTTCTGGACGTTAGCTTTCACCATTAAATTCATTATATGTTATAAGGAGTGTTTATATCGGTACCTGCAATTTTACACATTGGGTCAATGAGTACTATCTGGTACCAACGCATAATTAGATTACTATAGTTAGTTCTTTAAGACTTTCCACAATATTAAAAGGCTATAAACATATTTATATATAAACATATTTATCTAAGAAACAATATATCATCGCGATTTTTAAAGATGAAATGTTTTCCTCGGATATTTTCTAACATTTATATGCAATAAAAATAAGAGGTAGCAGATTTTCTCATCTTAGTTACGCGCGTAAGGTTAACGTAACTAACCGACCGTATATAAATGAGATCGTTTCTTCGAATCGATCATGGAACAGATTACACAGAATTTCAGTCTCATACACTCGATAAAACCTTCGCTAATATCAGTGATATTTCAAAGAGCTAATTCCTTGATTATAAATCAGAAGATATTTGAAGAAAATACTGGAAGTCGTTTTTATATAAGATATTTATGATATATTTATTATACGGTATTTCAGTTTCATACATTCTATATAAATCCTTCGCTAATATCAGTGATATTTCAAAGATCTTGATTATAAATCCGAATATATTTGAAAAAATACCGGAAGTCGTTTTTATATAAGATATTTGCTTGATCATTTACCTGAACACGTAGCACCATTATATTCTGGTTTACAGATACATTCAAACCCTGACGGAGTCTCAACACATTGGCCACCATTTTGACAAGGGCTTGTCGAACAACCACCACTGCGAACTACAAAATATACCAAACAAATATAGATTAACCTCATAAGAAGATTTTATTAGATTAGTGTAGTGTTTGGGTTACCTGTGTAATCACGTGATTAAAAGTTCAGTTAACGTGTAGTTCAGAGTGACTTGTGTGTCAGTGTTTTGTACAGCCTTAGTGGCATATTATAATTGGTACCGTCTTATATATTGTTGAAGTGTTCATTCAGACAATTGGTTAGTCGATCAGCCAATAAATCACATCAAGGAAAAGGATTTTAATATTTATAATGAAATCGATTGCAATCACATCAAGGAAAAGGATTTTAATATTTATAATGAATTCGATTGCAATGATAATGATAAAAAAATTATAATGAGCCAATTCTAAGTTTGCTCGATATTATGTTTCCATTGTTCCGCAATATTTTTATATGCTTGCTCGATATTTTTTGCAGTATTTGACATTGCACGCTATTTTTTGCAGGATCAAGACCTTGCTGGAAATTTTTAGGGATTTAACCCACCCCTCCACACCACACCACACCACACCACACCCCTCATCAAATATTAAATGGTCCGTCCCTTATAATGATAAAAATAACGGTGAGAATATCCAATTTAGTTTTACTAATGGCCCTAGATGCTGTCACCGCCTTGATATATTGATGATACGATTAATGATAATGGAGTTGAGAACCACAAATGACCATTATGATAAATATAATGATGATAATGGCAATAATAGCTTCCCATTAAACTGCATTGATGGTATTGATATTCAGTTTCGCATTATTTCTCAGCGCCATCTTGAAAAGTGACCAGGCCTGCTACAGGGACTAGTAAGGGTTTGGTAACAATGCCTGATGTGTTTACCAATACTTTTACTTTACTGTCATGATAATCTTAACCGCACCCTCGTCTCTATGCAAAGGCTTGGTTACAATTCGTGAAGTTCGCAAGGAGTTGTTGGTAATTTGTTACTTACTCTCGCAGTTTTGTCCTCTGAAACCATGTATGCATGTGCAGTCATGACCTTCGTTTAGTTCTGTACAAGATCCACCATTCATGCAAGGGTTTGGGTGGCAGCGATCTTCAACTATCGATGAAAATAATGTGAGAAATAATGCACAACAATTTAACGGGAAATAACATTTATACATATGGAAAGATACGGAAGAAGAGAAAAAAATAGCAAAAAAACGGATCATCTGTATAATGTTACACGGTTGAAGGAGAGATTTTATTTTCGTAATCGTTTTAAGTGTGAGTGCACTAAAACTCAGGCTACCCCTAAAGCCTAGTTTCCATTTTATCGCTCACGATCGCCGGATCGCTGAAAATGATGCCAACGATCGTCAGCGGTTATTCAATTTTTCTGCAAACAAAGCAAATCTGATCGCTCGATCGCTGAAATGTGATTCCATGTAATCGCTGATGATCGCTGGCATCATTTTCAGAGATCCGGTGATGGTGAGCGATCATATGGAAACTAGACTTAATTAACGCTAACTGTGGGAATGTAGCACAAAAACACAGGCTACCCTTGTATATATATGTGGAGTAATTTACCTGCGCTCTTTTGCTTATTTTTACCAACAATAGTGGAATAAAAAAAACAATGAAGTATCGAAAGAAACTCCTATCAAATGGAAAATGAAAGGCCATCAAATACGGTTTAAGCGAGGAGAAAATCCTATACAGACAGACAGACAAATAGACAGACCAATAACATAAATAAACTTCAAAAATAAGATAACAATGCATATTTCCGATGTTTTAAATAATGCCTTGAATTATAGAAGCTCAATTGTATTATGTCAAATTCCGTTTTAAAAAACCTATGATTGACAGCACGTCAACAACATTCAGTGATTTACACACAATTATCCTATAATGTTCAATAATTAGGTTAATTGTATTATAGTAATACCTTCACAGCGTTCTCCTTTTCTTCCTGGTGGACACGAGCAGTCATAACTCGTTCCAGATGCAATGCATTGGCCATCGTACTCACACGGGTTGGGCTGACATGGATTTCGTCCTACATGATTATGGCGATAATTAGGAGAATAATACGAATTGAAAAGCGATGAATAATCAGATGCTTGAATTAAGACCGGTAGAGAGATAAAAATAGCATGGTACAGCCAGCTAAACATTGATATTTTCTTCGCAAAAATACATTTGTAGGTAATTTTCTTTCTGAGCAAAGTGCATTTTTTGAACTAGGGATGAATGAAATGTATTTGGTTCACTGGCCATGTCGATACCATTGGCCACCCACTGAACCGATTCAATTACAACACAAGCGAAGAATTGACAAAAAAAAATAACTGTCAAAAACAGTAAAGTCACAACCGATTAAGCTAATTATAATAATGCTCATTTTTATCCCTCTTTGTCGGAGTATTTTATTTGTCTTCTTCAAGAAGTTGATTTTGTTTATGCTATAGTGTTAATAGCTGGTTTTAATGGGAATATTCTTAGAATTTATTGAGGAATTCGCTCTTCAACTCAGTTTAAAAATAGCCGAAAGGGGAGTGGCTGGTTGATCTGCTTGAGTACCCGCATATTAGATCATAATCTCCAAGGTTTTGGGATCAGAGGATTTTAGTGGCATTTGCGATCATGTGTTCTAGAATGTTTACCTAGCTTTTTTTTACCAAACCGTTTGGTGAAACATGTTAGTTCAGTTTTATATCAGTAGGAAACTAAAATATCATTGAATGGAATCAAAGGGGATCGATTTCTCGAAGAATACAACCTGAAATGCAGTAATGAAATTAATGAACCGTATGTGATTGAATATATTTTCAATGCTACTCAATTGCAATTTTTATTTCCTCTTTAAAGTTTTAGATTAATTCAAACTCTAATTTAATTACAATTTGAACCGTAAGTTTTGGTATTAGTCCATTCGCGCCATTTTGCCGCTACGCTACTGATATAATTCTACCCAATATACTCCAAAAATAAAAGAATCGCTACAATCTAAGCCTTCATCGTTAGCCTGCCAATAATTCTCTTTATTTCTGAGCGTTTCATTATAATTTTGCTTGCCTGTTTGTTCCTTATTTGATGTTTATAGTTAATTTTTGTATTTTACTTTTGTTGTTGTTTTTATTGTCGTTGCTGTGTATGTATTTTTTGTGGTTTCTTGTTGGTTAATCTTTTTTTTACGAGTACACGAATCTGAAAGGATAGGGGTCATTGTTTCAGTGTTTCTAACGAAAGCAATAGTACAATAACTGTTTCATTGTTTTAAGCCCCAAAGTTAAGGTAGTTCGGGCGTCATAGATTCTATCGTTAGATCTTTTTGAAACTTCTCATGTAAAAAGAGCAAACTAAGTTAAGTTCAAAACTAAAATAAAAATAATGGGTCACCGTGCTCGTTTCGGAGATAAGGGCGGTAGACTGGGGCCCATTTTCGTCATTTTTGTGACAAGAATTGTCGGAATTTCAAACATAAAACGCTATTTATTCTATTTTTCCCGATAACAAACTTTTTAACAAGCATTTGCAAAAGAAAGACACTTTCCTAACAAACATATTATTTGCCATGTTTTACTCTAGAAAATCCTTTGGGCAAAAAAATACTGCGAAAAGTACGTGCATGTCGAGAATTTTGATGCAAAAATAAACTCAAAATGTGAAAAATACCACATTTTGCGCTCGAAAACCATATCATTTTTATTTCACGGAATGAAGAGTTCTGCTAAGGGAAATCCATCTATAAAATAAAAATGGGGTGACACCATGCTCTTTTCCGAGTTATTGCACGAAAACCCTTCAAAATGTATATTTCGTGAACCTGTTTTTTGTCCGTGCCGGACTGGTAACTAGTTCCCTATAAGATTATCGAAACAAACTTTAACATTTTTTGGTCCGCTAATATCTCTAGAATCGATGTAAAGCTAATTATCACCAGTTTAATTCTTTATTCTTGCCCAAAACACTAATTTATGTGACGCATTATAGTTCCAAAAATCGACACTAAAACGACGCGGATTTGAACGCGAAAAAATCATGAATTTAACGAAAAATCATGAATTTAACGAAAAATCTTGATTTCTCGTGAATGCGGGTCTAAATTCAGGAGATTTTTTGCTGAGATGATGTGCTTGTCTTGTGAATGCATAACGTTCCCATGATTTTCAAATCGGAAAATAATAAAAGCTAAAAAACGAAATTATGTGATTACGGCTGGGTCCCGAACTACCTTAACTGTCGTTTCTGCTGAACGCTTGAGAAATGGAGCAAAGTGATCAAAGTTTCAATATGGCGTGCGAAATTTGATTTCATATTATCATGAGAACGTTTTTACACCAAAACAAACTAGGTCAGACTTTAAAAATAAAAACAAATAATCTTGTCGTGTATGAATTCTAATTCAGTAAAATGAAGAAGTTTCCTAAATAGAAACTAGAGAAAAAGAAAATTAATTCTGACAGTATTTTCAAGATGGCGGCTAAAAACATATTTTAAACTCGTGAAGATCTTACTCAGATAATCAACATGTCTTTTCGATTGAACTTTAAAAGTCAAACAAATGAAATTTCTATTATTATATATACCCCGATTGCAAGAATGTTTTCAAGCTAGTGAAAAAAGAATATTAGTAATTTAGTAAAAAAGGAATATCCAAAAGGAGTTCAGCTTGAGTGATCTTTTTTTGTCTTTTAATCAATTCCTTTCCCACCAATTTATAAAAGAACTACGTTATTGCAATTAGTTGTATATTATTTTCACTGCTTTTGAGAAGATGGACTTTACCAATTTTCATTGACCGTCAAAATCTAGATAAGCGCATTATTCCAAACTCTTTCAAAGCCCTATAAGCACCTTTGTCAAAGAACTTACAATCTTGCCAACTATTTTGGAAATATACTTTTAGATGTATCTAACATCTAGAATCTAGTATCTAGTATCGAGCAGTCGGAGTGGTTCGGAGTGTGACTATAGATTAATCTGAGTTCCCTAAATGTTGACAATATTTTCAAGATGGCGCCCGAATTAAGATTTAAACTTTGATTTAACCTGTCCTTTTTACACTAATAAAATATGGACAAATCAATGGTGAAATTGTCTGGTGAAATAATGGAAACTCAAATAGTCGTCTGTTTTTCTTGAATTAGAGGAACAAATTATTTGTTGTTCGAGAGTATTTATCCGTCCTACAAAAGGGCCTCATTGACAAGGCATATTTACCTATATAAAAGAAGTAATCACCGTTGACAACCTATTTTAGAAAATGGTGTATATATTTGCCATGGGTGAGTGGTGAGAGTGTAACTGTAGATAATTTAATTTAGAGTGGTTTACCTGTACAACGCTTTCCAGTAAACCCACCCGTGCAAACACACTTGAAACCATAGAGACGGTTTTTGCACTTCCCATCGTTGTGGCAGGGATTTGGGGAGCAAAATCCATCTGAAAAAGATCAAAATATTGAGCATTTTGAAGTATAGTATTTTACATTGAGCTTTTTAGTGAAGGATTTGTATTTTAAGCGTTTGAATTTTTACTCTGGAGTGTATACTGTTCCATATTTAACGGAATTGCCATTTCAATTGAAAAAAATTGATTTGCAATGGAATGAACTTACAGACATAGTCGTACCATCATAACTGTCAAACTCAGTACTTAAAACTGGAATCTGAAACTTTAAATGTGACTGCCAACAATTGAATAATACTCAGATATGAATCGGTCACTGTTAATGTTTATTCGTCCTCATTTGAAAATCAAAGCATTGCACTCGAAAAAATGGGAAATTTACCATTTGTTGTTGTCTATATTTAAGTATTTTCCGCTAAATATCCTATATAAATTTATAGTAATTTCCATTGATTGTAAATTAGTTTTTTTTTAATATATAGTTGTAATTAATACTTGTAAATTGGCCTGAAAAGCCCTATAAGGAGTCTAATAAAATGTATGTTCCTTGGAGCTCGCCTGGTTATTTTGTAGGAAGAATTCTTAGAAAGACGAGCCAGCTAAGAAATATATATTTATTATTCTCGTGGTTTGTGTACAGCAGCAGGGAGGAGCTGGGAGTACCCGCGAAGACTGCTATAATCACAATTACATTGAGGTCATAAGATGAGGTCAGGGTAGTTTGGAGTTAATCTTACCTTTTTTATAAATATTGAGACTCGATATAAAGTTAAGGATACTTGAGGTTAACAATTTTACAAGCACTATGATGTTAAATGTTGTGCTCTCCAGTAAAAGGAGTTTTAGCAACCAATGTTTATGTAGGTGATTAGGTATTTATTTTGGGCTGGTGTTCTGGTACAAACGTTAATTACACTAGTCAAACAACCTGAACAAATAGTTGTAACAGCGAATTATATGTGTGTGTTCCTGTTTTCACTAGCCTGCGTGGCGGCTCTTGGGGAGAGAAGGGGAGGGAAGAGGGAAGAAGGGAGAGCCTGCCGACAAACCCCTCTTTTTCTACTCTACGCCCACTATTAAACACTAGTCGTTCTGGTATCCATCAATGTCAATAAACAGGCAAAAATGCCATTATCAACCAATCAAGTAGACGTTGAAATTTGATAGAACGAACGAGAGGATCACTTGTAAATACAACTGAATGCCGTGTAAAACAAGATCGAGCTCTAAACATTCTTTAGTGCATCTAAAGGAAATAAAGCCCGCACATCTACGTACAAATGAATCGAAATGAATCGAAATGCTGAGACCAGCGACTGAAAGTCCAGATTATTCTTGTAACACAATAGTTCAAAGTTCAGCTTGACACTCAATCATGATACTAAGTAAACTGAATATCAATTGTCTTTTAAAATATATACTTGTTATATATATAATTATATACTTGTTATACTTATATTATTGTTTGATTCTATATAATATATTTGTGTTTTCCATATGTACACTGATATATACGTTAACACTTATATGAGAAAATGACATATTTTAAGTTTAAACTATCTTTTGGCCTGATCTCCATCTTTTATATTATCTTTTATACTACATTTTACACAAAAACTGTATTTATATAAGTTGGCCGAGATGAATCAAATTAATAAAATAAACAAAATAAATCGTTTTTCTGTGAGGGCTTCTAGTTATTTCCGTATCGAAACACTCCATTCTTAAGTAACACTTATTCTTTCCGAGTCTCTACTCTATATTCAGGTTATCTGAATGGGAGAATAACTTTAAGATCCAAGGTCTTTTTTATTATGCTGTACGATCAAATTGACCGTAGTTTACTTCCCGGGTTCACTTACCGGTGTCACTTGTATCATCCTCGTCGTCTTGGGTCTCTGTCGCTTGAGTTCCTAACGAACTTCTTCCAAGCAGCAACGAAAGGGCACTAGGATTCAAACCCCCGCCATATTCATCTGGTTTGATGGGAATAGAGTCATATTTCAGCCTCTTGGGCTTAATATAATTTAGAACGGCTGGATTTACTGCCGACGCGAGCGCAGATCTTTCTCTAAGTAAATTTATTGTTGATAACAAACTAGCAAGTCGATAATTGTAGGGTAGTCTGTAACCATTGGCGATCAGTGCATTATTTGGAATAATATTTTGTCCTAGTGCTTGTAGATTAGGTGTTCCTTGAAGTGCTAGAGGAGTAAGCCTCGGACTATAGGGTAATCCGATTTGGCCGAGGCCGATCTGTCCAGGTCGGTTAAGTCCGTTAAATGCAGTAGTGAACTGTGGCGACCGAGTTTTTCTAACATTAGCATCTTTTGATCGCTTTGTCGTTGTAGTATGATTTGAAGCAGTAGTATTACCTTGTCGAGTTTCTGATATCAGGCTATTTTTAGGATGGCCGTTCGTTGATTTTGAGTTGACTTGTATCGTGAAGCCAAGTAATACAACTATAAAATAAAATCGTCGAAGGCTGTACATTGCTAGCTGTCATCGCATCGAAAACCTTTTTAACCCATTGTGTCTTCTTTTAGCTTCTTCATTATCATTATTAATTGTTTTTTTGATGAACTAAACGACAGAGGAATTCCTTCAGAATCTACCAGATATGGTTTAGTTTCAACTGAGAATACTTAATGACTTTTGCTGGTGGGCTATAAATTACATCATTATTGGGCTCCATAACTTAGTGACGTAAAGCAAGTTTTTCTCCTTGTTTGGAACCCCAACGAGACAATCAATGTCATGAAATCATTAAATTCAAAATGTTGTCGAAAGACATTTTCTAAAATATCCCTAATTAAGGCACAAAACCACCAAAAAGGATAGTTTAAAAGATGGTGTCTTCAACACTGCATTATATGGGTCAATAAATATTCGGGTACTTCGTTTGTAAAAGAGGTTTCAAGGTTCTCGATTTTGAACGAAGTGTTCTCAAATTTATATATCAATTTCTATTCAATTTAATATTCAATATTTTTAAAATTCGTTTATTAGAAAAATCCCTCCTCAAATGCACTAGACGTCCTTAAGCAGACTGAGCTTTTTCTAGGAAATTTTAGGTGTTATAGTTTCAGTCTTGGAAATTAAGACTCATAAAGCGTACGCTGTCTATTGACCTCTGTTACCAACTAAAGTAGGCGTAACGCCCACAACACTTCAGTGCTCTAACTGCGACAAAAAATCAGCAATTATAAAAACATATTTTCTATTCAGCCATTTTAACAAGTTTCGCAGAACACAAGATTCAGTATTCTGGTGTTGTTCCTTGGAACTGTTGACCTTGATCCTCGACAAGCGTAGTTAAGCTGGAATAAGGCAATGTCGCTACTTTAATCTATTATGACCTAAAGAAAATGTGTGCGGCTCAATAGTTTATTACAATGAACCACCAAGTGGCAGGCGTTTTTTCTAAAACAATTGACATCCATAGATGCTTTCCATTGAACCCTAATCTCTAAAACATCTAAAAAAAATTATTAAGAGACTTCGGAATTAACGGTCTGATAATTCCGTCTGAGAATATCTTCATATTGGATTAATTCTATTTCTTTTATGTCTTAATTATTTGTTGACAAATAACTTTTATCAAATTTTCAGTCACATACTGTGCTAGTTATATTGTTATTGGAGATCTCATTTAAACGGTTCAAAGCACAATAAGCTGTAACGAATGTGACGAAAGTGTTGGTAGATAATTTTGTGTTTGGTTCAACGACCTTGCCTCCACGGCTTTACGCGCACTTTTTTTTTATTAAGGCTCTTTGTATTTAAAGGCTTAAAGATTTAAACTTATAACTTATTCTCGGTTTTTTACTTAATCAAAACGCTAAAATCTAAACTATACACTGAATGGCAATAAGGCCGCCACTTCATTATAACACTTTTTCAAATTCATATTTTAATTGACCACTACATCAAGATTATAGCTAGATTAGAATGACATAAAAAGGTGAAACGTTTGAGACAACAATATTAAATTCTTGAAATGTTATGAGAATTTCAAAAGTGTGAAAAACACCACAATGAGGCTAGCAAGGAAACAGTTCACTGAACACATACAAATCTCTGTAATTTTGATTCCAAATAGCTTCACTTGAATTATGTTTCTAGCAATAAAACTTTCCAAAATACATATTTCTGCTTGCACTTCCTGATGATGATACTTTTAAGATAAGCGGGCTTTTAATTTTGAAAGTCAATTGGCATTCGGTCGACATGATAAATCGCGGAATGCTTGTTCTCTAACATTATCTATGTCCTAGGAAATATTATTCCTGAAAGTTTGGTTGGTTTTCGACGTTTCGTTCTAGAGATATTGGAAGCAAAATTCCCATCACGCAATATTTTCACGATTTTTCTAGAGACGTAAAATAGATATAAAATGGTCACTAATGTTTATCGTATTTGGTTGGTAAACGGACAAAATTGTTTATTTATGAACATAGTTTCCTCTAAAGCGTTTTAGTTAAATTGTGTTTAATTGTTAAATCGAGTTCAATTAAGATTTCGACTTTGACCAGGAGGGAGGGAGTGTCTCCAGGGAAAAGCCGTGTTGGATGATCACTTTTATGTGACGTCACGACTTTTCACGACTTGTTTCAAAATGGCGACGATTGGTGAGCTTGGTTGTTACAACTAAAATATTCGATTTTCTTCGCATTGTTAAACTTTTTTTACTAGTGAGAGCTCTTTGATATTTAATAGTATTCAATACTTCACTATAGCTAAATTGTTTGATCGGATAAGACGAAAATACAGTCTGCTTTTTTAGCCAGTTTCGTGATGAACTGCGATTTCGGTCAAGTGCTGTTTATATGTAGTTCAATACAAGTACACGCGCGTAAAAGCACAATGGATCCGCGTATTTTTAATCCAGAATAGGAGGTTTATGCAAGTACATGATAATCTTTGGATCTGTCAAGTTTCTCTCTGTTTGGCTTTGTGGTTGGTCTTATCAATCGATAATAAAAAGTACATAAATATATCTTATTAGGCAGTTTGATGTGTAATATGGCTGGATATTTTATGAGTGAAACGCTGCTGTAGTTAACAAGTAAAATATCCAGTTATAGTAGACATCAAACTGTTTAATAAGTTATTTATCTATTCAAAAGGTTTTTGTTCTTTTATAATGTAAAATATTGTTTTACTTGAGGGCTAGATAGACGAGTTAAAATATCACTGGATATTTTTTACTTGATCCAAGACTACTGATAATTTGAACCAAATGTCAAATTGTATTTATTGAAAACGACTAAACAATCTCTGTCATTCAGATGAATGCATAGCAATAAAGGGAAAACATGCTTGCATGTGCAAAGTAGGGTTCTCAAGATATTTGACTTAAGCTACGGTAATACGAGCAACAAATTCGTCCAACTTGTCTCGCAACATCGCTGCAAAACAAGTTGGAAAGCGATGTTGCGCGTTTTTCCACCCGCGTACCAACTTGTCTCGCGTCAAAATGGCTTGTTGCAAGTTGAAAAAGTTTGTTGCAGAAAGTAGAAGATCGTACAAAACTTGTAGATGTTGCTCGTATTACCACACCAACCCAACTTGTCTCGCAGCAAAATGACGTCAAGCACGCCGCCATGTTTGTTTACTCGCTGTAGTAACCAATCAGAAATCAGAATTCAACTCAACTTGCAACAAGCCATTTTGACGCGAGACAAGTTGGTATGTGGGTGGAAAAACGCGCAACATCGCTTTCCAACTTGTTTTGCAGCAATGTTGCGAGACAAGTTGGACGATTTTGCTGCTCGTATTACCGTAGCTTTACACAAAATTTGATATTTTTGGGATTGTTCCTAGATGCATGAAAATATACTATGAAAATCCCTGGAGTGGTTAAATGTACTTTGAAAATTTGACCTAGGAGTTTCTATTTTGTACCACATGACCAAGTAAAATTATTGTCCAGATTTTAAACAAGCATTTTACCACTAGTACAGAGAACAATTTAATATTGGTAAAATATGTATCTTGAATACCAAAGTATCAACCTCAGATGCCAAAGTACCTTAATGAATAAATGAATCTAAATGTCAAAATGGAAATTGTAATAAATAGCTATTATTATGAACTCACAACAAATATTTAGAAATAAAAGGCACCTTTCGCACAGATTTGTTATAATTAAACAGTAAAAACCATCAAAGCATTATAGCTATCTGTCATGCAATAAAACAAGCCAGAATACAAACAGCTTCAAAGATATTCTTGTCGTTACACACAAAAAATTCAACATTTAAAAAAATAAATAAAATAAACAACCACTTTATATCAAGCACAATTTCAAAAAGCAATAATAGTATTCTTTTCGAACGTTATTTAATAATACAGTACATAAACATAGTATGAGTTATAAGCACAATTTCAACAGTCATGCAATTTTATAACAGAGCAAAAGCACTTAAACCATGAATTCGAAATAAACACATAGAAATAAAACATTCAATGAAGTTACTACAAATTATAGTTTCTATCTAGTGACTTTTTAATCAATATCATTCCACTAGGAAATATACAATACAATACAATACAATACTTTTTTATTTATACCTTGCACGAATTTACAATTTTTTTTACAATATATAAAATACAATAAGATATAATTTTAGGTATTGGTCCTAACTAATAACTAAAAAGTTAATGAGTTGTTAGGGCCATAATCTGTTATTCATTATGATATAAAGAAGAGGAATGACAAAAGAAAAGGAAAAGCCCACAGCACAGCACAAAAACACGTTCTCATACATACATACACACAAAAAACACACACACACACAATCTACAAAATTATGGCAAATTAGAAAAACTGTCCCTTACCAGAATAGAAGTAATTTTTCATAAATAATAATTAGTATGTATTCAGCATTTTTGCTTTAATACTGGCTTTAAATTTTTTGAAGCTGGTATTCCTTGTATCTTCCTCAAGTGAATTCCAGATTTTTGTACCTACAAATTTAATATTGAATTTGCCATAGTTTGTTTTTGCTTTAGGGAGGTAGAAATTTTGTTTCACTGCTGATCTTGTTTTATAGCTGTGTATTTCATTAACATGTGTAAAGAAGTTTTGAAAATTACACGGTTATAAATTATTGTTTTTAAACTTGAACATAAATATTGAAATACAATAATCAACAAGATCAGGTAGTTTAAGAATATTTAAGTCTTTAAATATAGGACTTGTATGGGCATTAAAAGAAGAAAAGGTAATCAATCGCAGAGCCTTTTTTTTGCAGTACAACTATTGGCTGTAAAGTGGTTTGATAGGAATTACCCCAGGCCAAAATTCCGTAAATCAAAAATGGGTAAATTAGAGCATAATAAAGATTGATAAGAACAGGAGTAGTGACATAATAACGTAATTTTGATAGTATTCCTATATTCCTTTTGATCTTTTTGGATATGTACTCTACATGATCTTTCCATGATAAATTACTATAAAAATACTTTTACACATGCAGTCAGTAGCACTTTGAATATATTTCATGAATAAAGTATTTATAGTGCTCTATTTATTTAATTAACTTTTACATTTGTAAAAATATGTCAACAATTCCAATGTATAAAACGCAATATTATCGCAGATTAATCCAATAAGTGTAAGTACTAGTTAAGATCGTCGTTTTTACTTGATACAAATAGTGACAAAAATAAAAAGGTCATAAAACCTATCGAAATCAGCTGACAGGATAAGTTCAATAGGCGAGAAACTACACAAAAATCGATTGATAAGAAGAACCACAGCTCCAAATAAAACCAACATCGAACTTGCTAGAGCTAAACTTATAACCAATATAACCTCGTATTTTCAAAATGTTCCATAAAGTTTTACCAACGAAATCACTATGTTTTCAAACGAAGGTTGGCCATTTTCGATTACGACGTGCAGCCTTCCCGTGAAGTTTAAAAAAAATACAGTCAACTATAAAAGTATTTCGAGATCAGTTGCGCTCAACTGGTAAATCTATAAGCAAAGAACACTCCCAGTGGGTTAACTACTTTATAATGTGCTGTTTTACCTCTTTTTTACTTAGTTTTGTTCATTTGAAAATGGCGCCCTCAAACTAAACTGACAAGAGCCTTTAGCGTATCCATGTGACGTCACACTGATAGAGATCATAAAACAGAGAAGCTAATTTGAATACAATGGAGTCACCCCCTCCCTCGAGCTCCTGACTTGGACTTTTGTCTGTCATGTTGTAGCATACACGAACTCATTCTCCTACCCAGACCCTTCTCAGCTTTTTGACGAAAGATCTTACGTTAGAAAGCTGAGAAGGGTCTGGGTAAGAGAATGACACAAACTTTACACCAACATGGCGGCATCATACATTCTAACCAAAAGAAATAGCATATGAAATCTTGCATGGCATATTCAAGATTCAAGATTCTTTAATTTTGTCACAGATTGCTACATTTACATATAAAGGAACACATTTACATATTTTACGGACATTGGCAATTGTAACAGCTGGAATACTGATCTACACAATTACCCACAAAAATTATTTACAATGTTAGGTCAGAAAAGAGTCTTGAGAGATTTGGTAAATAATACAAAGTAGTTATGATAATAAATATAATAAATATAGGGAAAAAATGGTATAGAACAAAAAACGTAAATAGGCAACACATGTGAGGTAATAAAGTTGTTTACAGATCAGTGTGAATTATGGACTATATGAACTGATGAAAGTAGAAAATAATTTACTCTTGAAATTAGCTCTTTTTTCCTTTCTCACATTTTCATTCAATGAATTCCACAATATTGCACCAGAAAATCTCATGTCAAATTTACCATAATTGTTTTTTTTTACAAGGGGAGACTATAATTATTTTTACTAGTGAATCTTGTGTTGTATTCAGTTATGTATAGTACTTGCCTGCGTAAAGTGCATTTTGAATACTTTGGGAGGGTTTCCATGGTGATAGTCATACATGAAGATACCTGTTTGAAACTTTACAAGATTTTGGATTTTCTTGGATTTTCATATGCATTTGAGTTGCATATATTTTTACACACTCTTTCACGTGAAAATACTTTCAATTTCGTTAGGTCTCTGAAACGGACTGAAATATTTTTGATGACGTCAGTGAAAACCACCAATAAACATATCTTGTAAAAGGATAAGAGGTGCATGTTTGACCTGTCCAATATCGCAAAAAGGAAGATATATTATTTGTAAGTTATAATAATATATAATGTCGGTTTTGGTTACCTCAGTGTCAGAACCAGACATTTAGGCTAATTAATATGATTTCAAATGGAAACTAGCGCGGAGTAAACTAGTATAGAATGCGTCGGTGTTTGATATAAACGATAGGTAATATGAAATGGAAGTAAATCAGCATTTTTTACGGTGTTACATATTTCATTAGTATGATTTTACTTTACTTCCAAATGGAACGTGTAAATTTTCGAGATCAACCTATGCTTATGTGGTGATGAGGGGGTGAGACGAAGGATGGAAGTTTTTATTGATCTTCAATCAAGCGTTGTGCATGCTTTCAAACTCAGTTTGATTTACCAATACCCTTCTGAGATGACTATACAGGACACATCACATTAAAACTAAAAAAATATTTTCAAACGATAGATCAAATTAAAGGTACAAACAAATTAATAATCAATAAGCCCCAATTCGCTTTTTATTAAAATGATTTATTCTGGTTGTTTGTATACTCACACACATTACACACAAATAGATGTCAAGTAATTATGGTCAATTTAAAATATACATTTCTACATGTGCTATGATGGACTAATTTATATGACGTATCTTTACAATAATGGTATGGGTAAAACTAAGTAAAGTTGAAAACTAAACAATTTTAAAACTGATTCAGAATATTTTATTGATTTTTACTAGACATGTACCGGGAAAAGAATACGGCGGTAATCCTGCCTACGATATTGGAATCTAACTTTGTTAAATTAGAAACAACTGCAGTGGTACCTCTAATAAGCGGTCACCCTCGGGACTTTCCAAAGTGGCCGCTTGATATATAGGTTGGACGCTGAATAGAGGTTCATCAAATACCGGATGTTACAATAAATGATAAAATGCTTTGGAATCACGGCTTGTCACTTATCAGTAGTGTTAATTAGCATAACTAGTCATAATCTTTCTATTTTCAGAGCTTTATCTGTCATCATGTAACCAATACTGCAATTAGATCCATTTAAAAATTATTTAATGACAGCTTAATGGAGGTTTTGAACAATAGCAAACAAACTTTGGGACCGCCAAAAGGTGGCCGTGGCCGTTTAATAGAGGTGGCCGCTTAATATAGGGACCAAATACAGTAATTTAGTGAGAAAAAAATTTGGGACTTTTTATTGTGGCCACCTAATGGAGGGTGACCGCTTAATGAGTGACCGCTTAATAGAGGTAACACTGTATGGTTATGATAAAAACGAACAAGAAAAATTAGACCTTGAATATGGTCTTCGTCAAATATATTTTAAATGGTTTATAACAATCGATCGTAGAAGACATAAGTCGGATAATAATTATGCTCATGCACGAATCCGATACACCATAACTTAGCGATGAGCCAATTTGGAAATGTATAATACTAATTATCCAACATAGCGGTTATCTTTACAGAATCTATATGCTCTATTGCATCCCCAGTTGAACCCATCCTAAATTAAGACTCCCAGTTTCGTATGTTATCTGGCACCGCTGTATTATCTAACAAAAACGCATTTGCACAGGCCTCGATTTGTTGTAAAACCATTCATTATAAATTCCTAGCAAAGCAAAGACTATTACCGTTAAACAATAGAAAACACATCCATATTTACTCTGTGCAGATGCCTTTTTTGTTAAATAGTACAGCCGTGGTAGGGGAGTAGTCGGTCAAATGTTATTTAGTTCGTTTGTGAATGCTTCTCTGTTTTGATTGGTTTGGACGCCACTGTTGATTTCACTTTTATACTTGATGAAATAGAGTTATTACGTAGACAGCACTCATGATGACAGTAACTTAAACAGTTATAAGGCCTGCATTCCATTGGACATGGGATATTAACATAATACTGTGCATGAGCCTGAGACAATTTGCTTTTCGACTTGTCCGAGGATAAGCAGCATTCCTTTGTACAGCTTGGGTAGCATACTTTGGGACATTGTGTTGGACAACCATATGAAGTGGTTTGAGTATGTGCAGCGGTCTGTGTAGGTTGAGATGTCGCTGTATTAGGAAGAGATCTACAGCAGTTATCAGTGCACTGAGGATAACAATTTTGGGAACAACCTGCCTTGCAAGTCTTAGGACTTTCTTTCGCGATGGAAGTCTTTGAAGACGGTACCTTGCAGCAGTTAGTCGGACACAGAGGAAGACAGTGGGTTGAGCAAACAGCAGGGCAGCGAGTGATTCCTTTGTTTTCTGACTGAGGTGTCAATATAGCTGGGCTTTTCGGGTTTGTCTGGGGGTTAGTTCGCTTGATAGCATTCGCAGGGCAGCAGTTTGTAGGACAACTTAGAAGACATTGTTTCTTGCAAATGGGAGAACATACTTCTGCAGGAACGCTAGTCTTTGTGGAAACAAGCTTTGTTGGTTGTGCTCTTGGGAAATCCATTCCTTCAGGTTTATGCGACTTGTCATACATATTGTACATCATATGCATCAGGTTCATCATGCCAAACCACCCCATTGCATTACGAAAGACATCTTCAGCTTTATTCATATCGACCATGGTGGAACCAGGAGAACTGGCTAGAATAGAAGCAAGCGTCTTTTTATCACAGCAGACAGGTGGACAGGAATTGCTGCAGCTACTCTGACAACTTGTTGGACAGAACTTCTCAGCGATGGATTTCAGGAAATCGATTTGGTTTGCTTTTAGGTTTGGTTTTAGGTTTAGTTGGGTAGGTTTACAGCAATGATCTGGACAAGATGGGCCACATTGTGTTGGCGAGCACTCCTTCAGGCAAGTAGTCGGTTTCTCCGGCTCATCGGTAGTGACGAGCAATGAAGACGGATGTGTCATTGTAGTTCCAGTTTTTCCAGAAGTCGTGGAAGTTGCGGATGTTGTGGATGTGCCGGTTGGCTTGTCCTTTTGAAGCTGGCTTGGTTTCGTTGGTTGAGTAGCACCTTTTCCTTCATGTATGTTTTTGTTAAAACCATCGTCAAATTGGTTTAGTGTTGGTTTGAGGAAGAAAGCCGATGCTGCATCTGCTAGTTTCTTAGTTGATGAGGGAGATGTTGGTTTATGTGTCACTGATGTTGTACTTGCTTGATAGTTTGCAGTTTTGCAACATCTCTCGGGGCAATGTTCAGCACAAGTTGTTTTACAAGATTCTGGGCATTCGTTCTGTGATATCTTATATGCTGAAAGAAAAGGACAATAAATTCTTTGTCAGCACAAAGTTATATATGTATACTTAGGTTATATTTCCAGTAGTAATTACTGTATGATTCATTTGATATTAAGACAGTCTATGTGAGAATAGGTCTGTGTTCCATTCGTAAGGTTTTCACTGTATAATGTTCTCTTTCATTTATTCATTTAATTATTTAAACTAAGAAATGTACCATATCTATATACTTGGGTCAGGCAAACGCAAACGTTTTCTGGCCCCGGTTTGAAAGGTTATTTGTTAGAAGGAAAATGATCACAACAATCCTGATGATCTCAGCTATCGTACAGGTTTAACAAAAACTTACGAGAACATTCAATCCCATTGAAATAGTGATGATGGTCACATACACAGAAACCTCGAATACACTTTCCGTGGTTACTGCAGCCAGGAAGACAGTTGTCAACTGAAAAGAAAGAACACATAGAAAGGCTGCTTATTAATTTGCTGCGAATTTCAAATGCACGCTGCACTCCTGTTCATCTTACCAAATTTGCGTATTTCTATTTATGGTCTGTGAGTTGTTGCCCCATTTTCACGTTGTGTTTTTTTCATGGCACACACATAAAGTGGCGTAATTTGTAATATACAGAAAATACATTTTTTAAGTAAAGAAATTGAATACATTAGTTGGAACGTTAAATCATTTATCAGACTGAAGAACAAAAATGCGAGTTGTTGCCCCATTTTCACGTTGTGTTTTTTTCATGGCACACACATAAAGTGGCGTAATTTGCAATGTACAGAAAATACGTTTTTAAGTAAACAAATTGAATTGAATGCATTAGTTGGAACGTTAAATCATTTATAAGACTGAAGAACAAAAATTCACCTTTGCAGCTGTTTCCATTTCCATTAAATCCAGGCTTACATATGCATTCTTTCTTTACGCACTTAGCATGATGGTGGCATCCTGTGCAGTCATTAGTTTCATTTTCTAACAGATAAAACATTTAAATCTTGATTAAAAGTGAATAATTTGAGCCTACAATCATCAACGCACTTAGCATGATGGTGGCATCCTGTGCAGTCATTAGTTTTCATTTTCTAACAGATAACAACATTCAAATCTTGATTAAAAGTGAATAATTTGAGCCTACAATCATCATAAAAAATATTGAGGCACTGAGCGCTAGCTGTTTTAAATAATACGTAGGTACGCTTTAGACAGATTATTTTGTTGACAAACTACAATCATCGTCAAAATTGTTAGGACACTCCTTGCGTTAGCTGTTTCAAATAATAATGTGCGTTTTAGACATTATTTTGTTGACAAACTACAATCATCGTCAAAATTGTTAAGGCTCTGCTTGCGTTAGCTGTTTCAAATGATAAGTGGGTACGCTTTAGACAGATTATGTTGTTTAATTTCAAGAAAAATCCCCTTCTCTTAATCAAAGTTGATTCAAAATCAAAGCTTCACAGTGAGATATAAACATATTCAGAAAATGGACAACATTGCGCAGGGAGGGTTAGGGGAGGAAAGACTTGATTCGAAGTTTATTAGCCATATCACATTAATGCGTGTTTATTATATCAAGAGAAATGCCTGACTAAAAAGTAATGATAAAAGTGCTACATGTCTAAGTATTTACCCAAGGAAAATAAGAGGTCATTTTAATACAAAGTATTAAAAAATGGCAAGCCTTTTCGTATTTCTATTCTATAAAGGTCAATTTACACAAATCTCTTCAATATTTGGCTAAGATTACTATTTTATATCAAAGTAAGTAGTTATGTCTTTTAAGACACATTAAAATATACATGTTTTGTTTGTTTTGAATTACAGATTTTACCTGGTCCAGAGAGAGCACCTAGTATCCTCGCCAGTGGTTCATCGCCATTGATTATGCACACCTTATCAATACAACGAGCATTTCGAGGACAACCAGTACAGTACTTGGCTGGAAGAAAAAAACATATATCTGGTGAGTATTTAGTCTATTGCTTGTGAGCTTTACAAGTCTGGTGAGTATTTTGTCCATTGCTTATAAAATTTACAAAATGTTTAATGAGCAAGTTTCTTCTGTATTGTTGTGAGAAAACGTTTTAGATTTTCATTTCGTAATCAAAATATTTGTTGGAAAAAATTGGATTGTTTTCTAACAATATGTAGTACAATTGTTCTGGTATCTATTGAATATGTTCTGGGAATGTTATACAGAAACTCTCAATTCATAGATCCACAATTTGCTTGAGTGAACATGAAACAATTGCGCAGTATTCAGACTGGAATATAGAATGTTCGACAAACATTGTAGATTTCAGAAAAATTTACCGCAATTACTGTTTTTTCCTAACGAACTCTTAGAATTCCTTAATTTCCTAGACAGACTTATAAATGTATATTCATGCTGTATATTGAGAAAAACGTATTTGGCTTGTCGGACGTAGCAACAGTAACTAAGATAGAACACAATGGATAGTGGATCTATGAATTCTAACTACATTTCATAATTCTACACTGGTCATCCATTATTACTTTGTGGTAATATGGTAGTATTATTCACCTGCATGATCACCTAATGATGGTGGGCCAAGGTTAACAACATGAGATTCTTCTTCCTGGTTATTTTCATGTACACCATTGCTGTTATGATGGTATTCTTGTTGATGTGGCTTACCATATATAGATTCAAAGCTCAGAGAGCTGGACATCTCTGAATGGCCATTTGGGAATTCGTTGAAGTTTTGACTTTCAGGGTATAACGGACCGTTGCCTTCTTGGTTCTCGTTCCCTTCTTTCTTGTCTGATGGCGGACTGA
This sequence comes from Metridium senile, assembly GCA_949775045.1. Lineage (NCBI taxonomy): Eukaryota > Metazoa > Cnidaria > Anthozoa > Actiniaria > Metridiidae > Metridium > Metridium senile. The sequence goes on along the minus strand of OX459101.1, from coordinate 11,068,746 downwards.
CTGCATCGCCTCCAGTGAAACTTAAAGCTCCTCCATTCTCAGTTGCAGCGTTCGATAAACTTTTAAAGCCTTTGAGACCTGAACGAAATGAGTGTGTTCATATAGTATATGTCATATTTGTTCCGGAAAAGTCAAGAAATCATCAAAAATATAGCATGCAAATTCTTCTCATTGTTTTGCTTGTTTAATTTAATTTTGAATAATATACTCTACAAGCTGTCTGTAAGCTACAGCTTTTTAAAGAACGAAATGCCGGATTAATTATAGCTAAAATCGAGACATCAAACTAAAGTACAATTCTTCTGTTCTGTTTCTCCGAGCTTGAATAAGCGCGTCTAACCTTTGTTTTGATTGATGAGTCGAAAAAAACTAAACTGAAAACTGAAACGCTAGACAGTATTTTTTTAATGTTCATTTTCTCCGTTCTTCCTAAGAAACGTTTAACGTGTGAATTAGGTTTTATATACCTTTACCTTTGTTAGCATTTTCTATAGCCTCTACCAATTGTGCAGCGTCGTTTTTCGTAATACTTTGTCCCTCACTGAGAATGGACTGGGTGTCCTGGTTTCCTTGATTGTTGGAGTCCGCGAATATATTTGCTATTGAGCCACTTTCCATTGGATGTACAGACGGATCGTTTTGCTGGCTTCCTTCGCTCTCCTGCGGGTAATTTTCACCAGCATCTTCGTTCCCTTTGTAACTCTGTTCCTGGCCTTCCTGGCCTCCTTCCTTCATCATGAAACCTCCCTCTGCGTCTCCTTTTGATATGACAAAAGAAAATAATGTTGGTTGAGAGATTTTAAGAAGTAATTTTCAGATATTATGTTTGCTGTTGAATTTTGATTCTGCCGATTGCCAAATGGTAGATTTTAAATATGTATTAGTTAAACTGGTTCTAATTTAAAAGGGTTTAATGAAATCCCAGTTATTTGAGAAATAGTTTCGTAATGTCAGAGGTCAATATTAACAACCTTTCTCAAGACTACATACACAGTATCAATATATCTATTTCAACTAGTTTTATCACTAGTTTCCATTTATATTTCAACTCATTTATGTTGTCATTACATTAAATGAATTTCCAATCAATTTTTTTAATATGCATATCAATTTGTTGTTTACGTTAACTCTTTGTTTCTGCGAAACGGTGAATACAATTTAAAGCGAGCTTAATTGCAAGCTATTGTATTTTCATCGAAATATTCACATATTTGTGAATTCGTTTGTATTTTACTTACAAATATGTTTATACTTTTTATATGGAAGGACGCACGAATGACAATTTTGTTTGTGAAAAACATAGATATGTTGAGATCAACGGGCCCTAACCTTGTTGTGGACGGCTTTCAGGACTGAACGACTGCTGTTGTAGATCCTGTAACTGACTTGACTGTTGATAACCTGGTTCTTGTTGATACGAAGCTACCTGGTTGACTCCTTGTTGGGAGGATTCGTCCATTGGTGACAGTCCTACTTGTCCTTCTTGGTTTTGTCCTTCTTGTCCTTGGCCTTCTTGGCCTTGTCCTTCCTGGTATCGTCCTTCCTGGTCTCGTCCTTGCTGGCCTTGCCCTTCCTGGCCTTGCCCTTCCTGGCCTTGTCCTTCTTGGCCTTGTCCTTCCTGGCCTTGTCCTTCTTGGCCTTGTCCTTCCTGGTATCGTCCTTCCTGGTCTCGTCCTTGCTGGCCTTGCCCTTCCTGGCCTTGCCCATCTTGCATACTCATTTGTTGTGAGGGATTTTCCCTAACCATACCTAATGAAAACAATGATGGTGACAGTTTATAACATGTTCTTCGTATTCTCTTCGTTTTCTTAGAAGATCACAACTCATGGCACGCTTACAGTACGATTTCTGTTATTTGTTGACATGGATTTTTCCTGCTGATTCATACATAGTGATAGTTGCAGCCTTAGTTAATAACATATCACTTTGTTGTTGACGTTCGTAGGAGCTTAATTACATGCTATTGCAATTGCAATTGCAAGCATATTTGTGAATTTCTTCGTTGCTTTTAACTATCAAATATGGACGATTATACTATATAGGAGAAGCAGTGATATAAAATATTCCACGTAACTTTTTTTGATCTATTTTACGCTTACGAAAATGGAATTGATTTACTGTCAAGCTGCTTAAAAAACATATATGCAAAGATAACGCTAAAGGGTAACCTGATAAAGCAAAAATTTAGCCTAAAAGTGTTTGTCACACTACATTCTTAAATTATGGACGGACAATTTTATGTTTGATGGTGGGATGGAGTAAAGAGGACAAAAAATATAGCGAGCAAATAAATATCAGATGTGTTTGTAGACATATACGTAATCGGACTTCATTGCTGATGGGAAGGATATAACGGCAATTGGATGAGTATAGGCTAAGACATAGAGGAAACTCATGACAAATGAAATAGCAAAAGTTTTATCAAGATATGCATCAAAAATTCTTAAAAATCTTAACAAATAGTTGGTAACGTGTTATTTCACATGTGAAATAACATGTTATTTTAACAATGTGAAGATATCACTTTTTCGTGCGAGAGATCACCTGATATTTCACTGAAGTTTTTATAATAAAGACGAATATTACATGAGCTCATATATATACTAAAACACGAATTTAGGGTTGTATAAGGGTTGGTAAACCCAGTTTAACTCTTCGGGGTTAAGATGTCAAACGTTTCTCATTATGGTAGATGACAGACATGCTTCATACTTCAAGGCCTTGAAGCTTAACCTAAGCTTGTTAACTTAATAATTGTATATAACCTTGTTGGTATTGCTGTGTGTCTTCTTGAGGTCCATTCTGTTGTCCTTCATATGACGCTACTTGCTGTTGTCTGTAGCTTCTTTGTCCAGCATCTTGATTTCCTTCTTGTTGCCCAAACATGGCGGCTCGTTGTTCCATTAATGACTGCAACATTCCAAAATTTTGGTTATTATCACCCTGTTGCTCGCTGTTTGGATCTTGGTATTTAGACACTTGTTCCTCAGCGCTATTTGTCATTGGATAACCCTGTTGTTGTTGCTGCTGCTGTAGTCGTTCTTGTTGTTGTTGTTCAAGTTGTTGCTGGCTCTCTTGTCCTTCATTTTGACTTTGGCCAGCTAAACGAGATGTGAAATACTGTTGCTGTGTAGCCGCTTCTGGGCTGTAGCCAACATTTGTCGGCTGTTGTTGGTAATTAGCCGCCTGAGAACCTGGCGAGTATGAAAGTGCGAATTTTTTTGCTTTGTTTTCTTCCCTCTTTTTTTTGATCCCTAACTTGTGATGTGCAATGCTTTTCTTTTTCGCGTTTTTTTCTGGCATACGCTGTGAAGCTTTGTTGTGAGCCACATTTTTTGTGTTATTCTTTGTTACTATTGATTGATTGGTTGCTGTTGGTTGTTGATTAGTAGTATTTAAACTCTTCGCTTCATCAGAAACCTTATCACTTTCCTCTCCATTCAAACCTTTTTGTCCATGTTTTCTTTTCAATGAGGAGTGACCAAGCTGTCTACAATTAGAATCCAAAACCAGAACAAAAACGATTATCGCTAAAACTACAATAACTTTGTACGAACACATATTTGACTACATTTCACTTAACCCAAAAATATTTTTTCTACGTTCATTAGAAAATAGCTAAAAAATGCGTCTTTCTGGACCGGCGACCATGATTCTAAACGCTTGCCTGGCGACGGCAACTTATGACATCAGATTAAGAAAGGGTCACCGTTTAGTTAGTATCTAAAGAACAAAGAAAATTGTAACCTTAAACAGGTGAAGGAGTTTTGGGGTTATTGGGATTGTGACACTGTAACGTTACCTGCTAGTGTTTACTTTCATATTTCGTATCTCTTTAGTGTTTATTCTTTATATGGTCTATAATTTCATTAGCTACACAGTAAAATTGAAAATGTGCGAAATGGAAAATGTCAATTGACACTGCACTGAAATAAGCGAAACAGAACCTTTTTACAAAATTAAATACATTTTTTTAAGATTTTAAACAAAAACTATGAAAATATAATTTGTTTACATTATATATTTTCTATATATTTTTTTATATATATTTTTTTACATAAACGAATATTAGGACAGTGCAGTAAAAAATATATTATATATTTTTAAAACAGCAAGGTAAAGCATGTTTTTATACTAACAAATATTATATAGCGTTTTTGTATTTTTAAGAACTGAAAAGTCGTGAAATAAAACATTTTTATATTTTTAAGAAAACTAGCAACACAAAACATTAAAGAAAGAAATCTCAGTTGCAGAATAAAATACTTAAAAAATATATATATCTAGTTTTATAAGCAAATGTATACATTCTTTATGTTTTCTGAATCGTTTTACTGTGTTCGAATCTAGACCACATACGATTAAAAAAGGCCGGGATCACAAGTTTGGAAATGAAGGCCTGGGTTTCAGAAACTGTCAAATGATTAACCAATAATGCAGAACCTATCAGACCCCTTCCTCAAATACCCAATACACTAGTCCCCAAATTACTATATTTCAGTTATAGTAGTTCCATTATATAGTTAAAGAGTGGATGCAAAACATGAGATATTTTTTATTGGTGTTGACTCGCTCAAATGGTAGATATAGCAACAAATGAAGACACACTGATTTGCAACTTACTCGTCAGTAATACTTGTTATAGATTGAACATACCAAGTCTAGTGCTCAACTTGCTCGACCAGAAAGACTTTCCTTAGTAGGTGTAGTTGGTAGAAGGAATTCCTTACAAAACCACTATCCTTACTTAGGTCCGTACTTTCTAGTACAATTCAGAGTACAGTCATCTAGCCCCGGTAGTGTGCAAGTTACAAGAGTTGTATTGTGCAAAGTTACATTGTCAATCATTGGTTTTATAATGATCTGTACTAACGCAATATCCTGTTATCGAGCTATTTACTAGTCACAACATACTTATGGCGATGATCTCAAGAGGGTTCATCACACACGATAATAATAATACACAATAATAATAATAACTAAATAGCACACTTTCTTACATTGGGGACACACGGACCATTAGATAATTGATGAAGGGGGGGGGGGGGGGGGCGTTTGTTGCAGTTTATTGTTTTTTTGCCGTCGAGGCTGTGCCGGATTTGTTTCTGTTCTGCACGATATTTTTTGTTTTTTTGTTATGCTCTCATTTAGTAAAGTCAACATTTTTTACGGTGTTACAAATTTCATTATATTACCTATCGTTTATATCAAACACCGACGCAGTCTATACTAGTTTACTCGATAATTTCCATTTATATTAAATGTTCTGTCCCTCACTGCTTGTTCATTCTTTCTTTGCCTTCCTTGTGTGTTGACTGTATGCTCTGTCCTACTAAGGGACCGTTCATTATTTATGCCAGGGAGGGGGCTGGCAATATTTTTTTATACTAAAATAAAACTTCCTAGCCCCAACATAGTGTAATGAAAAAGCTCATGACCCCTACAGAGGTTGCTGAAAATCTACATAGCCCCCCTCCTTCCCTTAGATATTAAATATTGATTATAAAAGTACAAGTTTCCATCAACATTCTTGTATTTAAATAAACAACCAACAGTTCTTTTAAACAAAAACAAAATTAAATGAATTGGTTTATTAACAAATTTAAAATATCCTTTCTCTTCCTCAAGATCCTCCTTCTTCCTCAAACTCATCCTCTTCTTCTTCAAGGCCATCCTCCTCTTGCTCCTCCTTGTCTTCCTCAAGATCCTCCATGTCTTCCTCAAGCTCATCTTCTTCCTCTTCTTCTTTTGCCTTTTTTTCTTGGTCAATCAAAGCCCATTCGGTTAGCTTAATTATAACACACTTCCTTGCATCAGCATGCCAATTATAATTTTCAAGTAACTTAGTTAATACTTTTTGGTGTCTATCTCTTCTTAGTGTCTCTATTGTTATTGTTATTCTTATTGTTCAATCTGCAGCATATCCTTTGTGATGCAGTTATCTAACTTGTCTTTGTACTTGCGTACATTAAGAAAATTATTGATTTTCGCGACAAACATTACCAGCAAGGTGAACTCTACCTTGAGTTTCTCAAAGGTGAGTGTTCAAAAACTTCATCTGATGGAGAACCATGTAAAGAATACCAGGAAAGAGAATGGATTAGTCCTAAAATGCGTCGCATTCCTAGACCAGTGCCAGACACATCCAAATTACCTACGTTTCACTACAAAGATGTGTTCGACTCTTTAAAATATGGTAATAACGATCATGATTATGAATCTCGACCTCCAGATGACTGGCAACCTAGGCACAACATCAAACCAGCATTCAAGGATGGCACATTAAAACTTGGTGATGAAGAAGGAATATCGATGTTTTCTAGCAAATATATTGTGGAAAAGCAATTAGTAGAGGAATATTTACTCCATCTAACTACTTTAGCAAGAACAAAGAATATTCGAGAAAATGACAGAAAAGAGCAGCGTCAGGAGAGGGAGCAGAAGGGTTTTGAAGAATATGATTGGGACGTTCTCGTCAAGACTGGGTCAATCCAAAAATTAAAAGTCAAAGAGCTAGAAAAATATTTAAAGCACTTCAATCTCTCACTTAGAGGGAAAAAAACGATAAAGTTCGAAGGGTTTTAGCACACGTCTGTAGTGCCGGAGGTGTAGGACTAGACAATCACACTGGTACTCTGCCTGAAAAAGATCCCGAAGATGCTGAATCATCAAGAAGCAGTAGTGAAGAGAGTGACAGTGATGACGATGACCTTGTGATTGCATATCAAAGTAGTGAGGACTCTATAGAAAGCAGTAGCAACGATGAGGAAGTCTTTCAGCAAGTTATTGACGCTATTCCACGTCGATCTAGACGAAATGTTGGGCCGTCGCAATCAAGATACAATGAGCAATTTTTATATTTCTAACCACTCTACGCTGGCATACGAACAGTCAGAAGTATTTGCGACTGAGCTTATACTATTGATTTATGATTTAATTTTAATACTGATTAAAAATTGCATATATTTGTTCTTAATATAAGCTAACATAGTATGATTTCTACAAAAGAAAGTCATTGTTTCCTTTTACTGAACTTTTTTTATTAATATTATGCTGACAAAAAAACTAGATGACCCCTCAAATTTGCTGCCATGTTTCTGCTGACCCCCCTCTTGAGTCCTCTGAATTTATCGTGACCCCCTCCCAATTCTTGCCAGCCCCCTCCCTGGCATAAATAATGAACGGTCCCTAATGATTTGTTAACGAGCATAGACTCAGCATTTCTGGTAGCGGATATATCATACTCTATTAATTATTGTCATACTCTTTCATTTTATGCTGATGCATGAATTAATTGTTGACTCAATAAGTTGAAAGTTATATCAAACTGACACACAAAACAACCATAGTATTTTTATACTGTTTATTATTTATAGATTTTGTTAACGTTGTTTACAGGTAATTCTTTTTTTTTTTTCGTTCAAGATGCGGCAACCTTTGTCGTTTTTATTTCAGGAACGCGTACAAAATGAGATACTCATTTCAAAAACCTCTTCTTTGATGATTTGTCCCAGAGTGATTAGCTGTTGATACAGCTATTTGAGTAACTGACTATACGTATACTCAATCTGTTTTAATTTTACAGTGAAAAGCTTTGCATGCATCGATTTACTCAGCTATTTGATTAACCACTACTCAGTCATTTTGGCATTGAATAACTGTGGATGTATCGATTTACTCAGTTATTTGAACAACCACTACTTAGTCGTTTTTGTAGTAAGTAACTGTGGATGCATCGATTTACTCAGTTATTTGAGTAACCACTACTCAATGGTTTTTGTAGTGAGTAACTGTAGATGCATCGATTTACTCAGTTATTTGAGTAACCACTACTCAATCATTTTTGCAGTGAATAACTGTGGATGCATCGATTTACTCAGTTATTTGAGTAACCACTACTCAGTCGTTTTTGTAGTAAGTAACTGTGGATGCATCGATTTACTCAGTTATTTGAGTAACCACTACTCAGTCGTTTTTGTAGTGAGTAACTGTGGATGCATCGATTTACTTAGTTATTTGAGTAACCACTACTCGCTTCTTTCTGCAACAGTGGATGCATCAGTTTACACAGTAACCAACAGTCGCTTTTACAGTACGTAACTATGGATGCATTGACTAACTCAGTTATTTGAGTAACCGCTACTCAGTCGTCGTTTTGTTGTTGCAGTGAGTTTCATGATTAATTAATCACTCATCAAATAACCACTCCTTCAATCCTTTTAAAATGCTTCTTGCAATACTATAGTTCATTTTTAATGTTATCATATCTGTAAATCATAATTATTATCTATATATTTCATTTCATAGAATATGACTTTCATACTCATGCGATATCTGTTAAATATTACAACTTATATACATCATTAGCTAGTGAGCCCCCAAGTCCATTCTTGCACTTTTCTGAAGGTCCATATCTCTTATAATCCCGACTTTTTGGTCCACTAAAGCACTGGCCGCCATTTTGAATTGCAAACATCTTAAATCCCAAACCATGTGCCACCTCTGCGCACATGCTGATTGGTGTTTTACGAGAGTGATAATCATCAGAAACCCTCGGGTCCAGTCCCTCTAGGGACATGAGAGCTCTAGAGGTAGGGTTTTTCCAATTGGGTGAATCCGCCCAGCAGCCGAGAGACTGATACTCAGTCACGATAATGTCCTCTGAAATAGAATCAAAAGTAAAAACACAATCACGTTTTACAGTACATCGAGATACAGGAAGTTGTGGCTGAGTCTCACTAGCCAGTGGCTAATGTTTAATTAGCCTTTACCGAAACAATAAAAGGACTGGGTAGAAGTCTGCTTAATAGTCCTTTTCGCAGTTCAATGACCACGAATAATAGTTTCGAGTCGAGGTTCGAGTTGATGCGCATAGCAAAAACTATAATTTGTCATTTGCAGCAACGCGAACATCGACTTGGAACTATTATTCGTGGTCACTGACTCGGAACTGTGAAAAAGGACTATTGATGTAATTAGAAATGAATTAATTAAATAGAGCACATCCAGATATGTAAGATTTCTGAGTTTGGTTGCATTTGGTTGTATTCTGACCAAGATACAGCCTCATAAACATGCCTAAAAATAAAAGCCGGAAGACGCCTGTAGAAGACGCCTGTCCTTCCAATCCATACATTCCTTTGTAATTTTGGGCAGTTTTGAATAGCTGTAACTCATTCTATATCCAACCAAAAGCACCAAATCTAAGAAATCTTACATATCTTGATCTGCTCTTTTGTATTCATTTCTTAATTACATTAATTAGGGAAACTAGTACCCGGTCATTTACTCATTTCGGTAAAGGCCAATTATACGACACACTAATTACACTTACTCAGTACCCCTACAATAAATATTTTAGAACACAACACTACTCACACGTTGACTTTTTTGATTTTTGATTTTTCAAAAATGATAATAAACAATTAACAATTATTATTATCAATATATTCAATAATTATGTACTATGTATGTATCATGTACTTTTACCCTGGCGAAAGGCTAAAGCTCGAAACGTCTGTAAGTTAAGTTAACATTTTTTAAGTTAACATCTTTTAGGGTGTTAAGTTAACATTTTGTAGGGTGTTAAGTTAACATTTTTAAGGGTGTTAAGTTAACATTTTTTAGGGGGTTACAAATTTATTTCCATTACCTGTTCTTACTATGTATTGATTATTTTGAGTTGAGTTTGTTTGACGTGCTGTTCTCTCATTTGTTACGAGGGCTTCTGAGTTCTCCGGTTTTTCTTCTTCGGCAAAAACTAGCATGCAATTGAATTGTTTTCATTATTGTTTTTGTTGAGTTTGTTTGATGTGTTGTTCTTTTCTTTGTCACGTGGTTTTTACGGGTTTTTTTTTTTTTATTAGTGGTAGCGAGAGGGAAAGAACTTTACAACTTACCTGACCACTGTCTAGTTGGCTTGACTTTTGTTGTTTTTGGTTTTTCTCTGACTTCCTTCTTCATTGCATTGTAGGAATTGGTAACTGTAAATGTAAACGATTGGAAATGGTTTAAGTACGTGACCAAACTTACATGTGCACCAATTAAAAACGAACAAACACGCAAGCAAACGGCCAGTAAAACAGAGGAAAATAATGAGACACGCGATAAACAAAACATGTACAGATAAATAAATATATAAGAAACACACTAGCAAAGGATAAACAAACAAACAAACAAACAAACAAACAAACAAACAAACAAACAAACAAACAAACAAACAAACAAACAAACAAACAAACAAACAAACAAACAAACAAACAAACAAACAAACAAACAAACAAACAAACAAACAAACAAACAAACAAACAAACAAACAAACAAACAAACAAACAAACAAACAAACAAACAAACAAACAAACAAACAAACAAACAAACAAACAAACAAACAAACAAACAAACAAACAAACAAACAAACAAACAAACCCCCAGGCATATAACACATGCAAACTACTAACAGAACAGTGCAAAATAAACGTGCATGCACAAACGCAAACACGCAATAGGAAAAACAGATGAATATATATACAACACACCCACTATAGCAAACGATAAACACACAACATACAACACACAACAAACACCCAGGCAAACGGCACGCAAACTACTAACAAGGAAAATAATTACAGACACAAACACGCGATAGGCAAAACAGATATATACCCACTATAGCAAACGATTAACACACAACAAACAAACACCCAAGCAAACGACACAAACAAACTACTAACAAAACAGCGGAAAATAAACACTTACAAACACAAACCGTTTGACGCGATAGACAAAACAGATGGATAATTATACAACAAAACTCACAAACGGTAAACAAACAAACAAACAACAAACAAACAACAAACAAACAAACACCCAATCAAACGACACAAACAAACTACTAGCAAAACAGAGGGAAACAAACAATTAACACAAACACGTGATGGAAAAAATAAAAGCAAAAATACAAAGGAAAAAATATACAACACACCCACTAGCAAACGTTAAACAAACAACAAACAAACAAACAAACAACAAATAAAAGCAAAAAAAAAAAAAACCACACAAACGAACAAAGAAACAAACACCCAAGCAAACGATACAAACAAACTATACTAGCAAAACAGAGGAAAATAGTCACAGGCACAAACACAAACACGCAATAAGCAAAACAGATGAATAAATATACAACACACCCACTATAGCAAGCGATAAACAAACAAACAAACACCCAAGAAAATGACACAAACAAACTACTAACAAAACAAAAGGAAAAAAAACAGACACAAAAAGAAACACAAACGCGAAATCAAAACAAATTAAACTGACAAGGAATAATTATACAACACACCCACTAGCAAACAATAAACAAACACCCAATCTAAGCAAACGATACGTAAAAAAAACACGTAAAAACATAGGGGGGACAAACAACCAAAATAAGGCAAGGGATCAATAAACAAATTGAATTTTTGAGGTTTACATAATGTGTTTTGTGTAAATTGTGTAGCTCAATTGGTCTACAAACCAAACAAAAGAAGGAGCAATGATACATGTACAGAAATTTGAAGAACAACGGAATGACAGAGAAAGGATATCGAACGCAAGCAAACACACAAATAAGCAAGGAACTAAGATACGGTATATATGTATGAAAAGTAGAAGAAGTCACGTGAGCCTTTGAAAAACAGGAAACATAGATTCATTGACGACAAAGAATATCAGAATGTAGCTGCATTGCAGAAGAAGGAGGTATTCAAAGAAAGAAAAAAATGTATTTCGATGTCTAATAAGCGAGAAAGAACGACCAGTGGAGCGAAGGAAGCTGAAAGAGTAACAAGTCGAGAAAAAGTTTCGCAGATTTTAATATTCAATTAACATTATTTTCATATAGTATATCATTAGTATTTGTTAGTGTTATATCATTAGTATTTGTTAGTGTTATATCATTAGTATTTGTTAGTGTTATATCATTAGTATTTGTTAGTGTTATATCATTAGTATTTGTTAGTGTTATATCATTAGTATTTGTTAGTGTTATATCATTAGTATTTGTTAGTATATCATTAGTATTTGTTAGTGTTATTCCATCTGGAATCTGGATGTAGACTCGCCATAGTTTACACATAGACCCACATACTCGTCATCACTGCTATGGTCATCATCATCATCATCATCATTAGCATAAGCATCCATTACCATCTTGATATCCCCACTGACCACCGAGCATCACTGCCATATTCACTATCTTTGCACACCACCTCCATTTGGATGCAGACCCGCCATCTTTTACTCACAGACTCGCCATCACTGCTATAGTCATCACCATCATCATTATCCTCACCACAGTCAGAGGTGATCATCATCATCATCATCATCATCATCATCAGCAGCATTAGCATCCTTAACATCTTTATCATCATTAACTTCAACAGCATCATCATCATCATTAGCACCACAGTCATCATCATCATCATCATCATCATCATCATCATCATCATCATCATCATCATCATCATCATCATCATCATCATCATCATCATCATTAGCATTAGCATCCTTAACATCTTTATCATCATTAACGTCAACATCATCATCATCATCATTAGCACCACAGTCAACATCATCATCACCATCATCACCATCATCATCATCATCATCATCATCATCATCATCATCATCATCATCATCATCATCATCATCATCATCATCTTCATCATCATCATCATCATCATCATCACTAGCATAAGCATTCTTAACATCTTTATCATCATTAACGTCAACATCATCATTAGCACCACATTCAACATCATCAACATCATCATCATCATAATCATCATCTTCGTCATCATCATCATCACTAGCATAAACATTCTTTTTCATCATTACCGCCAACATCATCATTATCACCAAAACTGTCGCCATCATTATCCTTATCACTATTACCGTTATTATTGTCGACACTATCATCAACCATATCTACAACAGCCTCATCATCATTTCGTGTTATTATATTTTAGGTATAGGATAATGGATGAGCTCCGAGGCTTATTGAAAATAATGACCGAGCGCGCAGCGCGAGGTCATTATTTGCAATAAGCCGAGGAGCGAGGCCATTATCCCATTTAATACACATTCTCATTGTTTTCGAAGGAAAACCACTTACTAACAATTCCCAAAGAGTCCATTAACTAAACTATTTTACTTGTCCGTCCCATGGGACCAATGCTAACAATGTCTTTTGTAACAAGTATCAAGAAAAAGACATTTCGTTTTTATTTAAACCAAAACTGACATCGGTTGGTCAGATAGCATACAGCGTTAAATGTAGGAATTCGAAGGCAGAGATTGCGGGTTCGAATCTCGTTGGTGTCATTTGATTTTTTCTTTACTTTAAATTCATATCTAAGTCTCAAGTCTAAGTTTCATAAACAAGGGGCCATTTCACTGCGCATGCGCGTCACGCTTGAGTTGCCCTGGTCATAGCACTTGCTCGTATCACGTTCTCTCGTTAGAGGTGCTCACATAAATATATGTGCAAGATATCCGTTTTTTCTTCTTCTGCAATTAACTGATCAGTCTCAAATATTAAGGCTGATATTGAATATGTATCCTATATGCGATTCAAGCGAAATCATTGGAGTATAGTTTCTAGAAAAATGTTAAAAGATTCATTCAAGCTGACTCGCGGAGAAGAGAAAATGGCGACTGTAACATACTTTGCCGTCGGTGTAACTCAGGAAATAAGGCTATCTGATGCCAGGTCTTTTAACACGATGAGTGGCCATGGGATGCTATTTGTACTGTATCACGACATTTTGTGTTAAAATCGACTGCAATGGGTGGCGAAAATTTTCACATTGCCTTCATGTCATAATTGATAAATTCGGGCTGTTCGGCATTTTTCATCTTGAAATGTTATTAAATGTAGTGAAAATACCAATGTGTTTTAAGCAAAAATGATGATATCTATATGCATTGGTAATGTTTTATAATGAATCTTTAATTGGAAAATTGGGGAAGATGGATTTTTTTGCCAATTAAAGATGTAAACATTGTTTACATGGTCATTATTAATTGGTCAAAACTCTTGAACTTCGAAATACTCGAGCCTGAAATAAGTCACATTTAGTTTATGTACCATTCATGAAAGGAGATCCTCGATATCCCAGCAATCGAACAATTTGTTGGCTTTTTATGAAGCATCAAACACAGTATGATTATGCGAATATGGTTATTATTATTCTTGATTACATGGCTAACTTGTGTGAGATAATACCACACAAATTCCATTTGATTTGATGTCCTTTGTTTCTGTGCTTTCGATCTATCATGTTTGATTTGTTGGAAAAATTGGGTAAGGTAGTGAAATTTTCAATTTTCTGCCATAAAAAGTGCTGCTTTGCCTAGAATTTTGGCTCCTTCTGTGTGTACCGTAAACCTATTGTATTCTTTGTTAGCTTCATTCATTGTTTAAATTAAGTCTTTTGTTATTTCTATTGAATTACGTAGATCGTGTTTATGCTACACTCACAAATAGCGATGGAAATGATAAGAAAGATAGATAAATATAACAAAACGCGATAGCTCAGCGACATTTTGTTACAAGTGAATGAGTGGGTAGCCTGTGGTGAGCCTGCATTGCAATGCCACAGTACAGCATTTCGCGCATGGTCATGCAAAATGGCCCCTTGTTAGTTTCATATCTATCAAAGTATCTTTCAAACATCGATCTGGATCAAAATAATAACTCCAAAATAATAGCTCCAAATAATAACCTCTGGTTCCAATTGAGTGACTACAATAATGACCTATGAATAATTAATTCATCAGCCCCACTCTTCCCTGCTGAATACAAAACCCTCCCCTGCTTGAAGATTCTCGTAAATAATGACTACTTCGAAACAATGAAAGTGTGTATTAATATTATATATTATATGCATGTTATTCATTATCATTATCCTGCGCTTAGAACGGCTAAGAAAGTGTTTACAAGAGTCTGACCAATTAGATCACTTGTTATATCGATATATTTCAATAGACCAAATAACGTTATTGGCTGTTACCAAATGTACCAATGCAAGATCTCTTTGACCATAAATAACCAAGACGACACATACAGACGTTGTTCTTACACAAGGAATACTGAGGACATCCTCCGCACTGATCAACAACTGTTAAATTATAAAATATATATACAATATTTATCAGTCATGCAAACAATATACACCTACTTGCAATAAGGTTGTCGTACAAAATAGAAAATTTGTCACAAAGAAAATAGAACATTTGTGATTTAGTGCGAAAGGAATTAATTAAAAGACAAAAGAGAGAGTTCAGCTTGAGTGATCTTCTTTTGTCTTTTAATCAATTCCTATCGTACTAAATCACAAATGTTCTATTTTCTTTGTGACAAATGTTCTATTTTGTATGACAACCTTATTAATTGCAAGTAGGTGTATATTTAACACATTTTTAAACTTTACCATAACATTAAAATGTTTATATATGTATATGGTTATTCAAAGTTTTAGCATCCATTAATATTTTTATATAATTGTTAACTACAATAGACCTCTTTACCTTCCTTCCTTGTTGTCCCTTTTCAGATCACGTGATGCTATCCTTGGGAATTGTTTATTTCACATGTAAATGATATAACACGTTCATCATAAAAGACAATTCTCAAGGGAGTGACACGTGGTGAAATGGGCAATTTGCATACGGAGGTAAAAAGGTCTATTCTGTAATCAAATATATCGATGCTTTAGAATTATACTGCATGGTTACATACCTGAAAATATCATGATTAGCATTTATAGTCAGTTCACAATAATTATGTCTTTGAGCCCTTTTTAGCGTTTAACCAACATGCCAATTTATCATCTATTGTTAAATATAATACAACTTGCATTTACTCATTCAAACTATTCAGTATTGATCCGTGCATTAGTTTTCCGATTTGGGAGGAGTTCATTTAAAAAAAAAACGTTTCGGCCATAGATATTTTGAAAATTAATCCTAGAGAAGCGTTTGTTGACTTCCGAGAATCGAATTCTCTCTTGGACGATATATTTCATTTATCGGATTAATTCCTCCGTTGACGATCCATGATGATGCCGGATACGAGTTAATACTCTCTCGGGGTGGATTCTCCCATATAATAAAATAGAACTGCTCGTCAGGAATTTTTAAAATTGATTCTGGAAAGGTACCAGAGTGTACTGGCGTCCCTGTATCGAATTTCCCCATGGAAGATCATAATGCCGTATACTTCTTTTATCGGGTAAATACTCTCTCGGGGTGGATTTTACCATATACAATAGATCTGTTCTTCAGGAATTTTCAAAATTAATCCTGGAAAGGTACCAGAGTGTACTGGCTTCCCTGTATCGAATTTCCCCATGGAAGATCATAATGCCGTATACTTCTTTTATCGGGTAAATACTCTCTCGGGGTGGATTCTACCATATACAATAGATCTGCTCTTCAAGAATTTTTAAAATTAATCCTGGAAAGGTACCAGAGTGTACTGGCTTCCCTGTATCGAATATCTCCCGTGGACGATCATGATGCCGTATACTTCATTTATCGGGTTAATACTCTCTCGGGGGGATTCTCCCATATACAATAGATCTGCTAGTCAGGAATTTTTAAATTGTCCTGGGAAAGTACCAGAATGTACTGGTTTCCCTGTATCGAATTATCCCGCGGACGATCATAATGCCGTATACTTCTTTTATCGGGTTAATACTCTCTCAGGGAATTGTATAATAGATCGGAGATGCTCGTCATGAATTTGAAAAATGGTCCCTGAAATGCACCAGAAGGTTGTGCAAGTAGGCGTTTTAACATCAATTATTAACTTTGTCATTTAGGTTGTTATTATGTTGCCTCTTATTTACTTGCGTGGAATTGACATCCTTAATTCACATCGTGTAACTGACAAGCATCTCCGCCTTTTCAGATCCAAGGCCCTCGCCTGGGAGTATTTTGTATATTTTGGATAAAAACTGCAGCAATTACATAATGGTAATTGAACTAATATATAAACCCGATCCAGTAGTACGGCTAGCGTTCCCGTCTTTTTGCAATCTAAGGAAGCCACATCTCCAGAGTATTTCGTATATATTGGAGATTCAAAATTGTGTATCGTTAATATCTTGGTTGCTTACCTTTAAGACATGAATAACCATCTCCTTCGTAACCTTCTTTGCATACACACTTGCCGTGAATACAGCGAGCATGAACGTCACATTCTGAACACATATCAACTGAGGAGAATTCCAAAATGATTTATTATTACGCCTACTGTAACGCTAATGGTTCATTAGTAATTTTTGAGAGGGACTATTGCTTTTAGTGTCATAACAATTATAGAGCAGACATTGTTGAAAGCCCTTATTACTGTTCTTACTGCCAATTGATAATATATTAATTATTTTGATGTCAACTTTCGTTAGTAATTTTTGAGAAGGACTCTTCATTTTAGTGTCATATCATAATAACATTACAGAAAAGACATTATTGAAAACTCTTCCTGTTGTTACTGCAAATTGATATTCATAATTTTGATGTCAACTGAGAAGAAAAGGAATCATCTTTACAGGTGCTGTTATTTTTATCCGCATGATAATATAGAGGAGAAGGGAATTTGTTGACATTATTTGACATAAGTGAAAAGGCCATCATTGTAAATTAGCAAGCAGTAAAGGATTTTGCCAAAAATGTGGTAGATATCGCGGTGCAGATCATGAGCACCAATTGGAAAGTACACCAACGCATTCCAAAGCAAAATCCTGTTGTTCCAAAAGAGACGTGAAATCATAGACCAATTGGTGATGGATGTGGCCAAAATGTATTTCAAGAATACCTACCATCACAGAAGCGTCCTTTATAACGAGGATTTACACAAATACACTCAAAGTCATTAGAGTGCGTTTCCTTGCAGATTCCTCCATTTAAGCACGGATTGGGATGGCACAGACTTTTGGAGGATTCTATAGGAGGTGATATATATATATATATTAGCTACATAGCATAGCATTAGCTCCTTCCCTGTCCTCTATTGTCCTTCCTTGTCCTCTCCTGTTTATTCCTGTCCTCTCCTGTATTCTCCTGTCCTCTCCTGTCCTCTCCTGTACTCTCTTGTTCTCTCCTGTCTCCTGTTCTTTCCTGTCCTCTCCTGTTATTCCCTGTCCTACCCTAGCGTCTCTTCTCTTCTCCTCTCTTCAACCCTCATTAACGTTTTCGTTCTTGTCTTACCAGATCTATCCTTGTAAATGACCTTGACTGCCCGTGGCTTCTCGCACGATCTTCCATAATAGTCACTAGGACACACACAGTAAAATGTTGTCTTTCCATCGATACACGTTGCTCCATGGAGGCATGGATTTGATCGACAGTGGTCATCATCTGGAGGAGCTGCAACAAACGACCACGAAATAAAGTAAGTGTTTAATTTCTTTTTATAAAACTCGTTTTTCTAGTGAACAATTTGAATTAAATACATAAAATCAAACCTCTGTGTTTTTTAACATTCAAAAATTTACAAATATCATCATTAAAAAAATAAATTGCCATGCTTTAGTGTCAAATTTGGCAATTTTGAAGAGAGGTTTCGTGAAGGTTTCATCGCACACAATATCTTATCTGCATGTTCACACAATCTTGTCTTGGCTATGTTCTTAGTCACGTATTATTTTCTGGTCTTTAAATTTAAATTATAAATATTCTGGCCTCACAACGTCTATTGATTTCATAACTTTGATCTTCACGGAATGAAAACATCTTTACCGTTTTATTTCTTTTCTGGATATAATTCAACATAATTACAAACTGTGAGCACTTCTGCATTATATAACGTTCATTGCTAGGAATCGTTAGTAATAATTTAAGCCGACGACACACCGGGCAAATGTCTACGCTTGATTTAGCGATTTTCTTTTACGTCGCCAATCGCTAGCGAATTTGATCCCCAGTATCTCACATGTCATGTGGCCGATTTCGATCGCTGACCGCGAAAATCTTCAGACCGCTCAAACAAATGAGGGGGAGCCAATTTGTCGTTTGCTAAAGATACATACCTCTGCCATGCCCTGGGTCAAGGGTGCATGATAGCCCATCACCAATGTAAAATTCCTTACAAGTACAAATTCCTCTGGTGCAACGCGCATTAGGGTCACACTTGTCGCATTTGTTTTCTGTGGAAATCAAGTTAATGTGTGGTTTAAGAATGGTTTGAATCGGACTAAATAACAATACAATAGAGTGCAAATATTATACACTTGAAACAAGTGGTACTAAATAGTACTAAATACTGCTAGTTAAACAATAGAAAGCCATTATAATTAGCATAAAACCTCAGACACTATTTAGTGATATTTATGTTGCCAGCATGTTTATACTCTAGTGATGTAATGATAAATGATAAATACATATCTTTTTAGATGTTGTCATAGAGCACTTTTTAATGTTCAAGCGATGTCTGTGGTACGGAACGTTTTTAGTAAGGACAGACCTTACGTAGAATGCTCCTTGCAGTGAAACGTATTCGTGTTCGAAAACATTGCTAGATATTTAACCACAATTTTAAAAATTAAACAAGCTTTTTTTCCCAATATTAAATCTACAAACATAATAATAATTAGTAATAACTTTATTTTATATAGCGACATTTACAAAAACTCAACACCGCTTTACAATTTTAGAAGGAAAAAAAAATATGATTGATAAAATTCTATATACAGTACATGGAATGAAATCTAAGCTAAATCTATGTAATTAATAAAAATGTTTTAAAAAGGAAAATAAATATAAATATAAACAAAGTTACTAAATTTCATATTGTTCAGAGATATAAAAATGTATCGATATATGGAAATAATTAAAAACAAGAAAATGATAAATAAAAACTACTGTAAAAGTTACTAAATACCCCATGGTTCTCTCTTAACTAATTAAACAGGATATGCTTGCTTGAAGAGAAAGGTTTTAAGTAGGCTCTTAAAAGTAGAAAGTTCAGTGCAAGATCGTATATCATGAGGCATGGAGTTCCACAGCTCAGGGGACGCGTACGAAAAGATGGTTCTCTTACTGTTACAGTTTTCGCCTTCGTAGTAAAGTGGGCATTTGCATGATGCCTGACCATTGATAAACTGGCATGTTCCACCGTTCAGGCATACACTTCGCGCTTTTCCACCGCTTGGCAGACATAAATTATCCACTAGTGAGAAAAGAAAGTAGCATGACAAATACATTTTAATACAAAAGTGAAGGTTAGAATGTTAAAATATGTCAAACATCTAGTTGCACAAAGTAATTGTATTGGAATCACAAGTCTAAAAAAAACTGTAGTGTTATACAGGGAACGCTGCTTCTGGCCAAACATCTTACAAAAATCTTTAAAAAGTTGTGCAACTTTAACACATTTGAAGATTCTTGAATACATGTTTCACAAACGTTGGCCGTAATTAAAAACACGAATTATCAAAGTGTTTTAAGTTACGTTGAGTTTAAGCAGCACTAATCTCCTTTACTTGTTATAAACAATATAGGACGGCAATAGTCGTTAGGAAGAATATATTGTACAGTCATTCGCTTTGGTATACATACCATCACATGTCGGTCCCTCAAACGGAGACATGCATTTACAAATCGGTTCCCCGTTATTAGATAAACAGCTTCCTCCATTGTGACAGACATATCCAGTACAGGGATCAAAGACTACGGGGGAAAAAAAGCACCAACAACTGATTGCTTGATATCAAAGCTACTATAAATTTCATATTTAATAACTAAAATATATAGAGAAATATATGTACAATCTTACCATAAACGAAAACACGTTATATTAATTATTATTTTAACATATACTACAAAAATAGTTGACTGGCTCTACAGACCTTTTTAGCTATTTATTTTTTTGAAGCATATGCTATCTCCATATAAGCCGGAATGGATTATCCCATTTAAGAACATTGTTTTGGCTTTTTAAAAGACTAGCAAGTAAGCAGAAAAAAGAAAAAGCAATTTCTTTAGTTCGCAGAATGCTTGCGATTTAAAACTTTAACTTGGAAATATAAAATTAAATCAGCTTTTAGAGAGAAATCTTTACTCTAACCCAAATATATCGTATCAAAGATACCGTATGTAATCTTGAAAAAAATGCCATCCATAAATATTATTGTAGGTGAGAAGTAACAAAAGACTTTGATTAGCGCGCGAGATTTTTTTCTATTTTTAACAGGTTGAGATTGCAACAGAACAATAGGCATATCTTTGATACAATTTATATTTTTATACCTGTGCACCGCTGACCCGAGTAACCTTTGACACATTCGCAGTACCAGTTAGCTTCATAGGTTCGTCTCAAATGGTTGCTATCTTCGTGGCATGTCCCTCCATTTTCGCAGGGATTTGGGTGACAGTGAGGCTTTTCTGGATATCAAAGTTAGAAAGACTCAAAAACGACGTATAGTTTATGCAACGCCTTATGCTTCACGATGAGAGGTGGATGGAAATGTAAAACATGTATATAACATTGACTTAACTTTACTGACGTTTCGAGCTTTAGCTCTTTAACACCAAAAGGCGATAGAAAATGTAGAAGGAGTTAAAGAACAATGGAAAAATTTATTGAAAGCGAAACGTTCATCCATGCCGAAAGTTTGCTGTGTACCTAAGGAATAAATTGCAACCTCGTTCCCAGGGCCCTCTCCCTTAGCTTTTGGGTGGGGCGGGAAATGGCCCAAAAGCGAAGGGAGAGGGTCCTGGGAACGAGGTTGGAATAAATTGGTCGCATTTTTTAGATTTACGGTTATTGTTAGTTCTAGTAATACGACATAAACCAAAAGCTTTCATGTGATTAATGTTATGATTAGCAGCATTAAAATGGTTTGGAGACCATCTTTAAAACGGTTCATTTAATCGTCATGGCTATTGACATTGCATCATTAACACATTGTAAACACAAATATCGATTTTTAAAGTTTGGACATGTGCAAACACCGTCTTTTTGAAAGCTACCCTTACCGTGTTTGCAGTGAAAGCCATTTCCAACAAATCCAGTATTGCAGATGCATTTGTCTTCTCGACAGTTACCATTTTTGGAACAGTGACCACATGGGAAGCTTAAGACTGGAGTATTGGAAACAGTTGAGTTATAAAATATCAGTTTTTCATGAGCCAATCAACATGCGAGAGTCTTGATTTTGCATTTTTAAGATAACTGAGATTAACCAGTAGTTATTCGAGAAACTGTTTTCGTTTCTATCAATGGACTTGATGGATCTTGGTTTAGTTCGAAAAAGGTTTAAGTGCCATATTTGGGTCAGATTTTTATACAGCTCGTTGCGGACCTGTATCGAGACCGTCAATTGTTTGACAGGGAGCCCACTCTCAGAGACTCACTGATGATCGGTTTACTTCACTTTTGTGTGTCAAGATTGAATATTAATTAGATAGTTTTGTCTACAATAAAATTTCTTCAAAACACAAATGTCTCCTGTTTTTCCAGGAAAGGAATTAATGCTTTAATGTTGTATACCTTCACAATGTCTTCCAGTGCGGTTGATAGGGCACACACAATGATAGGAATATCTCGTTGTAACACACGTACCACCTGACGAACAGGGGTTTGATCGTTCACAAGGCGAATGGCCAAAGAAAACTGAAACAGAAAACATAAGGTCAAAACAAGTAAAAGAGATAATAGTTTGTATAATAATATGCTGATGGGTTAGCTAGAAATAGAAACTAAAAAACTGAAATTACAATCAAGAAATAGAAAACAAGAGAGATGTGTTAAAAGAAACACGAAGCGAATAAGATTTGTAATAGTTATTTTATAATGATTTGGAAACCATTGAGAGGTTTACCATTTCTAGACAATTTATCTTGATAATTGTGTTGGACAGACGCCAAAAACGCCATTTTAACCACTTATATATTTATTGCATTGCGTACATCATTGCAAAATATCTACACATACATTCAAATCTCGTGATTTCTTTGATATACATAGCGTGTTCAGCGCTTTTCCTAATTACGCGACAACCGGCGTTCAAATGCTAACATGAAAAAGACGCTTTAGTCTGCTGTCAATCAAAAAAATAATCAGTCGGGACCTTTTAAATTTTGATTGGCAAGTTGTTGTCTGATCTTCGATGACCACGTAGTTATGAAAGGTACTGTATATATCCTTTAGGTGAGACTTCAACATACTTGCATAGGACACAATGCAAGGCTTTTTGTCGTTTCTTTTCTTTTTCTCTCTCTTTATTTACGCTAATAATACGCTATAATATGTTTTCGTCGGGGTTCCTGTGGTATGAGACAGTCCCGACGTATCGTTTAACATAATGATGTAATTAGCAGTAACTCGATAGGAATTACATTATCTGTAATGCACTCTCCAGGAACAGTCAGTTACTGTTAAAAAAGAAACGACAAAACGCCGGGCTCCCTGTGCATAGGATTAAAATCACCGTTTTACCTTCTTGAGCTGGGCCTGCATCAGAAGGCATGCACATTCCCTGGATACATTGGGCATCACTTGGACAGTTCGGACACTCTCCACTTCCTGGATAAGAAAATACAGACAAATGATGCACCTAATAGAATAATTAGTTTAAACCTTGCTTCCATTCTACCAATGATGCATTTGGGCAAAGGTATAGGTACATACAAGGAATAACATATGTCGGTTTACAAAACTTTTGCAGTAGAAAGCTCCGTTCACTTTTGCAACCAAATTTTCTTTTAGGTAACATCAATGCACCTCACACTAAATTGACCACTCTGGTTTCTTGTATTCAAACGTTTAGCTTGTAGTTATTGTACATTTCTACTCTAATTACCACAGCAGTCTACACCTAATTATAGTACAATTTTACTCCAATTACTCTCATCAAAATATTCTCAAAACATCGATAAAACAGGATTCTAAGCCGCAAATATGTAGGAAAATTGCCAACCTTGTTGAGAAATCTATAGATAAACTCATAAAGTTATCAATCCTACCTTGACAAGTATGCCCATGATACCCTGGTATACATGCACAAGTGAACTTTCCTGAGTCAATCGGGTCAATAATACACGATCCTCCATTAACACAAGGATTGTTCTCACATATGTCCAATGCATTGGCTGGAAATTTGATAGAAAATAAATGTTTGAAATTGCAATGTTAAGTGTATGAAATTGCAATGTTAAGTGTATGGGTATGATACTAAACGGTACTTCAGATGTGTTTAATTTATGTATTTAACTATAGATGATGATGGTGATGGTGGTTGTTTATTATAAGAATGAACATGATGGTGCATGGTGATAATAACAATGAGTATAGAGATGACAATGATGTTCTTGATGGTAATGATGACGGTGGTGATGATGATGGTGATTATGTATATGAAAAGGTTATAGTATGGGAGGAGATTATGATGATAATGACGATAAGTATAGAGAAGAAGATGATGTTAATGATGATGATGATGATGACGTTGGTGATGGCGATGGTGATGATGATGTATATGATAAGGATGAATTGAACATAGTGATGATGATGACGATGAGTGATGATGGTGATGATGTATATGATAAGAATGGACATGATGACAATAATGACGATGAGTATAGACTAGAAGGTGATGATGATGATGTATATGATAAGAATGGACATAATGATTATAGTAACGATGATGAAGATGACGGTTGGTGGTGGTGGTTGTGATGACAGTGACGGTGATTATGATAGAGATTAAGATAATGACCATGATGTTACCTTCACAGTTAATTCCTGTATATTTGTCAGTGCAAAAGCAATGATATCCCATCAAATCTTCTTTACATAGTCCGTTGTTCTTACATGGGTTTACTGGGTGACATTTAGATTCCTCTATTTACCAAAACAAATATGGACAATATGTTAAATTTCACCACTTTCTTATAGAATTTGTTGTCACTGCTGTTGTCGCATAGACTGATGTGTGAGTCGAGCTTGTTAAATGCGTTGTTTTATCCGTGGTCTCGGATTTTTGCCCGGGTACTCCGGTTTTCCCCCTCAGCGTATGAGTTCGTTGAATGTATTCTAAAGTGCATGTGACTGAAAGTCCACTCACCCTTGTCGTGCCAATATAATCAGCCTGCTTCAACATTAATAAGTTTATAATTAGATAATTCTTATTCTTCTTAGCCTCCTCCCCAGGCTACTCCCTTTTTCTCCTTTGGGGTTCCTGTGAGATTTCCAAAAGAAGGAAGATTGGCTCTCCCCCTCCCCTGCTTTTTTCTTTCTCCTCTCCACAGGAACCCCGAAGCAAAGAGATATAAGAGAAGACTGCTTCAACATTAATAGATGTATAATTCGATTATTGTTATTATTCTTACGTTCACAGTTCTTTCCCATGAATCCCTGCTTACAAGAACATATGTAGCCATCATCCGTTTCTGTACAGTATCCTCCGCTCCTGCAAGGATTTGGTTCGCACTTGCTTTCCACTAGAAACAAACACGCATACTACTTATATACACCTATTTAAAGAATCGTTGTCGCAGCCGAAGCTACAGTCAACACTCTAAAGACTGCAAAGGATGTCAGTTACATGGACTTAATTATTTGTGATTTATCGCACGTTTTTTAAAGAAATATTCATATTATCTACCACTGCAACAAATTGTTATGGTCATATAACACAAACACGTACAACCAAAATATGCTATGAATATATCGATAACAAGAGAAGAAATACCAACATCCTTTGCAGGCTTCAGAGTGTGGACTGTGGCTTTGTTTGCGACAACGATTTTTGAATTAGGTGTATATAGCATATTACCATAATCAGTACATTCATTCATTCATTCACTCAGTTAGTTGGCCAGTTAGTTAGTAAGGCATTGTGTCAGTTGGTCAGTTAGTCCGTCAGTCAGTTTGTTAGTCAGTCAATACGTCAGTTGGTCAGTCATTCATACAGTCAGTCAGTCAGCTAGTCAGTTGGTCATACAGTAACTAATCATAAGCTAGTCATTCTGTCAGTCAGTTAGTCAGTAAGCTTGAGAGTCAGACAACCCGGTGATCAGCAATCATTCAGACAGACATATACAAAAACAGGCAGACAGTCACCAAGAAAGACAAACAGACATTTAAACAAACAAACAAGTAGGTAGACAGTTAACAATATCTCAGTCACTAGGACGGACGGACAGACAGACATACACTGAGACAGACAGACAGACAGACAATAAGACCCGTAAATAGGTAAAATATCGTTTAATACTCACTCGAACAATCTTTTCCATGGAATCCAGGATGACAAGTACATTCATAATCATTTTCCAATTCGGTACATTTACCAAAGTTCTGGCATGGATTTGGTATGCATTTGCTTTGGACTTAAATGACAATGGCATTGTTATTAGAATTATTTTGTATTTATGAACACTTTAAGGGTTTGTCTGTCCAGGTATTACCTTCACAACGGTCACCTTTGTAGCCCCAAGGACAGATGCAACGAAACTCAGTACCAGTAGCAGAACATGTTCCAGCATTTCGGCATGGATTTTCTTCACACGGCCCATTAACTGAAATGTCAAATTCCACAGAAAATTCATTGAATGGCAATAACTACTATTACACTGCAAAAACGGCCGAGTAGATACACCTCACTATATTGAGTTAATCATGCATTCAGGATGACACTTTATAGTGAGCTAACCCAACTCTATAGTAAGTAAAAGTGAAGTTAAACTCAATATATTGAGTACATTGTACTCAATGGCCGTCTACATTTATGTTTACTCTTAATAATGAGTTGAGTTCACTCACTATAAAGTGTCATCCTGAATGCATGATTAACTTAATATAGTGAGGTGTATCTACTCAGGCGTTTTTCCAGTCATTATGATTCAAAAAGGCAAAATTTGGTCACATTCGGCCACAAATGTTTATTGCATACTGTGCATGAGTAAAGCACATCTGCTTAAAAATATCCTAATTAATTCATAGCGCCATCGATCGATGAAATAAAAAAGGCCTTTTAATCGAAATAAGAGCAACACAAAAAAATCGAAATAACTTACCTAAGTGATGGTGATCGACAACAACAAGTCTTGGCCGTACTGGAGGCATTGGTAGTCCTTGGAACATGAATGGGATCCTCTTGGGAGGGTAAGACATTGGACGATTCATTAATACCAATCGGGGAGATCCCTGCATCGCCATTGGGAGCCCTCCTTGAGCTCGGATAAAATGATGAACCACTGGCCTATTATTAATCATAAGATTATTTGTAGTGGGCATAATGGGACCTGGAAGAATGTTTGGACCGTGAAATCCTTGGGGTATTGGCATCCCGAATCTGTTTTCCTGGTAACCTCCAATGTCGTCATACTGTTTAGTTAACTCGGCCGGATGTGGTTCATCTTGTAAATTGGAATGATCTGATGTGATGAAATCATTTAATGGAGCCATCAGCTGTTTTACTCCCTCCTCTGCTCCATTTCCATTTTGACTAGCTTGGCCATCTTTATTCTTATCTGGAACGAGAGGGGTTACCCCACGTTGGCCAGCAATGTATTGAAGTTCTTTATCCATATTTATATTTCCCATTAATGGCTTTCCTTGCATTTCAAATGGTAGCGTACCGATATCTTTCAAACGCTTTTCATTTGGAAGGCCATTTCCAGTAAATGCTTCTATGTTGACTGGTTTGGACAAGTACCGATGGATAGGTGCTCCAACATATCTGTGCTCAAGTCCATTTGTTGAAATATATTTGTGGATAGGATTGATAAAGTTAGTGTGCCTGAAACTAGGGCGATGCAACTTTGTATTCCTGGGCAAGAGGAACGATGCTATTTGCTGCTTTTTTGATCGAGTCTCATCCGAGTTTGTTTTAATATAAGCTTCTCTTTTGTCTTTTTTTTTCCTTGATTCAATATAGTTTTCCTTTGCTTTTGATCGTGCATTTCTTTTATAACTTGATTTCTTATGTTTGATTGTATATTCTAAACGTGTCAGATCTTGAACGTCGTCATTCTGTCGATCTCCTTTACTTGGTGGTTCTTTATCAGACCTCGCTATACCATGAGCATTTTCTTTACTTTTATCAATGGACTTCCTAGAATTATGCAACTCCTTAATACGAGTAGTGTTTCTTGAAGTGTCTACCTTCTTAATTCCCTTGATTAAATCACTATCAGCTTGTGGTGACGAGAATTCTTCCAAAGACTCATTTAAATGTTTATATCGATGTTTCCCATTGCTCTTGTGAATTCCACGGGACTGTTTGTGTGTATTTCTTTTTGTGAAAGGTTCCAGTGTCTCCTGCCATGAAGATCGAGCCAGAAACAATAACAACCCGATATACAGGGTGTAAGAAACCAGTCTACACATAATCGATTCAAGATCAGAGATGACAATAATAATAATGCTACTCACATTTTTTTAAAGCTAAGATTATCCTAGTATTAATTGCGGTGATTTTTTCAGTGCTAAATGTTTAGTCTTGGTCGAAAATCTATTATGAATTTTTGATAGGTTTCAGAGTTTAGTTATGTCTTTAATGACATCATTGAAGACATCAACACTTGACACTGTGACCTTCCTCAACATTTGACAGCTTTCCAGCAATAAAGCACCCGAAAACAACCCTAAAGGCTGTAAGCATGGATAGATAACAGCCTAAATTCTGTCCTGATCTTGGGTTAGGCTTGAGAAACCGTCTTATATAATAGATTTGAATTTATAAAACCTGCTATAGTTCTAGTTGCATGGGTGACTGGAGTACATGGGTGGTTGCCTCTCATGCATATATTTTCAATATTGACCCACCAATCTTGTTCTTGAATTCCTTAAACAATTCTTAAAACATATTATCGTAATTAAACCAAGATCTTTAATTATTTTTCTGTTCTCCGTATCAAACAACCGTAGTTTAATTATATGAAAAGTCACACTTTTTTGTTGATTGGACATCCAATATGATATACAAATGACCCGTTAGCATATACAACCTTAACTAACAGGTAGCTTGTTTATAGTTTAACAAGGGTAGTGACCCATTCAATGGTAAATAAAGAATATGCAATCATATCAACACAAAGAAAGAATCTCGAAATTTACTGAGAGAGTCAACTGAAAAGCTTTCCGGAATTATAAAAAAAAAACATCTTAGCCAGGATGGTTGATTTTAGACTTTTGCTTTTTTTTTTTTATTTCAATTTTTTTAATTTCAATTTAATTTTTAGCTTCGGCTATTATGGTTTAAATACAAAATCAAAAAAAAAAAACTCGCAGTCCTTATCGAAATTTAGATCAACTGGAAAGCTTTCGGGAATTATAAAAAACATCTTATATAGCTAGGATGGTTGTTTTTAGACTTTTTCTTCTAATTTTTTTTTGGTATTTTAATTTAATTTTTTGTTTTTATTATGGTTTAACTTCTACAGAATCAAAAAATGTTTTTCGTAGTCTTCTTCGAAATTTAGATCAACTGAAAAGCTAGCTTTCGGGAATTATAAAAAAGCATCTTAGCCAGGATGGTTGTCTTTAGGTTTTTAGACCTTTACTTCTTTTTTAGTTTTTTTGTATTTCAACTTAATTTTTAGTTTCTATTATTGTTTAACTTCTACAAAATCAACAAATGTTTATCAGAGTTTTCTTACACAAAAACCACAGGGACCCCTAATCAATCAATAGTTATGAATAAAATAGATGAAAAACGCGCGCGCATGCAATTGTTCGTCGCTTGGGCCTCCTGTGTCGTCTACTGCTCGTGATATCTGTTGGGCTTCCTGTGGCCGCCGTTGCTTGGTGACGAATGGCTGACGAATGGCAAAATTCAAAAACTTTTCTAGTGTAGCTTTTTTCGGCAAGTCTCTCTAGTTTAGTTATATTTATTATAACAAGGGGTGGACAAGTCACCAAGCAACGGCGGCCACAGGAAGCC
The DNA here is from genome assembly GCA_949775045.1 of Metridium senile. Classification (NCBI taxonomy): domain Eukaryota; kingdom Metazoa; phylum Cnidaria; class Anthozoa; order Actiniaria; family Metridiidae; genus Metridium; species Metridium senile. The sequence continues at coordinate 11,038,810 of OX459101.1, read as the reverse complement.
CAACAGATATCACGAGCAGTAGTCGACACAGGAAGCCCAAGCGACGAACAATCGCATGCGCGCGCGTTTTTCATCTATTTTATTCATAATTATTGATTGATTAGGGGTCCCTGTGCAAAAACTATGTTATTTTCTTCTGTGTGGTGAAAATCACGATAGCAGTTTCTTGAGCTTTATAGTCTAAAAAAAAAATTACTTAATTGGGTTACTAGATTTATTTACTAAAAGGACTTTTCGACTAGACTATCTAAAACATCTTTATTTTATCTATATTTTATCTATATTATGTTTTTGTTTAATTTCTACAAAATCAAGAAATGTTTATCGGTGTCCTCTTCTACAAAGACTGTTATTTTCTTCTATGTCGTAAATATCACGATTTCAGTTTTTAGAACTTTATAATATCCCTTTATTGGGTAAGTAGATTTACAAAAATGAATTTTCATCTAGGCCATCTAAAAAAACATTAACCTTAACTTTATTTAAATGTATTCTAATTTAGCATATTTTCTTGTTTAATTTCTACAAATTCGACAAATGTTTATTGGAGTTCTTTTTCTACTCTATTTTCGTCTATATGTCATGGAAAATTATATCGCCTAGAAAATAATTTCATTTACTCTTGAAATAATGTCAGCCACGATGGTTGGTTGGCACTATGATTTCCTTAAAAACACTTATTTAATTTTTGTAGTTTTTTAAAGATATAATTATTTTATTTTCAACCAAAAAATGTTTATTATAGTTTTTTTAATAGAACTAACTTGAAATGTTTAAAATACAATATAGATTCAATCCTGAAAATTTATTGAACTTAACTATTTTTTGCGGAAAATAAATTTCAAAATTAAATTGTTATATATGTACTAGTTTTGAAACAAGATGCATGTATTTTCCCCAGTTAGAAAACTTTGAATAAAGACTTGTTATTTCTCTATGAACACTTTAAATATTTAATGTACTTAGTTACTAAAAGAATAACGATATTTTTATACCTACTTTTATATTCAAATTTAATTTAACTTTTTCTATAATTGCTATCCCGTCGAGCTATTTTTTAATATGTTTTTGACAGTGACTTCTTATAACGTTTGACAAAAATTTATCTTTGACAGTATCGAAGTCACCAATCGGTCTGTATTTATGCGAATTTATCGATAATAAATGTCTGAAAGCTGATATAAGGTAGCTGGCAATAAATTTGTCGTCCCAAGACTTATACACCTATTTCAAAAACCTTTGTCGCACCTGAAGATATATTATCATGGCAAGCTTTTGCAGTGGCAGGTGTTACAAGGCTGCAAAGGATGTCGGTATTTTATCTCTAGTTTACAGGTTTTTCAAATGGTTTGTTAGTTGTATGTGTTTATGATATATTATCATGGCAAGCTTTTGCAGTGGCAGTTGTTACAAGGCTGCAAAGAGTGTCGGTAGTTTGTCTTTTGTTTACAAGTTCTTCGAATGATATATTAGGTGTATACACCTATTTCAATTAACGTTGTCCATCTGGAATGGTTGATCTGAGACCGATAGGAATTGTGGGAGCTCATTAAATTCCAAATACATTGTTTTAATCACACTTGAATGGTGCTGAATTATGGATAACAGTATTTCAGAAGTAAACATTAATATTCAAGCGTGATTATAATAGTGTATTTGCAGTTTAACGAGCTCCCACAATTCCTATCGGTCTTAGATCAACCATTCCAGATCGACAACGTTAATTGAAATAGGTGTATATGGGTTTGTGATATATTACCATGGCAAGCTGATGCAGTGGTACTTCTTGAACGAAATATTTCATTAATAAACTTATATTATTTTGGTTTTAATTAAAATTACAACATAAATACCGACATTCTTTGCATGCTTGAGAATTTTGAATTTAGCTTCGTCTGCAACAACAATTTTTGAAACAGGTGTATTGGTGATTTTTGATGTCTAATTTTATCCCATGTTGCGTCCTTTCAAATTAAACGTTAACTGTTAATAGAGAGAAGAAATTTGCTTTTCTAAAACAGCAGACAATTCAAACTAACTTGGGTCTGTTATTGGAAAACGCAAATAAACCATTAACGTATTATCAATTGTCTTAGAGTTTTTGGTTTTTCATCACAGGAATAAAGCATATTTTCGTAATGGCAGCAATTCCTTTTCTCACAAAATACAAAAGAATCACCTTCGTACGTCAGAGTGACACAAGCAAATTTCATTCCTTTGTACAAACGCACCAAAGATTTCACAACATCCTACTGTGTTGCTAAGAGAACGCAAAAACCTTTTAGTTAATACTCTATCAAGAAGTTTCCAAACTTTAATAAGCGTTCACAAAACTCCAAACAAGCCACAGTAAAGTCACTAGTGTTATGATGCGGAACGTTGCTCTCTTCTCGCCGAGTGTCATGAAGGCGTTGAGTTTGATTGTATGCCTTTGCATGCTTCTTCCGTACTCCAGCGCCAGTGTTTCAGGAATGATGTCTCATTCAGGTCCTTTAAATGGAGGATTTGAGAAGTTCCTTTTTAAGTCGTTAGCTGTTAAAAGTCTAGCAACGAAGCGAGTGCCGAGCGAAATACATTGTTCGATGAATTGCCAAAGAGAAGATCGCTGTTTGTCTTTTAACTTTGCTGCTACCAATGACAGTGTTGGTAATTTTATGTGTGAGCTACTACCCTTGAATCGGTTTGGACTTTTAGACAAGTTTAAGACAAACGACAGCTTTCATCATTTCAGCTCCAAGGTAAACCGTCTTTTGCATATCATATCTTTTTCTTCTATTATTATTTACTCACTTATTACAATCATTATTGACTTATACTGACTTCCCTACTTATCTCCTTAACCTTTTTACTAGCTTACTTACTTTCTTACTTACTTTCTTACTTACTTTCTTACTTACTTTCTTATTTACTTATTTATATACTTACTTTCTTACAAACTTACTTACTTTCTTACTTATTTACTTTCTTACTAGCTTACTTACTTTCTTTCTTACTTTCTTATTTACTTATTTATATACTTACTTACTTTCTTACTACCTACTTACTTTCCTATATACTTACCTCCTTATATATTTACTTTCTTACAAACTTACTTATTTTCTTACTTACTTTCTTACTTAATACTTTCTCACTAACTTACTTTCTTATTTACTTACTTAATTTCTTACAAACTTACTTACTTTCTTACTTACTTTCTTATTTACTTACTTATTTACTTACTTTCTAACTTAATTTATTACCTACTTTCTCACTAACTTACTTTCTTATTTACTTACTTATTTACTTTCTTACTAGCTTACTTTCTTACTACCTACTTACTTTCCTATATACTTACCTCCTTATATATTTACTTTCTTACAAACTTACTTACTTTCTTACTTACTTTCTTACTTACTTTCTCACTAACTTACTTTCTTATTTACTTGCTTAATTTCTTACAAACTTACTTTCTTACTTACTTTCTTATTTACTTACTTATTTATTTACTTACTTTCTAACTTACTTTATTACCTACTTTCTCAATAACTTACTTTCTTATTTACTTACTTAATTTCTTACAAACTTACTTTCTTACTTACTTAATTATTTACTTACTTAGTTTCTTACTACCTACTTACTTTCCTACTTACTTGCCTCCTTATTTACTTACTTTCTTACTTACTTTCTTACTTACTTTCATACTTACTTTCTTACTTAATTATTTACTTACTTAGTTTCTTACTACCTACTTACTTTCCTACTTACTTACCTCCTTATTTATTAACTTTCTTTCTTACTTAATTACTTATATACTTACTTATTTACTTATTTATTTACTTACTTACTTACGTACTTTCTCACTCACTTTCTTACTTTATTATTTGATCACTTACTTACTTACTTACTTACTTACTTACTTACTTACCGTTATGTTCTTACTATCTACTTACTTCCCTACTTACTTCCCTACTTGCTTACTTACATGTCTATTAACAAAACGTTCCTTATCCATTCAGGAGCCGGAGTTTTGTTCTCCAAACATTAAAAATTTCCCAACTCTCAAGAGTGACAACACCTATGAATGCGACTGCAAAGTTGGTTTTACTGGCCTCAGATGTGAAGTTGGTAAGTTTTTACGATGAATTCTTACGATGTATACTTCTTTTATCTGACACTAAACCGTGTAGTAGCATCCATCCATCCGTCTTCGCCCGTCCGTCCATCCGTCCGTCCGTCCGTCCGTCCCTCCGTCCGTCCCTCCGTCCGTCCCTCCGTCTGTCCAGCCATATATTTGTTCATTTGCTAATTTGCTCATTCAACCTATCGTAAATACCGAGCTTATGATTATTAATAATTTTATTCGATCATTCATTCACTTGCATTTATTTGTTCATATTTTAAACTAGGGACTGTGTACATGTAACAATTATCAGGAGGGAGGACTTAAAAAAAACAGACGGGGTATATATAACTTCTAATTACCGAATTAGGTGATGCTAACTTAATATACACCTGTTTCAAAAATCGTTGTCGCAAACAAAGCCACAGTCCACACTCTGAAGCCTGCAAAGGATGTCGGTATTTCTTCTCTTTTTTTCACAAACACGTACAACCAAAATATGCTATGAATAAATCGATAAAAAGAGAAGAAATACCGACTTCTTTTGCAGGCTTCAGAGTGTGGACTGTAGCTTCGGCTGCGACAACGATTTTTGAAATAGGTGTATAAGAATGTTTTGATAAGGGCACCTATAACCTAATTATTCAGCCCCACCCCCTAGTGCACAGTCTCTTAACATTGGCTGGTTACTGATTTAGAGATTAATTATTCTATTTTTCATTAGATATGGATGACTGTGATAGTAGCCCGTGCATCAACGGTAAATGTGAGGATAAGGTAAATGCCTACAAGTGCGTTTGTACCCCAGGGTATACCGGGGTGAATTGCGAGACTGGTGAGTAATTAAAACTATAGAGGTTATTCATGGAACACTTAAGAAATGAAATACGTCTTCTGTGTTTTCACGCGCTAATGAAAACCGAGATGCGTTTGGGAGAATTCGAGAGCAGAGCTGCTCGAGAATTCTCCCAAACGTATCGAGGTTTTCATAAGCCAGTGAAAAAACAGAAGACGTGTTTCATTTCTTTTATAAAATAACAATCGCGCGAAAAGACGAAAAAAATGCCCTTTTATTCGTTTGACGATGTCATTTCTCCCTACGTTGCTTTTTCTCGAAACTGACCAATAAGTGCGCGCGAAAGATCAAAACAACGGATAAACTGACCGTTGAATGAGCGCGCGCGCTAGAAAATGGCGTGAGCGTGTTTCATGCTCTCATGAAACACGGTTGTTTGACCAATCAACGCGCGCGTACTATCCCAATTATTTTATAAAGCGCGATCAAACGACTACGCATGCGCAAAATAAAACAAGTAAAATGGTCCAGCACATAAATCTGACATTCGCACGGACTCTATAAAAAAAAGCGATGGAGTGCATGTGCGACCGTCCTCGCTTTTATCTCAAAACATAAACAAAACTACAGAAATATAGACTCATGGTAGCTTTAAAATATAATAAAGGTTATGTACACGAAACTTCAAGCTTATATATTCCGGGAATTTCTTATACTGATCGACTGAAGTCCAAATTTCTATATGTTTACAATGGCAAAATTTTGCCACGCATGCGTAGTCGTTTGACCGCTGTGTTAATTAATCGTGGATACGAGATAAGTAGAATGTTATTGGTTTGTCTCACGAATATCGAAGGTTTAGACAGCGACGTTTATTTCGACTGCTACTGCTAGTCTTTGTCAGGCGATGAGCAGACTAAAATGATTGATTGATTGATTGATTGATGTGATTTAAGTGATTGGTTGATTGATGTGATTGATTGATGTGATTGATTGGTGTGATTGATTGATTGATTGATTGATTGGCTGATTGATTGGTGTGATTGATTGATTGATTAATTGATTGATTGGCTAATTGATTGATGTGAATGATTGGTGTGATTGATTGATTGATTAATTGATTGGCTGATTGATTGATGTGATTGATTGATTGATTGATTGATTGATTGATTGATTGATTGATTCATTCATTAATTCATTCATTTGATTCATTCATTCATTCTTTGATTAATTGAATGATTGAATGATTGATGTAATTGATTGATTGATTGGCTGATTGATGTGATTAATGTGATTGATTGAATGATGTGTTTGATTGATTGATTGTTTGATTGATTAATTGATTGATTGTCTAACCTTCTCGGATACGAATTTATGTAAAACAAACCAAATGAACTCAGATTTACAAGGTATTATCTCTTGGCTTCATGCCAATAAATTAACTTAAAATGCCGTCAAATCTGAATTCATGTTAGTTGGCACAAAACAACGCTTATCTACTCATGATACAAATTTATCATTTCATGTAAATAATGTAGAACTAAGTAGAACAACAGAAACTAAATGCCTCGGCGTCCAAATCGATGAAAACTTAAATTGGAACTCACATATTGAATACATTAAAAAGAAAATTGCTTGTAGTCTTTCAACACTTAGGAAAATTAAGCCATTTCTCAGACAAGACGCTCTCGTTGAAATATACAAATCTATCGTTGAACCATATTTTGACTACTGCTGCCTTTTCTGGGATGGCATAAACGATTCATTAACAGACAAATTACAAAAAATACAAAACCGTGCTGCCCGAATTATAACGGGAGCACCTTATATATCTGTTTGAACAAAAGAAATCTTTAGTCAACTTAATTGGAAACCATTGTCTATAAAAAGACAAGAACAAAAAGCGATAATGATGTATAAGATTTCAAATGGTCTAGCCCCACCATATCTTACTGATATGTTTGAGCGTACAACGGGGACTGATAGATACAGCCTACGTTGCTCGTCTCTTAACTTCAAACTTCTAGTAAAGTAAGAACTGAGATTTATAAACAGGGTTTTGCATTTTCAGGGACAAAACTATGGAACACCCTTCCAGATTCTCTTAGAAAAAGTAAATCATTATCTACTTAAAAAAACGATATCAAAAACATTGATCTCTGCTCCGAACTTGAAATTTATACTTAATAAACTTGTATTTATACATGTAAATTTATATAATATCATAGACTTAATGTGGCTGAATGAAATTTAGGCGAAGTTAAAACCGAGACAATCTTGCTGCACAGCGGTTAGCCTCTCAGGTTTGGGGGGTACCTACGGTATTCGCAGGGGCTTGTTTACTGGCAGCTTTGGCAGTGATGTATTAACAAGCGAAGCTAGCAAGGTTTTTTTCACAAGTTTTTCTCAGTTTCTTCACTATTGCTTTCCCGAATGGACAAACCAATGACGTCGACTACAACAACGAACTCCAGCCAAGCCACAGTATCGGGCAAGTCACCTACTCCCCTATCTCCAGAGATGCTAGCGGCGATTCAGGCTGCCGTCAGTAAGGCAATGGCCGACGCTCGCTCGACTGTTTACCAAGGCTCTCCTCCAACAACTGGTGCCTCTGTACCGACCACATTGGTTTCAAATGGACCGGCCCTCTCTGCTCAAAGTCTCCCGAGTTCCGTCAGTGGAGGTAGGTTCGCTGTCCCTACCTTTTTATCTACTTTTTCATTGCCATCTTTGACCCATTCATCGCCCGTGTCGCCGCTAAGCGTGAGCTCATGCCTCCCGAACTCGCTTCCAGCTGTATATCCTGCCCAGTTAGCATCTTTACCATCAATCACACTTTACCAGCCCTTCGTAGTGGGTCCTGGTCACTCTCCAATTCCGGCTAAGCTGGTAACACAGATCGTGACTGGAAAATTCATTGACCTAAACGATCTAATGCCTGCGAACCTGGTCCCACTGACCGAAAACGAACCACAACTCCTGTTAGACGGACGTTTGGTGCTCACCAACCAACCAAAAAGGAATAAACGTCGTTTTGACGACATAGTCAGCTGGACAGAGGCCTTTAGCATCTTTTCATTGGTCCTAACGTCATACTTCCCTCAACGATCGAAGGATCTTTTGCTGTACAAGCTCCTTATAATTCGCACCAATCGTCTCTTCAAGGGCAGTGCATGGCTCAGCTACGATCAAGCCTCAGACAACACGCCGCCGCCACACAGTTGACCGATTGGTCAGATATCAACGTTCAACTCTACCACTTCCATACAGCTGGTACCTCAACAAGGCCTTCCTTAAATAACATTATTTGCATCTCGTGGAACAAGGGGCATTGCTCATCCCCCGTCACACCCTGCCGTTATGCTCATAAATGCTCCCGGTGCTCCGCGAACCACCGGGCTATGGAGTGCCGTGAAGAAATCTCTTCATCCCCACAGAGTGCTCGCCCTGCCTCGCCTGAATTTTCACGCCCCAAGTACCGCAAATATTGATCCTGTCTCGCTGGGGACGGCCTTACGTACCTTATATATTATGTTAGGTATGACTTTGCACGTTGCTATGGTAGTTAACTTTGCAAGTTGGACACTAGGTCACATTTGTGTCGACCATTGCTAGTTTCCAGTATTTATACTTATTGTTTTCGTTGATCGTTAGGCACCACAGTTAGCCTTTGTGGGAGTTTGGAAAGAGATATTGTTGTAGTAGTTTAATTAAACCGTTAATTCCTTCCAGTGCTTGTCTCGCCGTTGGTCTTGTTCACTATCCTGTTCTATCATGTTCTATTTGCTCATTTATTTATTTATTTGGTTTATCGCACTTAATTTGCTTCAAGCCTGTTTATATTGTTGCTATGACAGTTTGTCGAATTCGTTGCTACGACAGGGCGCCCGTCGTACTCCTAGCCAGAGCATTTTACGTCATTGTGCGCTAATACTATATATCAGTCGTATTCACACCAAGCCTATTTACAGCCGTTGCTACGACTCTTTGTCGTATTCGCTGATACGACAAGACGCCTGTCGTATTCATAGCCAGAGCATTTTACGTCATTGCGCGCTAATACTATATATCAGTCGTATTCACGCCAAGCCTATTTACAGCCGTTGCTACGACTCTTTGTCGTATTCGTTGCTACGACAGGACGCCTGTCGTATTCATAGCCAGAGCATTTTACGTCATTGTGCGCTAATACTATATGTCAGTCGTATTCACGCCAAGCCTGTTCACAACCGTTGCTACGACACTTTGTCGTATTCGCGGCTACGACGAGACGCCTGTCGTATTAGTTGCCAGAGTATTTTACATCGTCGTGCAAAACCGAACTGTCTTTTATACCGAACTGTTGTTGCGACGCTTGTCCTATTCGTTCCTATGACAGGACGCCTGTCGGTTTAGTGGCCAGAGTATTTACATCACCGTACGCTACGTCTCTGCTTTGGTCGTATGCATGCTTAGCCCGCCTTTACCATTTGTCATTTGTAAAGCGCCGCTGAACCATGGGGAATGGGCGCGATGTTAAATTAGCATTATTATTATTATTTACCGAACCGTTGCTACGACACTTTGTCGTTTTCGTTGCTACGACAGGACTCCTGTCGTATTGGTTGCAAGAGTAGTTTCCATCATCGTGGCTACGACTCTGCTTTGGTTGTAGTCATACAACAGGAAGCTGTTTAAATCTTTGTCAGAATATTTCGCATTGTTGTCATTGAGTTAAGCATTAGCAACTACGCCTTTAACACTCGCTAAGCCCTGCCTTTGCTAGTCCTCTTTCAATGTATTTCAGTCACGCCACTTGTAACGAACGCCTTTTTTATTTCAGCTCTTACATTACTTCCACCAGCGTCTTCAGTTTCGCCACTCAAAGCCGACCGCTTCGCACTGGAATTGAAAAGTCACCCCGATCAGGATCTGGTTTCCTTTATGTTGACTGGTATCCGTGAAGGCTTCCGCCTCGGCTTCAACATGACCCCCCTTAGGCCTGCTAAACGCAACAAAAAGTCTGCAGAAGAACACCCGGATGTCGTTGACGAATACTTAAGCAATGAAGTGGCACTGGGCAGAGTCGCGGGACCCTTCGACGTCCCACCATTACCTAGCCTCCACATAAGTAGTTTCGGAGTCATCCCGAAAAGCGGCCAACCTGGCAAGTGGCGTCTCATCGTCGACTTATCCTCACCGGACGGGTCGAGTGTCAACGACGGCATCGACCCGGACAGCTTCTCTCTCCAATATATCAAAGTTGACGACATCATTAGAATGGTTAGCCAGTTCGGCACCGGCGCGCTTATGGCCAAATTTGACATTCTTGCAGCTTTCCGAAATGTAGCAGTGCACCCTTCTGACCGTGCCTTGCTTGGTATGAAATGGCGCGACAGCTACTATGTAGATTTGACTCTACCGTTTGGCCTTCGCTCAGCGCCCTTTATCTTTGACTGCGTTGCCTCCTCCGTTGAATGGATCTTATCCAACAACTATAACGTTTCCAGTCTGCTCCACTACTTAGACGATTTTATCTTAGCCGGACCGCCGGACTCCAGAGCGTGCGGTATGGATCTAGCCACTGCTATTCGCGTATGCTCGTCCCTTGGCTTGCCAATCCATCCACAAAAGTGTGAAGGTCCTTCTACCTCACTGGTAATACTGGGTATCGAACTTGACTCAATCAATCAAACTGCCCGCTTGCCAGAAACCAAACTTACCCGCCTGCGGTTGTTGCTCAATTCCTGGGCGGGTCGTAAGTATTGCCGCCGAAACGACCTCGAATCTCTCATCGGCCATTTGCACCACGCGGCAAAAGTTGTCTGGCCGGGACGCACTTTCATTCGCCGCATGATCAACCTGTTATGCTGTTTCAGGAACCCCACCCATCCTATTCGCCTCAACGTTGAGTTTCACTTGGACCTCAACTGGTGGCGTCGATTTCTGGAATCTTGGAATGGTGTCAACTTTTGGCTCTACCCCGGCTTATCCCAAGTCCCCACGGTGGTCGTTACTTCAGATGCAGCCGGTGCACTGGGCTATGGAGCATACTGTAATCAGGAGTGGTTCAACGGGATGTGGTTTGAGCCCCAGAAGCCCCTTTCTATCGCTTACAAGGAGTTTTTTCCAGTAGTTATCGCCGGCCATGTCTGGGGTCATCAATGGGTCAAACAGCATGTATTATTTAGGTCCGACAATGAGGCAGTCGTTGCAATCCTTAACTCTAGAACCTCTAAAATACCCACAATCATGGGGCTCGTGCGCAGCCTATTATTTGCAGCAGCAAAATTCAGCTTTACTTTCTCCGCGGTACATGTCCCAGGGGAACATAATGTGATTGCTGACGCTCTGTCTCGCTTCCATTGGCAGGTATTCTTCCAACTTGCACCATGGGCCCTACAGTCGCCAACCCAGATTCCCGTTCAGCTTCTGGAAGAGCTCACAGCAGGTCTCTAGAGTCACGCTGTCGTGAACTACTTCTGCAAGGGCTAGCACCTTCCACCCGCCGCTCCTACGCAACTGGTCAAAAGCGTTTTATTGAGTTCTGTACGCAAGCGGGCAAGATCTACAGCAATGGCTCCCCGTGT
>OX459101.1:10797346-11022346 GCA_949775045.1 Metridium senile | reverse complement strand
TGTTGACTGAGTCTTGCGTAAATTCAATCATGTTGATAGAAGATAATACAATACATATTTGCAGTAGTGTCTACGTCTTTGTCCCTATTTAAATAGTATTTTTGTTTTCTAGATATCAACGAATGCTCTTCTAGTCCTTGTAAACACGGGGCGGCTTGCACCGATAAAGTAAATACATTCCAGTGCACCTGTAAGGCAGGGTATACAGATGAAACGTGCAGTACAAGTAAGTAAACCACAAAGAAAACTATAAACACCCTTCGTCTATAGCCTCCTCCGCAGGCATCTCTTATATTTATTTTCATCGGGCTTCCTTTGGTGAGGAGAAAAAACAGCAGGGGAGGGAGAGTGTTTTTCTCTCTCCAAATTAGTTCCCAGTTCTTCTCTGCCAAATATTTCAACACAGGAATCCCGATCACGTCAACAAAGGAATCCCTAAGGAGTAGCCTGCGGAGGAGGCTATTTCGACTACACGATCAATTCAGCCAATCAAATAACCAACAAACAATTACATCAAACCAACTAACTAAATAAATAACTAACTAAATAACTAACTAAATAACCAACTAAATAACTAACTAAATAACTAACTAACTAACTAACTAACTAACTAACTAACTAACTAACTAACTAACTAACTAACTAACTAACTAACTAACTAACTAACTAACTAACTAAATAACTACCTAACTAACTAACTAAATAACTAACTAACTAACTAACTAAATAACTAAATAACTAACTAACTAACTAACTAACTAACTAACTAACTAACTAACTAACTAACTAACTAACTAAATAACTAACTAAATAACTAAATAACTACCTAAATAACTAACTAAATAACTAACTAACTAACTAACTAACTAACTAACTAACTAACTAACTAACTAACTAACTAACTAAATAACTACCTAAATAACTAACTAACTAACTAAATAACTAACTAACTAACTAACTAACTAACTAACTAAATAACTACCTAACTAACTAACTAAATAACTAACTAACTAACTAACTAAATAACTAACTAACTAACTAACTAACTAACTAACTAACTAACTAACTAAATAACTAACTAACTAACTAACTAACTAACTAACTAACTAACTAACTAACTAAATAACTAACTAAATAACTAACTAACTAACTAAATAACTAACTAAATAACTAACTAACTAACTAACTAACTAACTAACTAACTAACTAACTAACTAACTAACTAACTAACTAACTAACTAACTACCTAAATAACTAACTAAATAACTAACTAACTAACTAACTAACTAACTAACTAACTAACTAACTAACTAAATAACTACCTAAATAACTAACTAAATAACTAACTAACCAGCAAAACGGTCAACTTATTGCAAACCGGCAATGTATAACACCATAATACTAATTAAATAGTACAATTTTGCTAATTCTATTGTTTTCTATTGTTTAATGTAGCACTATTTTGTACTTTTTAGTGTCTGTATACTGCCATTTCAAAAAACGTTGAAAACTGAATAGTGCATTCCAAGACCAAACTCCATTGTAGGTCTCATTAAATTGAAAAGAAAAATAGATAGACGGCGATATTTACTCCCTATGACTCGCTCGTATATTGTTTTGAATGGAATGAACTAAAAATAAGATAACTAATTATAATATATTTTACATTAAGGTAGTTCCGGACTTGCTACTGCGCATCCATTTCGCGCATCTCGTTTTCCGTCATTTATTTGCGTTTTTTTGAAAATTTATCTAAATAATATTTTAATTTGAATCCTTATCTATAACTTAAGAAAGTATTATGTCATTTCATGCAACTTTGGAGGTAAAATGTGACATTTTTCGAAACATGCTCAGATTTTCACTACCTGGCAAGGTCGCTGTTTTGTCTCAAAACAACAAATTTACAACTTTGTAAAAATGAATACATAAAATATAATTTTGACGTCTTTAGTCGTAAAACTAATAAAAAATAGGTTTAAGGGTTTCTGGAGATGACAAGGATAATTTGACAAGTTTCAAGCAGATGTTTAAAGTACTAGAACCCAGTCCCGCGCGGACCGTTTCCGTGTTTTTTGACAAAAAAATGGATTCGGCCGCTTATAACTCGCCTATTAGTACGGGGACCCCCAATTTTTTTCTTTTTATTCAAGACCGCATTTACTATTCTTACGATCTAGAATAAAAAATAAAATATTCATTTATTGGATATTCTGAAATTTTACAAATACTACAAGTCTATACACATATAGGGTGCGTAATTGGCGTAGAATTGTGCTTCTATGGTCCACTTATACCCATATTTGGAAATGATTCAATAATTTTTACGACAGCAAATGTTAGATAGCCCTTAGATCTATCGTTTGATATAATCTTATGCTTTTCCTAGCAGAGTACGTTCGCATTCTCTTGACTGCTTTGAATAGCTACTTTTGAGCAAATCACCGCATATTATTGCAAATACCTACTTTTACTATATCTTATAACTCTATAACCAATACGGTGACCCCAATTCTTTTTCACGTTTTTTTACTTGCCTAACAATGATCTATAAATGACAGGATTTATAAAAAAATTCATTGAAGAAATCCAAGTATCCGGAACTACCTTAAACAATATTACATGATCCAAAATGCATTTCATTTTTGCAATGCAGTATTCTACGTTTTTTGAAATAGCAGCTGTATCTTACGGATATAATATTTGCACTCCAACCAACCAATAATTAAAAATCTTAATGTGAGCTTGACACGTATTTTACCAATGACTAGTGCTGTTTGTAACATTGTTCAGATATTGATGAGTGTTCAAGCAATCCATGCAACAATGGTGGAACGTGTGTGGATTTAGTCAATGGATACAAATGCAATTGCCCAGCAGGATTCACTGGTAGTACCTGTGATACTGGTGAGATAATTAGTTATATCATCGTTATGATTGTCATTCTATCATTATCACACTAGCTATCATCGTCATCAATCGATCATCATCATTATCAATCTCACTTTCATCATCATCATTATCGTCGTCATCATCACAATCACTCATTACCACCACATCGATCATGAACATTTTCATCATCAACAGCTTTATTGTCATCACTATCATCATGGGGGGGGGGGGGGGGGGGGGTACTCCCCTTGTCCAAGGGGTGATCGGCGGAAGTTTTAAAAACGACCCCTAAAAGGTACGCGCAGATTAAAACAACTGATAAAACCTTGTCGACTTCTACCCCAACAAAGCAACAAAACAGAGTAAAAATGACCCTTACAGGTATATAAAATATCGTGTTACGTAACTGATTTTTGAGCCAGCACCCTAAAAAGACCCTAAAAGGTACGCACAGGAAATATTTTTACCCTAGAAGGTACGCCGATCACCCATACCACTTGGACAAAGGAAGTACCCCCCCCCCCCCCCCCCACTCCCCCCCCTCGGGATTGAGACGTATGTGAAATGCGCTATGTAAGCACCACATTACATTACATTACATCATCATCATCATCATCATCATCATCACAACATTACAATCTTTATTATCATTATCATCATCATCATCATCACAACATTACAATCTTTATTATCATCATCATCGTCATCATCATCACAACATTACAATCTTTATTATCATCATCATCATCATCACAACATTACAATTTTTATTATCATCATCATCATCATCATCATCATCATAATCACAACACTACAATCTTTATTATCATTATCATCAATCTCATTTATATTTGAGTTGAGTATAATTGATATGCATGTTGTTTGCTCCCATTAGTCCAGTCATTATACGAATTGACCCATCACACTATTTGCAACAGAAGGTTTTTCTTCACAATCCGACCTGGAATTGCATCTAGAACAACATATTAAAAATCATATTGAATCTATGCAGGGGAACATCCTGAAAATCGTCTTTCTTTTCGTGGTAGGTTTTGTACCGACATGAAAACGAAGCTCCAAACCGGAAGTTGCTATATTTTGCCTTTGGTTGATGTTTGGTATAATCTCTGAATTGGAGTGAAGATTTTTCTAATTTGTATGTTCGTTTTCATTGACAAGTAGTTATTTGCAATTCTTTTCTTTAAAAAAAAAACATGTTTTTATATAACATTTTATAAAAGCGCTTTTTAAGTTTTTTTTTTCCTGTACTTTTGTGGGTCCTGTTGCTATACTTTCAAATTATATATATCCCATTGTTGTCATCGTCCAGCTAATAGGGAACTTCAGATTTGACAACGAGTACGAGATTGAGTACGAGTACAAGTTTTAAAATTGGCCTTGTGTGTATTGTTGATACTGAATTACATTCCACTTCTTGTTTTTATATATTTGGTGTCTCAATCTATACACAAGACTATAATTCATCATCAACAGCACACAGAAGGCCAATTTAAAAACTTGTACTCGTACTCAATCTCGTACTCGTTGTCAAATCTGTTCCCTACTGTCTGGGCTGAGGTACATGCAGAGCTTACGTTTACCAGAACCAATAAAACGCTCCAATGTGTTCCTATTACTGCATGTGCATCTCTTAGTGCTGTGATCAGTATACTCGTACCTAGAAATGAGGATGTAATGTTTGCTTATACTGATAGTATTACTGCATGTGCATCTCTTAGTGCTGTGATCAGTATACTCGTACCTAGAAATGAGGATGTAATGTTTGCTTATACTGATAGCACATTCCGCGTCTCAATGCACTTTACAATCAAGGCCGGTACTCACTTGGCGACAAGTGGCTGCATGTGACACGACGCGGGGTCGACAGGTTGCAGAAACAATTATTTTCCTGTGACTCATGTGAAATTGTTTGTCCTATAAGGCAGATTTTTTTCTTAAAAAAAAAACACATACATTCAATCTGGTTTGAATTTTAATGTGTGTGCAATACAGACAAAGAGACTTGTTGTTTGGTATGTCCCAGCCTTTAATCCCTTATGTACAGAGTGCTATTGCAAGGGGTACTTGCAGCCACGTGACATATAAACATGAAAGAAGTTGTAGTTAGAATGTATATGTATAAGTTAATCACTGAGGGAGGTCACGGCAAGGATTTGATACGCGTTCTCAGTGGTTCTTTTATATCCCAATAATGCAGGTTGGTGTAGTTTTAGTGTCGTGAAGCACGTGTAGAGATTTCCCCCGGGATATTTTCAAGTCAGTTCAATTTCCTAGATTATGGTTGTTGGTCCCGGCCTCCCGTATATAAATCCGATGCACTACTGCTTCTGTTACCACAGGAACAATCTGATCATTGCCTTTGATGCTCCAGCCCCATATTCTTCTAGATCATTACAAGGGTTGTACAGGGTAGGGAAGACGTTTTCCGTGATTCGTGATTCGTGATTCACCCTAAATTTGGCCTGTGATTCTAAAAAAAATGGCTTGGTTGGAATTTAAAATATGGTCTTACTGGTACTAACAACCCTTTAGATTAAAACCAACCAACCAACAAAAATAAAATACTAAATACTAAATACTATTCATTCCCTTCGAAAAACTGAATAATGTGAATAAAATTGTGCCAATTAGTACTTCATTTTTAGTCGTTGAATTTGCAAATTATTTATCTACTGCTTTTTATAATTAATTATTTTATTTATAGTTAAAGTAAATAGAACACAATAAGCAAAAAAAAAAACAACACACACACAGAGAAGAGGAACGGATCAGGGAGGAGAGAGAAACACCATAAATAAATAGAGAGAAAAAGAGAGAAAAGAGAAAAAAAGGTAAAAATAGAGGATGGAGGGAGAATCAAAATATAGAGGGAGGAGGGAGAAGTCGATTATAAAAAATTAAGAAGCCCTTTGCAGGACTTGGTCACGTACCTAGATACCGCATAGCAACAGGATTTTTGAAGGCAAAATTGCTTGCGGGGTAAAAAAAACCCTACAAAACGAAAAACAAAACACTTCTCTGGAATACAATCCATTTGCAATCCAATGAATAGCCTCAATAGCTTATATTTATGAAGAACAAAGAAAATCAGGGAGAAGCTCGAAGGAGGAAGGAGAAATGGTCGAAAAAATCAGGGAGTACAGAGAAAAATTGTATAAAATTTGTAAGGAAGGACATTTTTAATCCCTGTTCCTCTCCCCTCCACACATGCATGAACTATGAATTACTTAATTCTAGTACTTCGGTGTGATTGATATGATTATAAAACAAGTTTCGATCCTTCACAAATTAAGCTATGAAATAGATATCTATAGAGTATGATTTTTTTTTATTTGTGATGATTGGTAGAAGTAGAATACAAAGCTTTCATTAGAAGTAAAGAATTAATCATCTACTTTTAGTAGTGTTGAACACTCTATTTTATATATTTACTGAGCAAAAACTGATAGCCTCGTTTTCATGTACAGCTAAGAGCGGGTACAGATAGCTTTTAAAAATGCTATTTTTTGGCCACTTCCCCAACTATGATTTCATATAATTTTAGATGTTTTGTGAAGGTTTTCTCATGGGAAAAACGTTGAAAAACCTTCTGTTGCAATTAGTGGTGGGTTGACCCATTTTTTTCGATAAAATGGCTGGACTACATGTCACGACGGTTTTGCTGTTCTCCGGTTTCCTCCCTGAGCAAAAATACCCATGTGCGTTGAGTGTTGTTGATTATAATTATTTAATGTATTGGTATAGTTATTGTGAATGAGCCTCACGGAAGAGCCTCGATGGGGAGCCATGGTTATGAAAAAATACCTTTTTATATTTATATATTTTGCCATTAATATAATCATCATCAACACCATTTGTTATTTTATATTTTAGTGGTCTTGGGGTGTGACAAGAATCCCTGCAAGAACGGAGGTTCTTGTGCTAATTTACCTGGAGGAAAATTTGAATGTACATGTACGACTTTGACTTTTGGATCAACCTGCAAATACAGTAAGTCAGAGCAGAAATAAAACTCATAAGAGGATTAAAACGTGCAACCGCCATACATTTCTTTTGATCTATGCTCCAGTATATTGAAATTATTGGTTGAATGTTTTCCCGTAGTTATAAAAAAAACACGTCTCAACTCTTCTAGACTGGACACGTGTGCCCTACTAATGGGGGGCCTCAGACACACACTCACTACCTCTACGTTTAATTATTTTGCACACAAATCAGCTCACATGTTAATTTTTGCCGAGGGAGAAAAACCGGATAACCCGGAGTACTACTTGAAAACTCTCGTGGCATATATAGGAGAGAAGAACACATCAAACAAACTCAACTCACATATAATCCATGCCCGAGCCGGGACTCGAACCTGGACCACAGCGGTGAAAGGCCAGCGCTCTCACCGCTAGGCCACCCATGCCACCCATGCCACCCATGCCACCCATGCCACCCACTTATTCAAGTCTTCATGCTTTAGAACTCTCCAAATGATATTTAGGAATATAATTTAGCAAGAAGTTTGAAGCAGCCACCTTGAATTGAGCTTCAACTGATACTATGGTATCAAAACCCCTAGTTTGCACATCTGAATATTTCGAAGCACTGGTATAGTATTACACGTTTCAACCCTCTTATGAGTGGGTTCCCGGTGTGAGAGCATTCGCTATCACTACATGTACAGCGGTCAAACGAATACGCATGCGTGGCATCATTTGTCACAGCGGTAAACATTTTCACTTGCTATTGCGCATCACGCTCGCGCATATCTTGTTCCGAGAAAGACTCAAAGTTGTCATGGGCGAAAAAGCAAATTAAAGCCAAATTATGCCTTTTTTCAGATTTTAAGCTTCAAACAAACTACAGAATGATGAAGGGAAATCTTAAAAGGGACTAGTGCCCATTCCCACTCGACCAAAACAATAGAAATTTTGCATTTTACTGACGTGTTTCGCTTATAGCGCCTTTAAAGTTAAAACATTGGAAAACACGTGTTAACATTTGTGCCGAGCAACGTATGCTTAGGCTGATTGGCCCTTGAAAATACAATAGTCAGACCGGAAACAGACGAAGTAAAAGCTCTGATTGGTCCATCATGTAAACAAATGTACATTCAAAATGTACATTTTACAATTAATACGACGTCAACGGTTCTTTAATACTAGATGGAATAATATTGTCGTTTATGGAATATATACGAGTCGCGAAGCGAAGAGAAATTGTATCGCCGCTAAGCGATGATTATCGAGTCGCGAAGCAAATTAGAATACACACAAAATACTCCTTTAAACTATTCTAAACCTTGACAATCCTCAGACCTCTGGCATCCAGTTATTTACTAAATTAAAGGTCAATCTTACCACGAAAGTAAACTAATAACCGTTGTAAAACTATAAAAAAATCGACGGTTAAAGCGATCTGAATTGAAGGAGATTTAGACGCGTTTTTACAATGTATATCATTATATCAATCCTGATGGCCGTTAAAAAACCTTCCTAAACTTTTAATGTTTTATTAGTGAGGAAAATGTTTATATTTTGGCTTAGAAAATATTTAAAATACTACCAGGTCAACAATATTTTGAATGTCATATATATAACGTGCTAAGTAACACAGGATGCCCAAACCAACAGATCATTATATTAACTAAGCATGCGCATTCCATGTTAAAACCGGATTTCCAAAATTGGAGCAGAATAATTCCGTTCCCCCAGAGTCATACATTGCTCGGCACTGCTGGCCAAGAGTTAACGCAGGCTCTGGGTTCGAGATTGTGTACATATCTTTTGCTAATCTTAAGCTACTATTTTCACTACCGGAAATAAAGCGTGAAATTTACATAACAATGAGTATATATATATATATATATATATATATTTAAAAAATTCATGAATAATTAATGAGACATTTTCAAAAGAAATCATGACCATGACGAGTGTTGTAAATCTGATACAACACTAGTGTTGTATATCCTGATTTGCATAAGTTTTAACTTGTAATTTTACGGCAAAATTTATTTTAATCTTAAAAATTTTGGTAAAATATGAAAGAGCTAACCTAGACATTTTTTAAGTAGTTTACAACATTCGCGTCCGTGTTGTATCGGCGATACAATCGCGCGCCTTCGGCTTGCGATTGTATCTGCCGATACAACACGGCCGCTCATGTTGTAAACACTACATATATATATATATATATATATATATATATATATATATATATATATATATATATATACAGTCGTTTGCAAAAATTCTGACTGCATCAAAGTATATCGGGTGCATTGTGGGTAATGTTTATTTATGCCTTTGAGTGCTTTTATGCGCTCTTGGTACTATCAGAACCATCCATAATACTTCAATGATGCTTACTACATGTCATTGAATGAATTCTAAAAAAAATTGGAGCGTTTTAAGGCAGAATTGCCTACATATCTATATACCTATATACTTATATACTTATATACTTGTACTATATATATATATATATATATATATATATATATATATATATATATATATATATATATATATATATATATATATATATATATATATATATATATATATATATATATATATATATATATATATATATATATCCCACAATCCCCTACGTTGTATATATTACCGGGAACCGCCCGCTTTGTTCACTCTCGTCCAAACCACGGAAAGAGCACTTCGAGACTACCCACCCACCCAGCCCCCGACATGACGTGGAAAAACTACGGTAAACATGGATATACCGCTGTCCACTACCGTGGACAGCGAGCCTTTTCCGTTCTTCCCATATCTCATTGTGCATTCATGTGTATTGTAGGAAGTGGAAATATACTACTATTTATCTGCGGTTTTGTTGTTGTTGTTGTTGTTCTCTAGTTTTACTGATTTTTTGGGAAAACGCAATGAACTGCGTCGTTGTTTTTATTCGCCATTCCTGAGTTATGCAAAGGACTGGGTTGAGTTGTCATCGCAAAGTATTTTGGGGCTGATTTAGGAGACGCTACCAAAACATTGCCGCTAAGACGAGTGAATGTTGAAATACTGAGACGAAAAACCATCATTTTAAGTCAGAAAAAAAAACAAGATATAATTCTTGAGCAGAACCAACAAAGCCATTACAGCTGTGTTCGAAAGCTATTTTGAAATGCTGGCGTTCGCGTAGAAGCGCAAAATTATCCGGTAATCAAACGAGCTGTTTCGTCGATTCTAGACAGTAAACAACCGCTTTTAAACAACCTCACTATCGAATAACTCGTTCGATTACCGGATAATTTTGCGCTTCTACGCGAACGCCAGAGTTTCAAAATAGCTTTCGAACACGCTTGTTTTTCTGACTTAAAATGATCGTTTTTCGTCTCAGTATTTCAACATTCATTCGAAGGTTTAGCGGTCTTTAAAGGCAATGTTTTGGTAGCGTCTCCTATAACAGCCCCAAAATGCTTTGTGATGACAACTCGACCCAGTCTTTTACACAACTTAGGAATGGCGAATAGCTAACCGTACGAATGTCAGATTTGTCTGCTGGATCATTTTGTTTTCTCTCACGCATGCGTAGTCGTTTGACCGCTGTCTTATCACCACGTGAATACATTCTCGTTCCCGGTCCATCACGGACGTAATTTCTGAGGCCGTTTTAGGAATGAATCACCTTTGTGTATTGTACTTTATGTGCAGAAATCATGCTTGCAAAAAGCTCTAAGCATTGATTTGAGTATCCGCAGGTATATGAAGTGTATACCATAAACAATGCGCTAATAATCTGGAGTCTGAACCAACCTCGTACCCAGCGCCCACGTTACTTGTGGTCTGCGACAAAGAACGTGAGCCCTGGCATAAACCGTTTCTGAGCGAATTTGATTGGCCCATGCATTTTCAAACTGATGGGCGTAATTTAGCTAACGCATGCGCTGTAAAACCGGAAGTCCAATAAATCCTGGACTTTGCTAGAAACGGTTTATGCCAGAGCTCACGTTCTTTGTCGCAGACCAAAAGTAACGCGGGCGCTGGGTACGAGATTGAGTCTGAACCAGGAATACACTATCTGTCAAAAGCCCTTGTTAGTGGCTTGGGAAGATGAAAATAATTAAGGGGTGATTTTGAAGAATCTCGAGGGCAAAAAGAAATCGAGTTTGCAAAGCAGGCTATTGACAATTTTATCCGAACCTAGTATTTTGCGGGGGAAGACTCCCCATCAAAATTCTAAGGGGGATGAGCACAGCATTTCTTGGTAGGCTTTTCTCAACCCTGCTTGTGGGACGTTGTTCCAAGTGGTTAATTTTTCTTTTCTTTCAATTTAGTACTATTCATCAATCCTGGAAAAAAGAAATGGAATAAGGCAGAGGAGGACTGCAAAGACTTAGGCAAATCTATTGCAACTGTTAAAAACAAAGATATTAACGACGTGTTCAAAAGTCGTTTCACTGCTGATTTCTGGATTGGCTTGAGGAAGAATAATGACAAATGGGAATGGAAGGATGAGTCACAATCAAAGTTTACGAACTGGGCTGTTGGCGAACCTGCAGGCAATAAAAAATGCGTTCAAGTGGATCATAATACTGGACTTTGGGCGGCAAAAGATTGTGGTCAAAGCAAACCTTATGTTTGTGCTAAATATGATTAATGCGTTTATATATCGGGGAGACTCCCACACAAAAGGGGGCAGGGATGCTCGTCGAAAGTTTTGAAAATGATCCTTTTGAAGGGACCTGAGGCATGTGCCATGTGCTGATGAGCGTGGCAGAGATTATATTTTACCCCTTATAATATATTGTACAAAATTACTATCGATTCTGATTGGACAAGAGGAGTACAATTAAATCGTCAATTGTATATTATAGATAAAATATCGCACGATCTAATTAAGGCACGGGCAAACGGTTTCAAAATTTGCTTCAACATCCGTTTGATTTTGCCACGGTTGAATGGCAATGTTTAAACGCTT
Source organism: Metridium senile (assembly GCA_949775045.1). NCBI lineage: Eukaryota > Metazoa > Cnidaria > Anthozoa > Actiniaria > Metridiidae > Metridium > Metridium senile. The sequence goes on along the minus strand of OX459101.1, from coordinate 11,010,502 downwards.
TTATACTCTTTCAACATTGTTGAAACGTGTTGAATCGGTGTTGAAAGAGTTGAAAAGCGTTTAAACATTGCCATTCAACAGAATCGAACGGATGTTGAAGCAAATACTGAAGCCGTTTGCCTGGGCCCTTATCGTACAATTCGTAATTAATATAGAATAATACTTGTGATGTTTTGAAAACTTTCAGTCAATTGCAAAACATCACTCGTACCTATTAATTGCGCATTGTGCATAAGACCCCTATACCAACAAGGACTAATTTACAATAATCTAGGTTTTTCAGTTTCAATTGAAATAGAACTAAAGACTCTAATATCAAACGCTTTTTACTCTTACAAGTTCTTGACGAAATTAATATCAAACATTGAATACAATACCATAAAAGAGACAATAAAACTATATGTTGGTAGTTGTTTTCATTTATAAACACCCTAACAATGATAGGGACGACGAGCATTCTCGCCACTTTGACACTTTGACATCGGAGTTCTCCCCTTTAATTTGGGTTTATATAGGTTTGAGTAGAGGGGAGTCTTTGGTTAAGACAGGCACAAGTTGCCGGTATCAGACAGTCAATAATTCACTTGAGATCACGCAACAAAAAATCGACTGATTTACTAAGCAATAAATCGGTTCATATTATTCATCGTGATTTTTTTATCTTTGTGGCAGCGAAACCGTACGTATCGCTTGTCAGTTAATATGTCCAATTTGTACTAAGTTTGCATGCATCACTTGTACAATAGTCAATTTTGGATAATGAATAAAAAATAAAGTTCAGCACATATACCAATAATACGCTCGATCATGTTCTCTTGTCTTCTCTTCCCTTGTCTTCTCTTCCCTTGTCTTCTCTTCCCTTGTCTTCCCTTCCCTTGTCTTCTCTTCCCTTGTCTTCTCTTCCCTTGTCTTCTCTTCCCTTGTCTTCTCTTCCCTTGTCTTCCCTTCCCTTGTCTTCTCTTCCCTTCCCTTCTCTTCTCTTCCCTTGTCTTCCCTTCCCTTCCCTTCTCTTCTCTTCTCTTCCCTTCCCTTCTCTTCTCTCCCCTTCCCTTCTGTTCTCTTCCCTTGTCTTCCCTTCCCTTCTCTTCTCTTCCCTTCCCTTCTCTTCTCTTCCCTTGTCTTCCCTTCCCTTCTCTTCTCTTCCCTTCCCTTCTCTTCTCTTCCTTTCCCTTGTCTTCTCTTCCCTTGTCTTCCCTTCCCTTCTCTTCTCTTCCCTTCCCTTCTCTTCTCTTTCCTTGTCTTCCCTTGTTTTCTCTTCCCTTGTCTTCCCTTCCCTTCTCTTCTCTCATTGAAAAATATTGCAGAGCTGCCAACCCCGGACGAATTCAAATCTTGAGTTCAGGATAATTGAGAAGAAGTCCGCCAATATGATCGATAAACTCCGACTTTCCGCCATTTTGTTTAACTCGTCAAAAGTTCCGAACCAAAAAAAAACAAAAAAAAACCCTCCGTACATATGAATCACAGGCAAATCTATCGATTTTATCGATTGTCCGGGAGATTTACCCTTTATCCGGGAGATTTCAATTCTATCCGGGAGACCGGGAGACAAGGCTCAACTTCTGGAGACTCCCGGATGATATTGATATAATTATAGAAGAAAATGAAGAAAAAAACAGAAACACACACAAAAACAGAGCGATTTGCGCCCTCGTTATTTCTACAGCGGTATCTCTTTTTATGGTGCCCAGTCTCCCAAACTGTATACATACATTGCATGATGGGAAGGGGATGGCAAGGATTCCAAATCTAAAATTTACTTTAATTTTCATTTGATTTATGATCTATCATGGTCGTTTCTTAACACACCATTATCGTTATGGATCAGACTGACAAGGAATCAAGGTTTGGGCTTGAGATATTGATACCTAGATCTAGCAATTGGTAGTTTACAGCCGAAATGTCGCGATCGGCATCTTCCAAGACAACTACAGGTAAGAGTTCTTCGCAATGGTCGTTGATTCAGTATGTTTGCCCACAATCTTTGACCACATTTTAGATTTAAAATTCCAAAACATTTGTTATTATCTCTGCTGTGATAGTTTAAAGAAGCTATTTATCAAAAATCCGCTCGTTATATTTGTAGCAAATTCAAATGACAAAAAGATTATTGCTGTAGGGTAAATACTGGATGGCTCTAACATTTAAATTTTAGCCAGAAATACTCATAGTTAGCTTTGCATATTAAAGTTGAATGAGGACAAATCCTTTTTGAATATGCGAGTCGTGAAGTAGGCTCATTATGCTAGGAGTTGAGTTGAGTTTACAGGTCAAAATACTTAAAATCGGGAAGTTTTATAACTGTTAGTGATATCCCGAAATCTCGTCATTTAATTCATCTCAATGAAATTATCGACCGTCTGGTTTCTTCAATAATTATTTTCAAGCAGTCATCTCACCTTCATCACTATCAATGCATACAGATAGACAAATATACAGCATTCGTCATCTTATGATTTATTAATAGCCCTAGAGTGGCCAATCACAAAATCACCAACTCGCTTCCTGATCAACATCCATGTTTGTGCTCAATATTACGCCAGTTTCGGGCAAAATATCGCAAAGTAAGGCGTTGAAAATGGTTTATTGACTTCAGGTAAATTAAATTTGGCTTTATCTTTGTCGAATAGTTAGTTTATTTTCCTTAAATAGCGGAAATTTCCATTTGTTTTTGTCTGGGTTCTCGACAATCACTGGGTGTACATGAAGCGTTTGTTATCTTGCATTTCTCATTGATATTGATATTTATCTTTAGTGAGATTAAGTGAAATTCAGAAAACTTTTCCTCAATTTTGTTTCTCTAAACTGAAAAATTGCTTTTATCTTGACTATTTTAGATTTTTAAGTAATTATCGATCAAAACGTATTGAGGCCATTTCTAAGTACATTAATGATGTCTTCCTCTAATCAATATCTTAAAAACTATTAAATGTTATCGTTGTATTTAAATAATACTTTGTTTTATACAAGCCTATGAAGTTCTAAATTTACTTTATTATAATCTTAATTCCATGAATGTTAATTATATATCTGTTTTAATTGTATTCAAGAGAGTGGTTTTTAAATGAATTGTAAAATAATATTGATTCATTTTTGTCTATTGCTATATGTTTTGTATACGTTTTAATACAACATGAAGATAATATTCTCGGTTTCCTAGTAATTACATTGTACCATTTAATGTACATTTACATTTGCTCACTGTTATACAGTAAACTTCCTTTTGATATGGCATTGGTGTCCTAGATCGGTGAGCCAGCTCTGGCCTATGACCTGGGTTCGATTCCTGGCATGGTCAACAAGTGAATAGAAGTTTGCTTGATATTTGTTGTTCTCTCCCATACCACAGGGGTTTAATTTTCTCTGTGATATCATATTTTCCTCCCTTCGATTAACATGTGAGTTGAGAGTTGATTGTATACAATATTGTAGGCTAGTGCAAGGAGTCTGTTAGAGGATACATAGCCAAACAATGTTTCGAGTGGCATGGTTGGCCGAGTGGTGAGGGCACCGGCCTTTCACCGCTGTGATCTGGATTCGATTCCCAGGTCGGGCACCGGATCATAATTAGGTGAATTGAGTTTGTTTGATGTGTTGTTCTCTACCATGCCACGAGGGTTTTTCTCCGGGTTATCCAGTTTTCCTCCCTCAGCAAAAATCAACATGTGAGGAGGGATTTATGAAAAATATTTAATGTAGAGGTAGTGAGTGTGAGTGCCAGCAGAAGAATAACCACTATGTGGATCTGCTGTGGAAATATTATTATTATTATTAACTTTAATTTGAATTGTGATTCTGATTCTGAGGATTGATATTGATATTGCTAAAAGCTTAGAAGAGAAATGCAAAGATAATTAGTTGGCATTGTAAATAAAACTAAATGTGAGATATTTAAAAAATAATTTTGTTTAGTAGTCTGACTTGTTATCACAATTCCTGCATAGAAAACTCTGAAAACCTTCATCTATCTAGCAAGTGTTTTTATTTATAACAAGGACTTACTTTACATTTACATTTATTGCATGAGCATGAAGATTACTGAATATCAATAATAAACTTAGGCTTTCGCATGAGTAGTTGTTAATAAGAGAAATGTTATATGGTTTTCACATGTATAGTTTTTTTAACATGAGGTTTCGACTACATTTATTAGACAGGGCATCTGAAAAAGTGCGGAGAAAGACTTGGGAAAAGTGCAGAGATTTTAGCAAATGGTGCGGAAAAGTGCAGAAATGCTAATTTGCATATTATTATTTATTATTAATATTATTTTGATGCAAAATGAAGACATTTTCCGCTAGATTTGCTGTATTTTTTTGAAGAGGCATGTGATTGGATGCTTTTTAGACCAATCAAAAGCATTTATAGAATCCAAACTAGAACTTATGGCGAGGAACGCCTGGTAGATTATTGTGAAACGGCGAAAAAAAACAATGTTTTACTGTCGATTTCCAGCCCAAAATGCGATGAATTCTGTTGAAAACTTGCTTATTTGAAAAATTATTGCATATTCAAGAAGATTGTCAACAGGTTTGCAAGTTTTTCTGTATTTTTCTGGCAAAAAGTGTGGAAAATGTCAAAAAGTGTTGAAAATGATAAATAGTGGGATTTTCAGGAAATAGTGTGGAATCACACTCTCACACTTTTTCAGATGCCCTGATTAGATGCCAATATTATTTTCACTCACTGGACATGATCATAATCATTTTAATGTCATGTCATGTAATTTATAAATTTGATGTGTCTATCCAGGTAAGCTCTAGGTGCATGTAACATATAAAATAATCACTCTAATCACTGTTCATTCAGAGTGATATACATGCATACAACGACTACACTAATCATATTGTTTGTGTTGTTGCTTTTCCAGGTGCCCTTGCAGTTCCTAAGACTGGAATCACTGGCAGTTCTGGTTCTTTGTCTGAAAATCAAAAAAGACCCAAGTCGCCATTTAAACATTCCCCATCTCCTAAACGCAAGCCAGGTAACATCCCATAATTTAGTAGCCTTTTTTTGGCCCAAGGAAGAGAGAGGGAGTAAGGATGGCAAGAATTATTACTCAGTTTAAAAAGGCTTCCTACAGTTTTTCTAGTGCTTGACCGGTCAATTTTAAACGGCTGTAGATCTGATATACAAACACCCACAGCTTTTACACTTTGCCCAGTTGTTACATAAAGATTGAAGTTTGTGAGGGTGTGTCTTTTGTTTACATTGGTGTTACCATAGCAACAAAACAATGACATCGTGTTTTTTTTGATTAGCAGCGATTTTACGCGTTTTTCGATCTAAACTTTTAAAACGACCTTCACAGTGCTAATATATAGCTGTTTGCCTAGAAGTATACGAAGTTTGAAGAAAATCGTAAAAGCCAATTTTGAATAATTTGAGAGGCAATTTTTGAAGCTACAAAATAATTCACTATTTCTTATTTGCCAAAAGACACACTCTCACTACAGCCGTTTAAAGTTGACCGGTCAAGCACTAGAAAAACTGTAGGAAGCCTACTTAACATTATCTACATTTATAAAATAACTATTTGAAATCAAGTGTTTTGATTGGTTGAGGCGTGTGCATTATGAGAGCACACAGCACGCGCATTTGCATGTTGATCAATTTGTATTAATTTTTATTGTGCTGTATGCAGTTATAATTAAAAGCACTTGGGGATTGTCAGAACACTCAAAAAGTGTTGAGAAGCTTCGCGTCTTGCTTCTCTTAACACCCCTCTCATGTTCTGACAACCCCGCATGCATAACTGCACACAGCACGCGCGCATGTTTTCTATTTCTGGGTCATTCCACATGAGACATTGAAATAATGAAAATTTGACAACATTAAAAAGCGTGCTCCAAAAAGAGAGCTAACTGACTAAGGTTCTCAATGTGATTTTACTGCAGTAATATTATCTATTCTATGTGATATTTACTTAGAAAATTAGGCAATTTTCTTATATTTGACTTACTGAATTTGCCATTTGTAATGTCCGTCGCGTTTCTTGTAATGTCCGTCACGCTAAATATTCCCTTTTTTTTTTAAAAATATTAATAGAAAAAAAAAACTAAAAAATATAGGTCTTCAGTAAGAAAACTTAACCTATAACCAAATGCTAAAAAGCATTATTTTGTTTGCTATAAACTTCTCACAATTCACAGGAATTTCACTTCTAATTTACCCAACTGGAATTAGTGGTAGTTTTAGCCGTAATGTCCATCACAGTCCTTTTGGACAAAAAACTGACAAGTCGAAAATTATTTCTGAAAACTTTTTTCATGCAAATTGTAGACAAGGTTCTAAGACAGTTGTGTGAAAAAATAAATTGTAAGATAATGCAACTGTGTATGAAACACAAGCTTATTTAGGTCTGTGAATGTAATGTCCATCACGGTGGAATGGCCCTTCTTCAGTAGCATCAGTGTTTTATTTGAAAAAAGACACATTTGGACAGTCTAAGCCTCATTTTTTTGTAAAAATATTCACAAATTCTAAGGAAAGCATTGAAAAATACTACAGCTTAACAATAGAAAACACATTTTAATTTGATAATAAAGTGTATAAGTTACTTGTTTGATATCTCACTTTATTGTCAAATTATTAGCCCACACAAACATACATGTATTATTTTACATTCTAATTTACTCCATCTCCTAAACGCAATTAAGCCAATTAAGTCAAGGTTATCCCTGTACAAATGTGCCTTTTGTCAAATTTCAACATGTAAGAGCAAGAGAAACTATGTAATTCTGCAAAATTTATGTATTTAATATGTTATCAGTAGAGTGCTTTGTTAGATAATAGTAAAGACATTACCTTTTTAATTCCTAGGTATTTTTTATTACTATTCTCATCTTCATTATTTTCCATATTGTTATTGTAATCATTTGTATTAATTAAAATTCCTATTTGCTACTTTTTTGCCATATTAATTGTAAGAGCACTCAGAGATTATGTAGTGTGCTTAGAATTGAATTAAAATTATTAGTAGTAGTAGTTATAGATTATGCCCTTTAAATTGATATTTTTATTATTAGGACATTGGTTCTGGAGGAGAGATGGGACTAAAAGCGACAGCGAGGTAAAATAATTAAGGCTACAATAGTATAATCATTTGTTAGTAAGGCTCCTTCTAGAGTCAACCCAGGTTACCAACTGAAGATCCATGTATTAATATCATGACTTTCTTTTCCTCTAAACATCTTGTAATGTTTTAAATTTAAATGTATTTTTTGTCTCAGTCTGTAAAGAGCACTGTGACTATGTATATAGTGTGCTATATAAGCGTCTTCTATTATTATTATTTTATTAAGATCATGCAAGATCCTGGCAAGATCATGATCTTACAAGATCTTGTCATGTAATCCTCAATCTTCAAGAACTTGTATGAACTTTCAAGTTTCTGCCAATTAAGATTTGATTAAGATCTTCCCAAGATCCTTCCAAGAAATTTACCTGGCAAGGTTTTAGAAAGATCATTAATGATCTTTAATAACAGATCTTACATCCAGGATCTTAGAAGATCGTATAACAAGATACTCAACCTGGGTATAAAGTTTCAACTGAGTAAAATTAAAAAAAAAGGAAAGTTAAAAAATAAGCAAACATCAAAAAGTGCTGCAAACTTGTATAGAATTATTACATTGAGCATCAATGTCTTAAAATGTGAAGCTTTCTTTTTTGCGCCTCGGTCACCAAATCAGCTTCCCGTAGCACTACCAAATATAGCGGAGCTAACGCACATGCAAGTTTGAAGGCCATTTGAGTGTAGTAAAATTATATTACTCCCTCTGTATGGTGTAAAATTACTGGCAACTTGTATAAGCAGGAGCAAAAGCAAAATCAAATCATTTAAAAAAAAAAAATAAACATGCTCATTTAATAAAAAAAGAGAAAATGGGCAAAAGCAAAATGAAAATTAGAAATAAATGTGTCAGAAATTTAAAAGAAAGGAAAACAATCAAAACAAAATATTATATTATTTATTAAGTTACATATTGACATTTTCCCTCAATAATATTACTGTTTCAATAAAATGTTATGTGATTGATTTGTTTATATATTGCTGAGTCATTTTTTGTGCACCCATTCCTTATCCACTGTCCTCCTTTTCCAAATTCGCGCTGAATGGGGGTCATTTCCACGGCAGGGGTCATTTCCATGGTGTGGGTCATGTCCACAGTGGGGATCATTTCCACAGCTGTACAGGGCCTCAAGTATACAGTGTCGCATGAGCTAAATGAATATAGACCGCTCTTCCTCGCTGAATCGGCCTGAACTAAGGAAGCTCAATGTCAGCAGTCTTTGAGCGTCTAGTTTTGATTAGAAATATTGTTAAAGAGAATATTATTTCTGTTTGTTTTTAGATGCACGACAATGATGTACATGATTATGAAAACAAGAAACAGTTTTCTAAAGTGTTAGCACAGATAAATGAGAAATCAAAAATGCCATCAAGGTATCTAGACAATTTATTAGTGCATTTATTATCATCATTATTGTCATTATCATTATCATGGATTCATCATCATCATTTGTATCATTACAATATTTCATCATTACCACTATTAGTATTATTATTTTTGTTTAAATGATCATTATTTATCACCATTACAATCATCACTGACCATTTTATTACATATTTTATTTTTTAAATGATCACCATGTCATTGTCATCATCATCACCATGATTATTACATCTTTTTGTTTAAATGATCTCTGTGTCATCATTATCATTATTACAGTCATTAGTATTTGTATCATCACAGTGTCATCGTCGTCATCATTATCATAATTGACATCACCATTGTTGTCATTAATTTCATGCTATGTTCTCTGACAAGGAGGCGCAGCAAAACTAATGAAGTCCTTCCAAACAGTTCATCAAGTGCAGGTTTGGATGGTTCGCCAACTTTACACAGTCATCTGTCATCCAGTGGAGGTTCTGCTGAATTATCACGAGGAAGAAGCAGCACTGCATTGTCTGTCACAGATGAAGAAAATATGGACCTAGATTCTGTAAGGATAACATTTGGAATGAATGATTATCATTAGATAAATCTAATGTATGTACATTGTATGGAATGAATGATTTGACATGTTATGGAATGAATGATCTTTTCACATGTTGAGTGGAATGAATGATCATTCTGCATGGAATGGAAGGAATGATGTTTTTGCATGTTGAGAGGAATGAATCTTCATTCTGCATGTAATGGAAGGAATGATCTTTTCACGTATTGAGAGGAATAAATAATCATTATGCATGGAATGGAAGGAATGATCTTTTCAGATGTTGAGTGGATTGAATGATCATTCTGCATGGAATGGAATGAATAATCTTTTTACATGTTGAGTGGAATGAATGATCATTATGCATGGAATGGAAGGATTGATCTTTTCACATGTTGAGTGGAATGAATGATCATTCTACATGGAATGGAAGGAAAGATCTTTTCATGTGTTGAGTGGAATGCATGATCATTTCACATGTAAATACAGTAATGTAATTTTCGTTGAGGTTTTTTTTTTAATAGTTATTTTTGTTTTTCAGCTGGATGGAATGCTGGGTCCAAATATCGACGAAGTAGATGCCCAAGTTGCAGATTCTGAAGTAAGATTAATCTTTATATTTTGTACTATATCTACTATATTTTTTTTTCAATTTTGTTGTTATAGCTATTAACCTTACATATCTTGCAATACTTTGTGACATTTTGGTTGTTATTAAGAAATATATTCTAACAATATAAATTAAAATTATGTTTATTGCAATACTTTTTGACCTATGTAATCTGTATTCACCAAGATGTAACTACATGTAATGGTATTTGTTTTCTGTATTATTTAGAAACTTGCTCATGCAATTGAACGACTCAAAAGAAAGATAAGTAAAACAAAAGAACAGATCCGCAAGTTACAAGAAGAACGTGATGGTAAGTATGTGCTAATTATTCATTGTCAACAAACATGTTTATTTCAGTGATATTTGACCTTGATACATGATTGTTTGTAATTGTAGAGTCAGTAAAAGAGTATTTAGAATCGACTGAAGGAACCCAAAACCAAGCAAAGTAAGCAGACTGATTTATCCTTTCCTCCCATTGCTTCTTACTTTTTCTTTGATCTCTCCTCCCATTTAATTCTTTCCATTTCACTACTTTTTCTTTCCTTAATTTTGTTCTTCCTTCTCCCTTCCTTCCTCCTCTCTTCCTTCCCTCTGTTCCTCCTTAGAGAACTGTCCTGCTGCTCTCCCTGCCTCCTTTCCTTTCTCCCTCTGTTCCTCCTTCTGTCCTGTTGCCCTCCTTGCCTTCCTTCCTTCTCCCCTTCTTTACTTCATCCCTCCCTTTCTTCTTTTTATTCTTCCTCCCTCCCTCCCATACTTTCATGTATTGTTTAGTTGTATGGTTGCTTGGTTCCATGGTTGATTATTAGACTGAATGACTAAATAAATGAGTGATTAACTGACTAAATTTGTGAGTGAGCATTAAACGTTTTGATTCCATAAATAAATGGTTGATGGATTGACAGATTGATTGAATGATTGACTTCAGCTTACTGATCGTTACACTATGAAATTTTACCAGCATGTGAATGTTTCCTTTTTATCCTTTGATAGAGTAAAAACAAATTTTGAAAAGAAAAACCAAAAGACCAACAATACTATAGCCCAGCTACAAAGAAAACTACAAAAATATCACAAAGCATTAGTGGTAAGTAAAAATACTGTACTGTGTCTTATAACAAACCACCTGGATTCTCAATGTCCATAGTCTCCGCCGCAGCCATGTTAACCTCCCCACACAATGCTCCCCTGCCACATGGCCGCTTCAACGAGCACAAGTAACTGAGTGTTGTCAATCTTCTTAAAACACTAGTGCTGTATACATCCTGATTTGCATAAGTTTGAACTTTATTTTTTTGGGGTAGATTTACTTTTATTTTACAAAATTTAATAAAAAAGAGCTAACATAGACGTGTTAGCCCCGCCACACAATGCTCACTTGCCACATGGCTGCTTCAACGAGCGCTATATTTCCAATTGATTAGCCAGTCAGCTTGACTCAAAATGAGGGAGTATTTTGATGGACAGAATGCACTTAACACGAGAGTGAATGGTATGAACCCAGGTGTAAGGGATTTGTTATGTGTTGAGTTCGTCCAGGTTAGTGCACAGGCAGCACAAACTCATTAAAACAGTGTTTATATGCACTTTTTTATGCAGTTATCAACAAGTTATCAAAGTAACTCATTTTTATTCATAAAAACTCCAATTTACCGTTAAAGTGCATATAAACACTGTATTAATAACCTTAGGCTGCCTGTGGTTAGTGTAGTCTTGAAAACTGAAAGCATCCAATAGTTGTGGCTAATTAGACATAGGTTAAGGTAAACTTTATTTAGGCAGGGTGGCCCATTCAGCAACTAGGTATCCAGAGGGGCCCATGCCAAACAAAAATAAAGAGAGAGAGATTACATAATCTGGCAAAATGCTTTAATCGTTTAATTAGTTGAAACTTGTGATAACTAAACATGATTATTATTATTACATGCTACGTAATGTTTAATAAACGAGCAGGAGTGTTTTATCAGGATTTAAAACAACGCAGCGAAGCCAAGTGGTTTTAGACCTGATAAAACACGATCTGCGAGTTTATAAAACGGCTTCAAAAACTCCAACCTATATTTTGTGTTTTTGTAAAAACAAATCAAGGATTTATGAAATATTATTAGAGAAAATTCAGGTTAAAGTTTATGTAAATTAGGGTCAATCTACATGTATATCTTCAGTTAAAACACTCGTCACGGTTACGATTTCTCTTATCAATTTCTCATGACTTATTAGTGAGTTTTTGAATACAAACTTAACACACAGTAGGGTGTTGTGTTAAATGATTTAAAACTGTTTTGCTACATGTATATTTTGATCTGTTTTTAAGGATCTCGAAGAAAATGGGACGTTATCATCGAAAGTGATGGCCAAAGAAGTTCTCAAGTACGTGTTCCACTCATTCATTGTGTTTTAGGGGATTCCTTTTCCAAACATTTGTAGGGGAATCCCCCTGTCTGGATTTAATGGACTCTCATACAAATAGTTTTGGTTATTAGGTGAATTGCAACCATGAATTGCAACCAGGAGAGCGAATTGAACAAAAGGACCACCAGTCTGAGTCACGGTGATGGTTTTCTTTTGTCAAGACCACCAGTATGGCTGACGTTTCTTTTGTTCAATTCACTCTCCTGGAAATGGTTGCAATACACCTATATACTGACAGTAATATCTTCTTTTTGTCTAGGGGTGTCAAGGAAAATATACGAGGAATATCAGGGTAAGAATGTATTATATCACTACCACGTGTTTAAACCATGAAATAAAGTAAAGTAAAGCTTTTACTCCGACGAAGGGCTAAAGCTCGAAACGTCAGTAAAGTTAAGTCAGCATTTTTTACGGTGTTACAAATTTCATTATATTACCTAAAGCAAAGTAACCTTATTTAACGTCGGTAACTCGTGACAGTCATAGACTGATAAACTTGAGCCCGACGGTTCTCATTTTACTCCCCTCTCTCCATCATTGCTCCGTTTTACGAGTATTTAAAGCTACTTAAAGCTACACGGAAAGAAGAGAAGTCGAAACAAGGATGTGAGGTCACTGGGAATCGAACTCGGGACCTCTCGCACAGAATGCCGCGCACTAACCAACTGTGCCATCCTTGCTCCTTGAGAAATAATAATCTATATCTACCTTAAAAATCTCAATGTTCATCAATAATAAATAATATGCTAATCTTGCCCACATGTCTATCAGTTACATCTACAATTATTGAGTAAAATGCAAATGTGAAAATCCCTTTGAATTATTTACGAGTACTGCGATGGAAAAGGCCGATGCTGTTAATAACAGTGAGCTCAATTCCTTGCCTAAGATTCGAATAGTTGATCATTCTGAACGAAGACGTTTAGGTTTACGGAAATGCGTTAGTTTAACAAGTCGTAAAGGATCAAATAACAAAGCAAAACAGCTTCAGAAGCAAGCATCTTGTTTGTGGCCGCCGTAAGTGTATATAAGTTGTAGTCCCTTATTGATTTGGTATTATGTGCATTGCAGCTTGGAAAAATGTTTTTGTTAGTTTTGAACCGTAAGGTGATTGTTCGTTTCTTTGATCACTTTGTATGCTGATTGTACGTCTTTAAAATTCTCTAAGAGAGGAGAGAAGATAGAACTATCAACTTATTATTTTGGTTTGTTTGTTTTTGTCTGCCTGTTTGTTTTTGTTTGCCTTTTTGTTTGTTTGTTTGTCTGTTTGTTTGTTTGTTTGCTTGTGTATGTATGTTTGTCTGTTTGTTTGTTTGCTTGTGTATGTATGTATGTTTGTTTGTTTGTTTTTCTATTTGATTGTTTGTTTGTTCGTTTATTTTTGTGTTTATTTGTTTGTGCGTTTATGTGTTTGTTGGCTTATCTGTTTGTTTGTTCTATTATTCCTTTTTCTGTTTGTTTGTTTGTTTGTTTGATCGTTTGTCTGTTAGTTTGTTTGTTTTCCATTTATTTATTTGTTTGATCGTTTGTCTTTTAGTTTATTTGTTCGTTTATTTGTTTGTTCGTCTGTTTGTTTGTTCGTTTGTGTGTGTGTTTGTTCGTTTGTCTGTTTGTTCGTTCGTTCGTTTGTCTGTTTGTTCGTTTGTCTGTTCGTTCGTTCGTTTTTTTCATTTTTCAAGTTTCCTTCTTTTTCTTTTTGTGTTTTTTTTTTCTTGGTTTCCTTTTCGCGTTTAAATACAAAATTGTCAGTTGTACTATCAGTGAATATCATGACCACTTAACGTACTGACCACAGATGTACAGCTTCTGTCACTTGGAAGACATGACGTTTCAGCTCACATCATTTCTGATTTACTTGTTATCACATCTCTTATTCAATATGATTACAATCGGTGGTTGGATTTTTGACTGACGGCTGTTTTCTTGTAGTCAACCTAGTCTCACAGAATCCCGTGTAGAGGACATTTTAATAGTTAATCTACTTGATTTAGACGTGTTTGTTTGTTTGTTTATTTTTTGTTTGTTTGTTTGTTTGTTATTGGTTGTTTTGACTGTCTTTTTGTTTATCTGTCTTTATGTCTTTTATGTCTATTTTCGTAGTTTTCATAACCCAAGCTTAGTTCAAACTCAATACAAACTAACTCAACCTCATAACTCGGTGATTAGTCGATCTCGTTTACCGCACAGCGTCCACATACGCACCAAGATGAAACTTCTTCCGTTGATCTGCTGTTATTTTCTTTATCTTCTGATTCATCCAATTCTGACTCACTTGGTCGATTTGTCGTTTCATTTTCTGTAATGTCAGGCTCAAATTTAAATGGTAAAACCATTCTTTCTGTGTCTAATTTGTTGTTTTGATAGCTGGGATAAGAACGCAACGAGCTCGACGACCACGACCTGACGTCATCAGACCACGTGACAAAACCACAGGAAGCCCAAAACGTGTTTTCATCGAAATTAAAATCGCATTTTTGGTGGGAAAAAAATATTTTATGGAAATTTTGATCATGTTTTTGAAATCAGCATCATCTTTTACATAAAATAAGTTCAAGTCGAAAAGTATCTGAGGGTCCCTTTAATACTTACTTGTTTATTTTGTTTGCTTTGTTTGTTTATCTGTTTGTTTGTTTGGTTGTCATTTTGTTTATTTACATGTAATATGTTCTTTATCTATTTCAGCGGTGTCAAAGATGGAGTAAAAGGGTAAGTACGATTGGTCATCAAATTATGATTCTATTGCGAATGCTACATGCATGAAAAACTGCTCACTCCAGTCAATGACAATTTCTTTTCATTTGCACCATTAATGTATGTTCACCATTAAGTTATCATATGCATGCATTATTATTTAGGTGCGAGCCAACTGGGTTAGTAGAAAGCTATACAAAGCCAGTTGGCTTTCATATTTTATGGTATTACAATATATCGGTCATTTATCACGAATAATTATAACAGAAATTACAAAAAAGCGAACAAAGTGAAATATTATGTATATATCAATCGGTTAAGTAAAGTACACAATTTACAAAACATAGAAAGATATAAGGTAGACGAATGTGAATAAATAGAACCTCTTAAATTGGACTATTTCACTATATCAACTATATTAAACACGATATTATTGAACGACGCTTTGAAAACCACACTATTATCTCTCTTGTTTTTAAAATGCTGAGTGCACGGTCATCAGAGCGTAACGCGAATAAACCTGGACAAAGACATACTCCTTTGAAGTTTGCCGGGTTTCATAACCAGTCCCCTCTATTAACTCTGATAGAACAATATAAAATGTATATGAACGGGTAAACCAGAGCAATAGTTAATCAAGTTACATGATCAACATATTTTAATTCAACGTACATGTACGAGCTACAATCTTGGACAGAAATAGTTTTTTTTTCTGTTTTTATTTTTTCTTCAAATGTGATCATCATTCGTAAAAAACTATAACGTGGTGCTATCATGCCCCCACCACTCCCCTGGTCAATGTTGATATTGTAAGATATGACAATGTTTCAGCACTCCTACAACTTCGATTTAGGGGGAGTGGGAGGGGACTTTGTAGACCGAAATACCTTTTTGTGCAGTTTTTATTTATTTTGTTCGCCACAGTCGGTTCTATTTATTATATTTGTACCATTTGAAAGTCGATTCCTCCTTTCCTTATCCTATACCTTATTGTTTCTATATCTCTATATTTTATTCATTATATTTGTACTATTTGAAGGTGGATTCCTCCTTTCGTTATCCTATACCTTACTGTTTCTATATCTCTATATTTTATTCATTATATTTGTACCATTTGAAGGTCGATTCCTCCTTTCGTTATCCTATACCTTACTGTTTCTTGTTCTCTATATTTTATTCATTATATTTCAACCATTTGAAGGCCGATTCCTCCTTTCGTTATCCTATACCTTACTGTTTCTTGTTCTCTATATTTTATTCATTATATTTCAACCATTTGAAGGCCGATTCCTCCTTTCGTTATCCTATACCTTACTGTTTCTTGTTCTCTATATTTTATTCATTATATTTCAACCATTTGAAGGTGGATTCCTCCTTTCCTTATCCTATACCTTACTGTTTCTTGTTCTCTATATTTTATTCTTTATATTTCAACCATTTGAAGGTCGATTCCTCCTTTCGTTATCCTATACCTTACTGTTTCTTCTCTTTATTCCGTAGCGCTGTTTCAAAGCCTTTAGAAATCGCCAATCTCATCAAGAATAAGTTTGGAAGTTCAGAGAACGTAACTGGTGGTTCTCCTGGCCCTGGTTCAAGTACGTACTTCTATACCATTCTTATCGATTGCTCTTTACAATAGAGGACATCGTCTCGACGGATACATCGTCCGTACATTTGTCTATCTAAAGTGAATTCAACAAATTAGTTAATTATTTTCTGTTTTTGTATTTAATGGTCGCGTTTGTTCTTGTAGAAACGGATGGAGTCGATGATGATCCTAATACAACATTACCGTTTGATGATGGCGAACAACGTGGTGTTAGTAGCGACTCGGATCGAGCCTACCCTGTACCTGCACTTAGGTATGAAAGTGTCCTTCCTTCCTTCCTTCCTTCCTTCCTTCCTTCCTTCCTTCCTTCCTTCCTTCCTTCCTTCCTTCCTTCCTTCCTTCCTTCCTTCCTTCCTTCCTTCCTTCCTTCCTTCCTTCCTTCCTTCCTTCCTTCCTTCCTTCCTTCCTTCCTTCCTTCCTTCCTTCCTTCCTTCCTTCCTTCCTTTTCTTTCTTACTTACTTACTCACTCACTTGCTCACTTACGGCCTACTAGCTTCCTTACTTACTTTCGAACTTACTTTTTTCTTTCCTTATTACTTACTGACTTACTGATTTCCTTACTTACTCACTGACTTACTGATTTCCTTACTTACTCACTGACTTACTGATTTCCTTACTTACTCACTGACTTACTGATTTCCTTACTTACTCACTGACTTACTGATTTCCTTACTTACTTTGTATCTATTTTTTTCAGTCCTCATTACAATAGTGATGATGATTCGTCAAGTGCAGCTTCTAACGCACCGGCAAGGTAGAAATAAGAATTATCAACATCATCACTGTCATCATCAGCCTTCAAAACCATCAACCACATCATCATCATCATCATCATTATTATTACCTCCATCACCATCATCATTATCATCATCACTGTCATCATCATATCATCACTGTCATCATTATTATCATCACTGTCATCATCATCACTGTCATCATCATCATATCATCACTGTCATCATCATCACTGTCATCATTATCATCATCACTGTCATCATCATCACTGTCATCACTGTCATCATCATCATATAATCACTGTCATCATCATCACTGTCATTATCATCATCACTGTCATCATCATATCACTGTCATCATAATCATATCATCACTGTCATCATCATCATATCATCACTGTCATCATCATATCATCACTGTCATCACCATCATATCATACCATCACTGTCATCACCATCATACCATCACTGTCATCATCATCATATCCTCACTGTCATCATCATTATCATATCATCACTGTCATCACCATCATATCATCACTGTCATCATCATTATCATATCATCACTGTCATCATCATCAATTACATCCACAACAACAACATTGTTATATTATCATATTCGTTGTTGTTTTCACATTCATAGCCTGGGAAAACAGAAAAACGTCTGTTTTCTTAGACGATCACATTTTTTAACTTGATGATGTGTTTTTGAATGTTTATTTCGTTGCCTAGTCAACCACCACAGCTGGTAAGCCCTCGGCACAGTCTCCCTCCAAGTCCGCCAGCGACTTCATACGAACATGAAATCAACGACCTTCGACAAACACAATCACGATTAGAAGTTCATATCGACGCTCTAAAGGTAACGTACATAACGCCCTTGTGCGCGTGTCCTAGTATCTTGTGTGATTATTATTGTAATTATCATCGTAAACAGAGTCTGCAGAGCAGGCGTTCTTTTGGCTCTTTGGAGAATTTAGGATATTGGGCTTCCTGTGTTAATTTTTTGACCGCGCGAAAGAACGCCTGTTTTGCAGGCTATCGTAAACATCAATTGATGGATTTCATGTTTGTGGGCAAATACAAAATAATTTTTTGAATGACAAAGGATTTCAGTTTACTTGAGAGAAAATATCCTTTGTTTTGACCGCACACATGACTGCCATGACATCTCTTTATATAATAATAATCATATATGAACGTCATCATTATGATTATCGACATCATCATTATCATTGTGTTTGCCCAATAGGAGCAGATGGAATTCATAGCAAGGTCACTACAAGAGGAGAGATACAAATCCGAGGTAAAACATTTACGTAATATATACAATATGAGCGGCCGATCTGTATCCGATATACAACGGCGAGTCGAAGACGAGCCGTTGTATATCGGATACAGATCGGACGCGAATATTGTATAGAACTTATGAAAGTCCAACGTTAGTTCTTTCATATTTTACTAAAATTGTCAAGATAAATGTAAATCTGGCCGAGAAAATTCAAGTTGAAACTTATGCAAATCAGGACGAAATCTGTATGAGATTTACAACCTCCGTCATGGACGTGAATTCTTTTGTCAATTGCTCATTAATTATTCATGAATTTTATAAGGATATAGAAGAGTAGTTTCACATAAGCCGCTTCTTGTATGCTAATGTATTTCTTATATGTTAATGAGGTCGTTGACAAGAAATATAATGAATTTACGTGTTTACGAGATATAAGAAACACATTAGCATACAAGGAACCGGCTTATGTGAAACTACTCTAGTGTAAAAACTTTGGTTTCTTCGTTGCATGTGTTTCTGATTAGTAAACGCATATTATTAAGCCATGTGGTATTACATGAATAGTCACTGCTTGTTTGATTATGGATGTTTCATTTTATGTTTTAGCATCTTCAATGTCAATTAAATGATTTAACATCGCAATGGAATGACATGACGGAGCTGCATCAAAACGAGGTTAGTAGGTCACCATTGCACTAGTGCATCGTAAAAACGAGGTCAGTTTAGTTGTCACACCAATCCTCGACTTAACGGCAAGGACGTTTTATATATTGCTTTATAAAATCTTTATAACCTTTTTGTTTTGCTGAGTTATCTCTGTTTTCTGATATTAACACGGTAGCCAGCCAATCAAGGCGCGCATAGAGTACAAACATTAAAAGCGTGAAACATAAATAGTACTAAATGGTGATATTTTATGCGAATTCTATTGTTTTCTATTGTTTAATTAGCACTATTTAGTACTAATTAGTACTACTTGTTTCAGGGGTATAATATTTGTACTCAAGTATTTCAAATATTTTATTATTTAAATATGTATTTCATATGGATGGTTCTTGATTGGTAATATACCCTTACGAACTTGACTAGAGAAAAACACTAAAACCATCAAATCAAATCAAAATTACTACTACCGAATAGTTTATATGTGGTGACTAAATCGTCCCCTCTCCCCCTAAATCAATTTTGCATGACGGCTTCAGCATTGTCGAACACAACCATACCAACATTGACCAGGGAAGAAGCACTTAGTGCGTTTATTTAGGCTACAACATAGAGTAGTTATGAATTACCTGTACCATTACGTCATGTGTAATCTCGACACAACGATAGACCCATAGATAGAAAAGGTAAACCTAGACTCAGGCTCCCCTGCGGGTTAGCCTGAGTAAATAGGCATGTCCTTATTCACCGATTTGTTTGTGTTCTTATAGATGATGAGTTTGAAGATCGAGTTAGAACGGTCAGAGGAACGACTGGAGTGCGTAGAGTATAGATTATCAGAACGAGCCGGAGAAATAGAGGAGGCTTTGGACTCGTATGTTACTAGGGTAAGACACTGTAGCAAAGATAATAGCAATGATGATGAAAGGGATGATGATGATGATGATGATGATAATGATGATGATGAAGATAGTGATGATGATAGTGATGATGATGATAGTGATGATAATGATGATGATGAAGATAGTGATGATAGTGATGATGATGATAGTGATGAAGTGATGATAATGATGATGATAGGGATGATGATAGTGATAACATTGTTTATGATGATAATGATGATGATAGTAATGATGATGATAGTGATGATAATGATGATGTTAACGTTAAGGATCGTGATGAGGAGGATGATGATAATGATGATAATAGTGATAACTATGATGATATTAACAATCATTACGCCTCAATATTGATGATGATGATAATGATGATAATAGTGATAACTATGATGATATTAACAATCATTACGCCTAAATATTGATGATGATAATAATGATGATGATAGTGATAACGATGATGATACCTTAACAGTATATTAACACATTTTATAGGCGTCATGTATCCCTGAACTATATTATCACATAAAAATCACCACTGATAAACAAGACTGTTAATATTTATGTATGTTTCCAGATCAGTAAAGTCGAAACTGTCCAGCAACAAAACCAGCAAATGGTCGGTGCCCTGGACGAATACCTGGAACAAAGTGTACAGGCTAAAGCTCTTCTTTCTAAGTTTCTTAGCGTCGTGTTAGCAGTATTGGCTATCATTCTTATTATCTTCACTTCTATTGGTAGATTAATTGTTCCTTTCACTAGAACTAGGTATGTATGTATGCACAGCTATAGAGACATTCACTCACGACGTCTATCCGTTGTGAAGCATTACTCTAGAGTTTGTGAGTTGAGTGGCATCCCCTCGGGAGTACTCGTTTTTGTAAGAACGAGCACTAAACTGAAGAACGAGTATTCAAGATTGAATCCGTTAATCTTAAGTTCGCGAGTGCAAATCGGCTTTCTACTCGAGCGTATGGTGTTGATGAATATTTTTTGCGGTGTTGCGGTGAAAAAATTATCAAAGTACGGTGTTACGGTGATGTAAATGCCTTCAGTGCGCGGTGTTTGCTTTTCCAAAGCTGAGGTGTGAGTTGAATTTTAAAGCTGTGGTGTTCGCAGTGTTTGGTGGGAGATATTGGAATATATATTATTCCCCCTCTATATGGGGAAAAATTATTCCCCTAAAATAATGCTTTTCTTTTCTTTCTTTTTTCTACAGAAAAAGATTAATGTCTACAAGTGTTATAGTGGTAGTATTCTTATTAATTTGGAAATATCAAGATAGTGATTTGATCATGGCGATATCGAACCTTCTGCAACGAAACACCGAGGGTGCACGAAGCAGGTTCAACAGCCTTACATCACCGATTCGAAATTTTTTCTTTAAGGAGCATAATTCGTAGTATAGGTAGAAATTATAATGCATGAATTGGGTAATTTTATTTATTGTGAATATAATGATATACATATGGTTTTAATTTATTCAAAGTGAAATAAGTTTGCATGAGATACTCCAATAAAATCAAGCAATTTTCAATGAAAGATCACTTGTCAGGTTGTCCGACTTGCTTTTCTGTCGAGTCTTAAATATGAAAATGTATACGTTCTTATTACGTTTTCATTACGTTTTACCGTCATTTACGTATCACCAGAATGTTTTTATCCGTGGTCAGTTCAATTTAAAACGATCGCAATATCGAAAACGTCCGCCTTTGCGATTACACCTTGCGTTTACCTAAAGCGGTCGCGTTCCGTAATCGTTCTAACGAAAACACAAACATCTCATTACGTTTTCCGCACGTGTTGCTCATTTGCGTATCACCCAGTGTTCTTATCCTTACGTACTTTAAAATGATCGCATTAAAAACGAAATCTTCCGTCTTTGCGATTACTCCTTGCGTCTACCTAAAGCGATCGCGTTCCGTAATCGTTCTAATGAAAACGCAAACATCTCATTACGTTTTGTCTTATTTGTTACCGTCATTTTCGTACCACCAAGTGTTGTTATCCTTATATACGTACTTTATAATGATCGCGTTAAAAACGAAATCGTTCGTCTGTGATTTACCTTGCGTCTACCTAAAGCAATCGAAAACATATCATTACGTTTTTCTTACGTGTTGTCATTTACGCATCCCACCCAGGGTTCTTATCCTTACGTACTTTAAAATGATCGCGTATAAACGAAATTGTTCGTCTGCGATAAAGCGATCGAAAACATATCATTACGTTTTTCTTACGTGTTTGCGTATCACCAAGTGTTCTTGTCCTTACGTCCTTTAAAATGATTGCGTTAAAAACGAAATCGTCCGTCTTTGCGATTACACCTTGCGTCTACCTTTTAATGCGACTTGTAATTATTCCAACAAAAACACAAACAACTAAGTTACGTTCTCCTTACGTTCTTCTTCAGTTTCGCCTCCTAAGACGCCTTCGCCATACAAGAGTTCTTATCCTTGATTACTTTAAAATGATTGCGTTATAAATAAAAATTTCCTTCTACCCAAAGCGATCCGTAATCGTTCTAACGAAAATGCAAACGTAAACATCGCATTGCGTTTTTTCCTATTTGTTACCGTCATTTTCGTATCACCAAGTGATATTACAATAGACCAAAGCATGCGTCTTTTCGATTCCACTTCGAATTCCCTTTCATTTATTATGAGTCGTTCCAACAATAATATATCCATCTTGAATACTTTAGATTTAAGGCGATTATAGAAAAAATATAGGAAAATTAGTGGCGACATAGGGCAATATTAAGCGCGGGGTTCGTGCTACTCCTTGAAAACTCCTTAGATTTGATTTACGTTTTTAAGAGCACTTGAAAAGCCCTTGATTGTTAGAAAATCAGCAAAAACTCCTAAAAAACTCCTTAATTCTAGCTAAAGTATAGGGTAAAATTAAGGCCTTATAAAGATGCAGTTTATCAATAAGGTCATGTATTGATATTCAAAAAAGATCACAAACAACGCAACGAGACTACTTTCTTTCCTCTATTCAATTTATTTAAACGCCAAAGGACTTTGATTCTCATACATAATTCTTCTCTTCTTAAAACCCTCCCCCTCCCCCTTCCCTAACACGTTACCCTGGTTCCTGAGGGGTGATTTTCTTTTATAGGGAATATTACGAGTCGCAAAGCGACTAGCTATTGAGTCACGACAAACAAAATACATACAAAATATTCCTCGAAACTACTTTAAATCGTAAAAAAATTATCAAACCTCTGGCATCCAGGGTACCAAGACGTCTATTACCACACATAAAACAACGTTTATCCCCTACCCCCTGAAAGAAAAGCTTTCTACGTAGGCGATACGTCATCACCACTGACCTCTAGTTAAATATTTACAAGATACAGTATTTCAGCGTCTCTGTCTACAATAGCCTATTTCACAATAGTTTATATCAAAGAGACGAGAGAAGCACGCTACTTAGAACTTTGATTCCACTATGCCTCAGTACAAACTACACTACTTCAATGTCCGTGGCCGTGCAGAGATTTCACGGCTCTGCTTTGTGGCTGCTGGTGTCGAATTTGAAGATCTGAGGCACTCGATGGAAGAATGGCAGCAGATGAAAAAAGGTATTTATAATTTACATATAAGCCTATTTTGGTATGATTTTTGTATCTTCAATAGCTATTACAAGTTTTAAATACTTAAAATGCTTTTACTTTAATGAAAATGTACGGTGAGATATCTCATATTAAGAACTTATAATGGGGGGGATTTGAAGTACTTTAATATGGTCAGCTGCTTATGTTTAGGAAATATTTTAAGTTTCAAACAATGTGTAGCTCGTTTAATAGGTAATCCCTGGTTCTGGCTGGCAATCTTATTCTTTGAATAATAAGTCTAATAAGTGTTCTTCGTATTTATACGTATAGTATTTTAGAATTTTATCTGAGATTTGCCAAAGCTTTGGAGTGTATAAAATATGAAACTTGCATCTCGGGAAAGGAGACATTTTGATACCATTTGTAAAGAAATTATGTACATCTATTTCCTTTAGTCGAATCTGACAAAATTCTTGCTACTTTTTCTTCTGGATTTTATGATAATTTTTAGTTTTATTTGCATGCATGCGCAATAATTCAGACCAAGAGTTTTAGAAGTAACTTGAGAATGTTTAAAATTGTTTATTTTTGAGAATATCTTTAGTCCCTGGAGTTCATCGAGGTTATTCGTTATTGTTCTCTATCCTACTTGTGTTTCGATAAAACCAGAAAAGTTCTAAATTTGAATATGGCTATTTAATCCTGGACTAGAATTAATTCATAAAATGTTTGAACCAAGTTAAATGTACCCTAGTTCTAGAGGGGCTTATTTTTTAATTCTTTTGTAGGGAATAATACGATCTACCAAATAAGCAAAATACATACAAAATAGTCCTCGAAACTACTTTAAATTGTAAAAAATTCTCAAACCTCTGGCATCCAGGGTAAACCAAAAAGTAAAGCTTTTTGATAAAGTGTATGCATAAAGCACTGTATCTATTGATCATAGAAACATCTGTCAGCCAAATCAGTTTTTGATTCGATTTACGCTTTGTTGATGCTTTACGGTGTCTCTTCGAATTCACAGCGGTACGAATTAGGGTTCTAATTCACAAGACTAACTGAAGATTTTATGAAGGGTTTCGTGTCTTCGTGTGGTTATGTATTAAGCGAATTTCGCTTGTATTATTTGACAAGGGAGAGAAAACAACTAATGTAATGTGTTAGGGGAATATAAGCACTAACGTTCCACGAACTTTCTTTACTTTTAAGATTTACCAAACGCCGGTAAATCTCCAATGGTTTTATTGTAAACACGACCGTCTTCCGAGCGTGCGCAGTGCATTTTTCACCCGTGTCCAACTGGGGTTGTAGCCTTCTATGCAGCCGCTCCTTTGTGTCGTCACGCAATTCGTATTGTGTCAAAAGGCATTGCGGTTTTCCTTTATCGTAGTCAATCGAATGATTCGGAAATCGAAAACAATCGAACACAATCATATAAATCGAACGCCAAAAAAATTTTGAATTCGATGATTGCATTCGATTTCCGAACAATCGAATGGTTGATTACAATTGAGTACCATACGAATAAACGTAAATTTACAGTAATATATATAAATTATGATAATAAAACCATCTTTTTTTTCTAGTTACAACTGTAAATTAATAAAAATGTGTTATGCTTGCAAGCGAATGTTCGATTGCAGTCGAATTTCTCTACATTTTTGTGAATTCGATTTCATTCGATTGCCGAATGCAATCGAATCAAATCATTCGATCGCGTTCGATTGATCCGAACGCTCGATTTCGCCTGACGGCCTCCCGCTTAATACGGCCACCCCGTTATTGCGGCCACTCTTTTAGGTCCCAACGAAATGCATGCTCATACATTCTCTATAAAATGTACCCGTAATAACTTCAAAACTTTTTTATCTTTTACAAATTCGATTTCAATATCGTAATTTTTGTTCTTTTAGCTTTAAGAATATATATACTTTATTACGAATATTTTAAAAGCTGTACGAACTACGCGACTTTCAAAAAGACATATCGATTTTGTCCCCTGATACCTTAATATGGCCACCCCGTTAATACGGCCACTTTGGGCTGTCCCTTCGGTGGCCGGATTAACGGGGTTCCACTGTATTTCTATTTCAGATAATGTAACGCCGCTAGGTCAATTACCAATGATTGAAGTAGATGATGAGAAGTTCTCCCAGTCAATGGCTATATTCAGATTCGTGGCGCGAGAGACTGGTACGTACGAACAATAAATCTAGATCTCCATGGGAGGGTAACTAACCCATCGTCTAATGAATACTAGCAGTAGTGTTTGACATTCGTGAAACGAACGAAGGGGGCCGTAAAGGGGGCTCTCTGGTACGGTTCACGGCCAAAAAAAATCACGGATCACGCATGTCAACATTTTATTTTCACGAACCACGCAAATATAGAAGTAACGCACTCTTTTACCCGACTCTAACACATAAAAAACTTGGCAAATAAGGAGTGTTTGAAGAAACTGAATATAAAAAAAGTATATAAATAAATCAAAGGAGGTCTAAATCACGTGAGAGGGGCGAAATCACGAATATCGGTTATTGAATCAAGTTCTTCACGGGTCACGCAAAACATTTGAGTCACGGATCACGGATAAAATTAAATTCACGTTTCTCGGAAAATAAAAAAGGCTAATCAAGCATCACGAGAATACCACTGTACGACCCTCAACGAATAACTCATAATCTACTAGAGTATAGTGTGCCTTCATAGAAGACTAGACTATAGGCTATAAAGAAGCCGGTATATAAAACCTTACATCATTCATTCAACCGATCGCCTGATGAAGACTAGCAGTAGCAGTCGAAACGCCTCGGTCCAAACCTTCGGCATTCGTGAAACAAACGAATGACTTAGAATCAAGTAGCACATTGTGTATTTTCATAAGACTAGACTAGACTATAAAGAAGACAGTATATAAAACCTAACATCATTCATTCTACTCATTGCATGATGAAGACTAGCAGTAGCAGTCGAAACGTCGCGGTCCAATCCTTCAACATTCATAACAAACGAATAACTTACAATCTACTAGCGTATTGTGTGTTTTCATAAGACTAGACCAGGTTATAAAGATGCCTGTATTTAAGACTAAACATCATTCATTCTTCCCATCGCCTGATGAATACTATCAGTAGCAGTCGAAACATCGCGGTCCAAACTTTCGACACTCGTGAGACAAATGAATATCATTCTACTTATCTCATATCCACGATGAATATCCTTTATCATTTTAAGTATACATTTATTCACATTCTCATTGAAAATGGGGAGAAATTGGTACTATCAAGCCAAATAAATAAGGCGGCTCTTAATAGGCTTGTATTGAGAAAACTTTGAATCGATGCATGAGGCTTATTTCGTTTAACCAATAATTGTTTTAAAGATATTTATGAATTTATTTGTGTGTTAGGTTTTTGTCCAAAAGAAAGTCTTCAAATAGCCAAGTGTGACATGATTGTTGACACAGAGAACGATCTTGCAGCAAAACGCATCAAGTACTACTATGAGAAAGATGAGAAGCTGAAGGTAGATTTATACATTCAGTCACGTCTCCGATCCGTTTTTTTTATTGTCTCGAGTGACCGGGAGGGACTGAGGGACAAAGGGATCCCATGAGAGGGAAAAGAAATAAAAAAGGGTTGCCTGCGGAGGAGACAACAGTCAACCAGCCATCATGCATTATATCATGCATTCATTCATTTGTTCGTCTTATCATTGATTCATTCAACATTATTATCGTCACTACCGCAATTGACATCATCATTGTCATTTCATCATCATTGTCATTTCGTCTCCAGCATTTCAATCACCACCATCACCATGATGATTGACATCATAATCATCACCATCATTATTGGCATCATTATCATCGCCACTATCGTTCTCATCATCACCTTCATCATCATCATCACCACCATCGTCGTCATCACCATTATCATTATCACCACAATCTGTTATCAACATTGACACTATCTTCTTCATCACTGCCAGCACTGTCATCATCCAGCGCCACTACCACTTTCATCATTGACATAATCATAATCATCACCACCATCGTCATCATCACCATCATCATTATCACCATCTCATTGACATAATCATAATCACCATAATCATTATCATCACCATCGTCGTTATAGCATCAACGTATTCACCGTTATCAACGTACATTGACACCATCCTCGTCATCACTGCCATCATCCAGCGCCACTACTGCTTTCATCATTGACATAATCATTACCATCATCATTATCACCTCAATCACCATCATCATTATCACCTCAATCACCATCATCATTATCACCACAATCACCATCATCATTATCACCTCAATCACCATCATCATTATCACCTCAATCACCATCATCATTATCACCTCAATCACCATCATCATTATCACCTCAATCACCATCATCATTATCACCTCAATCACCATCATCATTATCACCTCAATCACCATCATCATTATCACCACAATCAACATCATCATTATCACCTCAATCATCATCATCATTATCACCACAATCAACATCATCATTATCACCACAATCATCATCATCATTATCACCACAATCATCATCATCATTATCACCACAATCATCATCATCATTATCACCACAATCATCATCATCATTATCACCTCAATCACCATCATCATTATCACCTCAATCACCATCATCATTATCACCACAATCACCATCATCATTATCACCTCAATCACCATCATCATTATCACCACAATCATCATCATCATTATCACCACAATCATCATCATCATTATCACCACAATCATCATCATCATTATCACCACAATCATCATCATCATTATCACCACAATCACCATCATCATTATCACCACAATCACCATCATCATTATCACCACAATCACCATCATCATTATCACCTCAATCACCATCATCATTATCACCACAATCATCATCATCATTATCACCACAATCATCATCATCATTATCACCACAATCATCATCATCATTATCACCACAATCATCATCATCATTATCACCTCAATCACCATCATCATTATCACCTCAATCACCATCATCATTATCACCACAATCACCATCATCATTATCACCTCAATCACCATCATCATTATCACCACAATCACCATCATCATTATCACCACAATCACCATCATCATTATCACCTCAATCACCATCATCATTATCACCACAATCATCATCATCATTATCACCTCAATCACCATCATCATTATCACCACAATCACCATCATCATTATCACCACAATCACCATCATCATTATCACCTCATGATCAATCACCATCATCACCACAATCACCATCATCATTATCACCTCATGATCAATCACCATCATCACCACAATCACCATCATCATCATCATCACCACCATCGTAATCACCACCACCACCGTCATCATCATTATCATCAACATCTTCACCGTTATCAACATTGACATCATATTCATCATCACTGTCATCATCTATCGCCACTACCACTTTTATCATTATCAGCATCAAGTCTTCATAAACATCAAAATCGTCATCATCAAGGATGTCCTCGTTCTTTCTCACTTTGTCATTTACATGTCGTTCTCTCAGTTTTGTCCTCCATTAATTATTCAACGCTATATTCCTATCATCTTGATAGCGGTGAGAGTGCTGGCCTCTCACCGCTGTGGTCCAGGTTCGAGTCCCGGCTCGGGCATGGATTATATGTGAGTTGAGTTTGTTTGATGTGTTCTTCTCTCCTATGCCACGAGGGTTTTTCTCTGGGTTATCCGGTTTTCATCCCTCCGCAAAAATGAACGTGTGAGCCGAGTTGTGTGCAAAATAATTAACGTAGAGGTAGTGAGTGTGTGTCTGAGTCTCCACAATTAGTAGGGCACACGTGTCCAGCTAGAAAGATTGAGACGTTAAAAAAGTGACTTTTTATTTTGTTATTTTTATTTATTTTTTTCTCTTCTTCAATAGCAAGTTTACAAAGACGAGTATGACAACACACACTTACCAGACTTTTTCACAAAGATGGAGAAAATGTTGAAGACCAACAAGGAAGGAAAGGCATTTTTCGTCGGTGATCAGGTCAGTTCTTTACAATAAAAAAAAAAAATAATATGACATTTATTCAAATTTACATTGAAAAACAATTATGTCGTCAGTATTACATTCATATCATAATCAAATTTAAAACGACAAGGCTTTTACTCGACGTTTCGACGCCATCGGGCGTCATTTTTAACAGTGAATATTTATTGCAAGTGAGCGATAAATAAGTACAAATTTGTACTTATTTATCGTTCACTTGCAATAAATATTCACTCTTGAAAATGGCATCGAAATGTCGAGTAAAAACCTTGTCGTTTTAAATTTATTATGAAAACTACAAAAAACAAACATCTTATTACATTCGTATCATGATTGATATTATTTTTTTCTTTTCGTAGATGACAATGGCAGACATCGCAGTCTTCAATGCCTGCAATAATTACTTGTCTGTAGTTGATGGGTTCCCTGTGTTGAAAGCCTTTCACGACCGTATTGCCGACGTCCCTGGCATCAAGGCCTGGTTACAAAAGAGACCTGTGACAAATCTTTGAGGTTTCTTGCCTTTTACGGCGCCATTTCCCTTGTGTGAAAATATTTTCTTTTCTTTTTTCTGTACTGGACACAGTCGTACAGACCCACCTGACCCCAGACGTCCTCGCTTAATTAACGGCTTCAAACTTCAAACGAAGTAATTTAACAATGTAGGGAGTTTAATAAAGAATAAAGTAAATAGACTAGTATAGGCTGCGTCGGTGTTTAATATAAACGATAAGTTATAGAATGAAATTTGTGACGCCGTAAAAATAGGTAATTTAACTTAATTGACATTTCGAGATTTATCCCCTCCTATTTTACTTCGACGAAGGGCTAAAGTTCGAAATGTCAGTAAAGGTAAGTTAAAAGTTTTTTACGGTGTTGCAAATATTATTTTATTGCCCGGTTTTCATAGAGTACCTTGACTAGTAATTACTTTTAAAACTTCTATTAAAATCTTAGAGTAGCGAAGAGATGATGTCAAACTGAATGCTAGTCAAAATATAGGGCCTTTTATTATGACTGACATTCTAATGGTATGCTAATTTTCTTTCTTGTTTTTGTCAACAAGAAGAAAAAAGGCCAAAATTATTGCTGGCCTGGTTACAAAAGAGACCTCAGACAAATCTTTGAGGTTTTTTGCCTTTCACCGCGGCATTTCCTTTGTGTTAAAATATTTTCTTTTTTTCTATACTTGACACATTCGTAAAGAACCACCTGACCCAAAAACTCGCTTAATTACCGGCTTAAACCTTCAGACACCTACACAGTTTTTAGCTAAAAGAACTCTTAAATATAGGACATTTAAGATGAGCAGTGAAAAAATTACAGAAAAAATATTTGTGCACCTGTTTTTCAACATGGACGGTCGTCAAAACCTAGGATCAAAATCTTGCTGTGACGTCATGGTTGGAACACAAACAATCTCTGGCTAAATTCGGACTTTATAGGTGTATATAAGAGAGATTTTATCATACACGTTTGTAAATCCTTTCCGAAAAGCAAATAAATAACTGCTTATTTTTCCCTAATGCTCTACTTATCTTAAAAGTGGCATTCCTATGATGACGTCACAGACTCCGACAGGGTCTTCAGATACTGAAATTTGTAAGCTCATGAAAAAAATAAACGAAAAAACTTAACTTATTTGTTGCATGTGTCTATTTTAGTTTTATCAACTGGTGAAAGTCTCAGAAAAGTGACAAATGACATGCACTTATAATTTAGCCAGTAATTTAGCCCTGAAATTAAATATTAATCAAATAAATGATGAGAAGTAGGACAAAGAAGCCAATATTACCCAATCACGATTGAGGATGTGCACTAATAAACGGATCTATAAATGTCTAAATTTCATCGAATAATGCTATTCTAAATGAACGAAACCCGTCCAGATAGAACAAGAAATGTCGTAACCTACAAGAACCTGGCCTCCACAAGGTATTTTGTTTGATCTCAAAAATATTCATTTTAAAACATTAATTTGTGAACAGATTTCCGAATTATAGATTGTAGATGAACACTTGAATTACAACCTGTTAAGACAATCTAAAAAGACAAAAGAACAGGCATGAGAAGACAAGTATTATTTAAGGTAAGGTGAAAGTACTATTTCGTTTTAGTTTTCAAGCCTGCCTAGGGTCCTTAAGCTACCAAGGGCAACGTAACGCCATTTTAGAAAAAAATGTTTTCTAAAATTGACTCAGTATATTACTACTTTCAAACTTAATCATCTCCTTCAAAACTATTCCTTAAAATTACACTGCATTATAATTAAGGACACTTTAGATGATTGAAGCAAATTTACGGGAAAAGAAGGAGCACTATTGGGTAATAAATGCGATTTTAAGCGTTTTTACGCGATTTTGAGCGGTTTTCGGGCCATTTTAAGCGACT
Organism: Metridium senile; assembly: GCA_949775045.1. NCBI lineage: Eukaryota > Metazoa > Cnidaria > Anthozoa > Actiniaria > Metridiidae > Metridium > Metridium senile. Next base: position 10,978,547 of record OX459101.1, on the reverse strand, counting down.
TTAAGACCCGAGCCAGACCTGTTTTCCAACACAGAAATGGCTAAAAATTGATCCTAGCAAGTAAACTAGTTTTACTTAGGCTGCGTCGGTGTTTGATATATACGATTGCCCGACAATTAAACGAAATGTGTAACACCCTAAACAATGAAACTTAGCATTTCTGACTTTTCTTAAGCTTTAGTCTCAAGTTCTATTAGTAACTTTTACCTGTATTGTTGCAACTTATACAATAACTGTGTCTAGAATAAAACAAAAAGAATATCAATGTCTTTATTTACTAAGGGTATTGCACGAAAGAGGGTAACAACACTAATAAACTTGTGGCCCTCAATGAAAATTTGAAGAAAAATACTTAGTTACGATTTTGATTTTAAAGACATTTTGTTTTTATGAAAGTAAAGCAAAAGTCGACCTTTTTGTACGATTATTGAAAGTTTTAAAATGATGATCAATATAATCATTACTAGTGCATGCGTGCAAATTCCTATTGTATAATCAACCATCTGCGTATCAATTAGTATAGATATAGATTAGTATAGATTTATTAGAAAAAACGGAATACCTTATTAAAATGTTAATAAAACTTTAGTTTTCAAGGCCCGGGCAAACGGTTTCAACATTGCTATTCAACAAAATCGAACGGATGTTGAAGCAAATGTTGAAACCGTTTGCCCGGGCCTTTATCAAGAGAACATCCGTTCGATTTTGTTGAATAGCAATGTTGAAACGCTTTTAAACTATTTCAACATCGTTGAAACGTTTAGAATCGATGTTGAATGAGTTTAAAAGCGTTTCAACATTGCTATTCAATTTCAACAAAATCGAACGGATGTTGAAGCAAATGTTGAAACCGTTTGCCATGCAGGCCTTTATCAAGAGAACATCCGTTCGATTTTGTTGAATAGCAATGTTTAAACGCTTTTAAACTCTTTCAACATTGTTGAAACGTTTTGAATCGATGTTGAATGAGTTTAAAAGCGTTTCAACATTCATTAGCAGAAATCTAGGACATTTTACGTCCGCGATATTATGACCAGCGGTCTACTGGCAGTCCAGAATTATCCTCGAATTTCTATCGAAATAAATACAATTTATCAAAACCAAACTACTATAAGTTTGTTTAGAAGTACCAAGCGCTTCTGGTGCAGTTCATATATTTAAAATTGAAGCGCCCGCTTACGCTCGGCATAGAATAATTCGAACGAATTAGGTCACTTAGAAAATTTCAAAAGGACACAGGAAGCCCATTCTATGAACTTTGAATTTTGAATTTCCCGCGTAAGAAGCCTTCGGATTCTTTAAACAGCGGTATTACACGTAAAATCACCAGGCTACTGAGCTGTAAACATTGCAATCGACTCGACGATCGAAACAAGCTTCTTTGCAGGATTTATCGCTCACTGATTTTTTATGATATTTTGGTGTAAAATGGAAAATTTTAAAACTAAAAAAAGCATCACTTTTTACTGTTTATGTGCGTCCTTGTTTTATTGCTTGGAAAGTCTTCTAAAACAGCATTAAAAAGCCCGTAATCTCAGGAGCATTTTAAGAGGTCGGGACCGATGGATCCATGTAAACTATCGATAGCAGGCGATGCTGAACACAAGGTAAATTACACATTTTTCGCTGGAATACAGACTAAGTATAACAATTATTTCTCAATAATTTTATTCCTTCGTGCGTCATATTGAAAAACCTAAATCAAACGTAACTTGCATAAATGAATAGAACTTAGACTCGAGTTAAAAGTTAAGGGACGGGACCGGTAGTACGATGATATTTAGCAAATATATTAGACATTTTCTTTCTGAGCCCATACATTTATCAGTATTTGTGAGCGGCCATTTTTAAATGCCACAATATCTGAATTTAGCATGCGCTGACGTCACATGTCTTGGATTTCTGGTAATGTGCTATTTAACAAAATCAAACGGATGTTGAAGCAAATGTTGAAACCGTTTGCCCGGGCTTTTATCAAGAGAGTATAAGTAATTATGAGAAAGGAAACTAAGAGTCGCCATTGACGGTATCTTTTCTGATTCTAAAGAACTTTGTTGTGGTGTACCTCAGGGTTCAGTCCTAGGGCCCAAACTATTCACCATGTACTTAATTCCCATTGGGGACATAGCTCGTAATCATGGTGTCCGTTTCCATGCTAATGCCGACGATTGCAAACTATACATTGCCTTTTCGAGGGAAACTGTCACCACGATCAGGTCAAAAATGGAGAATCTATTAGTAGAGATCAAACAGTGGATGACAACAAACATGCTGAAACTGAATGACGACAAGACGGAAATAATTGTATTAAATGGTCCTCGACGTACTCCAGTGGAATTGCAGTCATTGACAGTTGGTGATGAGGCAGTTAGTATCTCAAAGGATATCCGACTTCTTGGTGTAGACATAGACGCAAACTTAACTCTTAAACAACATGTTTGCAATGTTGCTAAGAAATGATTTTTTATGATGAAGAACATGTTTAAGATCAGACGGTGTGTTGATGATACAGCAGCTAAGGCAATGGTACATACTATGATAACATCGAAATTAGACTACTGCAACGCCATCCTCTATGGCCTGCCTGACGCAACACTAAAGCATTTAACTAGAGTTCAGAGAATGTCTGCACGTTTGATTGCTCAACGTGACAAATACGAACGCATAACAGAAGTCCTCAAACAACTCCACTGGCTCCCTATTCGCCAACGAATCCAGTATAAAGTTTTGGTATTGACTTTTAAGTCAATAAATGGTTCTGCACCGTCTTACTTGAAGGAGATTGTGACGAAGAGACCTATGACAAGAACAAGGGCAGATGGTAATAATGATCTGGTGACTCCTGCAGTCAAATACAAGTCCTTTGGAGAAAGATCGTTTGCTTATGGCGGACCAAAATTATGGAATGATTTACCAAAAAAACTAAAGACATGCAAAAACATAAACAATTTTGAAAAATCGTTGAAGACACTATTATTTAATTAAGCAAGCCTACAAAATATAGTTATATTTTTAACATTTTTGTTTTCATGAAAATGTCTTTTTATATTTTTTAATGACAATATATTATAAATTTTATATATCATACATTATCTATATTATATCGTTTTTTATATATTGTAATATTTCTATAAATTTTTATTATAATTATGTATATTATGTGAAGCGTTATAGAAAAATCATTATATAACGCTATATAAATTCAATAAATTATTATTATTATTATTATTATTATTATTATTATTATTATTATTATTATTATTATTATGAGCAGTCTCTCTTGAAGTCATTTGTTTTGTCTTTTTGTGTGCTTTCCAAAGTTTTGTTGATTTCGTTCAAGTCTCGCTATTTTCTCAATTTTTAGAATTTTCTCAATTTTCTCAATGTATAGAATTTTGAAAGAATACACCATTTCGCATTTATCTAAACTTGTTAGAAAACCAACCACATTTCTGAGTTTGTAGTTTTCAAAATGTTCATCACACTGAATACTTGAAATGAAATGTTTAAAAGTCTTTCATTTTGATACTGATCTGTAAAAGTCGCACAAAAAATTAAACAAAAACTAAGAGCAACTATAACGATCGAGCAAAAACAAAAAAGAAAACTAAAATTATTATTATTCTACTTTTCGCTTTAGTTTTCGGATTAAAAATTTACTAAACGCGTATCAGTTCCGTATGAATTATTGATGTCTTGAGTTTTTCATTAAAATTTCAAGTTTAATTTCATATAAATTATTAATGATAAAATATTATTTTCTTTTATAAAATAACAATCAAGCGAAACGACAAAAAAACCTTTTTATTCGTTTGACGATGTCATTTCTCCCTACGTTGCATTTTATCGTTCAGCTCGTGATTCAAAATCTTTCTCGTGTTCTCCCAACAATCCCGCGTGTTTCTAACAGAGAATAGAAACACGGAAAATATCTTCTAATGCTTAAACAAAACTTACCGTGGAATGAGCGCGTGTTGCAAATATTATTTTATTGCCCGGCTTTTTATAGAGTACTTTGACTAGTAGTTACTTTTAAAACTTATATTAGAATTTTAGAGTACCGAAGAGATGATATATATCATAGAATGCTAGACAAAATATAGGGCCTTTTATTATGACAACAAGAAGGAAAAAGGCCAAAATTATTCCTGGCCTGGTTACAAAAGAGACCTCAGACAAATCTTTAAGGTTTCTTGCCTTTCACCGCGGCTTTTTCTTTGTGTTAAAATATTTTTTTCTATACTGGACACATTCGTAAAGAACCACCTGACCCAAACACTCGCTTAATTACCGGCTTAAATCTTCAGACACCTACACAGTTTTTAGCTAAAAGAACTCTTAAATATAGGACATTGAAGATGAGCAGTGAAAAAATTACAAAAAAAATATTTATGCACCTGTTTTTCAACATGGACGGTCGTCAAAAACCTAGGATCGAAATCCTGCTGTGACGACATGGTAGGAACACAAACAATCTCTGGCTTTTATATATTCGGACTTTATAGGTGTTTATAAGAGCGATTTTATCATACACGTTTGTAAATCCTTTCCGAAAAGCAAATAAATAACTGCTTATTTTCCCCTAATGCTTTACTTATCTTAAAAGTGGTGTTCCTATGATGACGTCACAGACTCTGACAGGGTCTTCAGATACTGAAATGTGTATGCTCATAAAGATAAACGAAGAAATAAATAAAAACTCCTGCTAACTTTCATCGATTTTTTAACTTATTTGTTTCATGTGTCTATTTTAGTTTTATCAACAGGTGAAAGTCTCAGAAAAGTGACAAATGACATGCACTTGTAATTTAGCCAGTAATTTAGCCCTGAAATTAAATATTAATCAAATTAATGCTGAGAAGTAGGACAAAGAAGCCAATATTACCCAATCACGATTGAGAATGTGCACTAATAAACTGTTCTAGAAATGTCTAAATTTCATCGTATAATGCATATTCTAAATGAACGAAACCCATCAAGATAGAACAAGAAATGTCGTAGCCTACACGAACCCTCCTCAAGGTATCTTGTTTGATCTCAAAAATATTCATTTTAAAACATTAATTTGTGGACAGATATTTCCGAATTATAGATTGTAGATGAACACTTGAATTACAACCTGTTAAGACGATCTAAAAAGACAAAAGAACAGGCATGAGAAGACAAGTATTATTTAATGTAAGGTGAAAGTACTTTCGTTTTAGTTTTCAAGCCTGCATAGGGTCCTAAAGTCGCGTCGCCGTAATTTAAGCGACTTGGGGCGACGTAACGCCATTTTAGAAAACTGTTTTCTAAAATTGACTCAGTATATTACTACTTTGAAACTTAATCATCTCCTTCAAAACTCTTCCGGGCATTGTAATTATACTGCATTAAGGAAACTTTAATTGATTGAAGTAAATTTACGGGAAAAGGAGGAGCACTATTGGGCAATAAATGCGATTTTAAGCGTTTGTACGCCATTTTGAGCGGTTTTCGGGCCATTTTTAAGACCCGAGGCAGACCTGTTTTCCAACACAGACATGGCTAAAAATTGAACCTACAATCTTGGACATAAATGTTGACACTGTTTGAAAACTTAATCATTTTTTTTTTGCATTTTCGTCGCTAAATATCACTAGAACGATCGTATATTGATACCCCCCCCCCCCCCCCCCCCCCCCCCCAAAAAAAACCTCAAGGGTAAGTTTAATTAATGGCCTCTACGAAACAAGTAAAATTGGTTTGGGGAAATGTACTTTTCGTGTTGTATTACACTCTCGAAGTTGTAGGAAAGTTGTAAATTTCATGTATCAGCATGATTAATGTAATTTGCATATATTAAACTTATTTCGAATTTAAAGCGGCTTCGTGTTAACTTCCAAGAAAGAAAACGATTTTGAAGACTAACAAGAAGTTCATACACAAACAAACACAATCAAAGCGGCTAATAGCAAACAATTACTTGTCAATTTCATACGGCGTCAACCGCTATTAAAATGTACAATTGTTAAAATATATAATGACAGCATCGATGATAGTAATAATAATAATAAATAATACATCATCTTCTAAACTTCATCTAGGTTAGAATTACAAGTGAAGCCTAATAGTTTATAGCATTTTTCCTGCCGTTTTTTTTTTTAAACAACAATATGTGATTCGAGAGCAGAGAATTGCAGACGGATATGATTTGAATAAAATCACTTCTCGGTTCCTATTTTATTAATAATATGTATCATTTCTTTTAAAATGGCAGTATGAACTTCTTGTCAGTCTTTTTGTCAGTCAAAATCGTTTTCTTTCTTGGAAGTTAACACGAAGCCGCTTTAAATTCGAAATAAGTTTAAGATATGCAAATTACAAATCTTGCCGATACATGAAATTTACAAATTTTCTACATTTTCGAGAGTGTAATACAACACAAAAAGTACATTTCCCCAAACCAATTTTACTTGTTTCGTAGAGGCCATTATTTAAACTTACCCTTGAGGTGTTTTTTTTTTGGTAAAACTTTTGCGTAGCACATGGAAAAAACTTTGAATATATTCGCCCTATTTTTAGAGAGGATAAAAGTGTCCCCTAAAAATAAATTTATTTAAAATAGAAGGATTTTATGAAAGTTCATAAAAAGCCTTCAAAATGTTACTTTAAGTAATATATACAATATGAGCGGGAGATCTGTATGGGCATTTACAATGGCAAGCCGCAGGCGAGCCATTGTAAAGCCCATACAGATCGGACGCGAATATTGTACATTACTTGTGAAATCAAAGAATAATGAATAAGGCGCAAAAACCAATCAATATAGAGTTCATTGAGATTGCATGTGAATGAATGGATTAAACCGCTAAGACAATGAAGGGCAATCAAGTGAGTTTCCTTATTGTCATTCAAAATTGTGTAGAAAAGTGAAATCGTGAGCATCTAGGTCTCAAGAGATTAGTATTCATTTGCCTCACTTATGGCTTTGAATTAATTTATTATTGAATTATTTGTAAGCCGTTTGTTAGTATAGAGTTGAGGTCGAAGATGGCGGCTCGTTTTCGAGAACCTAAAAGCAAAAACGAAGAGAGAATTTTACTTTCAAAAGTGGTTCCCAAGAATACAACATACAATACCAAATGGTGTGTAAAAGTCTTTACTGAATGGCAGCAAACAAGAACAAATAAACGAGTACAATTGGAGACGTGTGGTTGGGATGGCTTCGATATGACGAACGTGGAGGATTTGACAGTCCCATTTGAAGAAATGTCTGCGAAAACTCTTAACTTCTGGTTATCCAAGTTTATTGGGGAAGTGGCAAAGCAATGATAATGAAAGTAAGGTGTTCTTTAATTTAGTTTTCAATAACTGCAATATTAATATTGCCTTTACGAACAAAAAAACTGTATTGTAATATTTCACAATGAAGAAAGTTCATTAAACAAAGTGTGGATAATAATCTGTTTCGTGTCTTTTATTAACACAATTTTTTTTCACCGAAACAAAATGTGCATTCTCAAATAAGATGACCTGTATCAAAAGTTATGAATACTAATTAGGACAGCATGGGATCTGTATTACAAGTTAATTTATTGATTAATAATTCATCAACCCCAACTTTTCCCTGATGACTTTTCAAACCCTTCCCGTGCTTTTAGCTACTTCATGTGTATTGGTATTTACAAAGGTCTACATGTGACTCAATTGCAGTGTCTTCATTGGTTTTGCGCCTCATTAATTATTCATGAATTTTACAAATACTATTTAACAATTCTGTTGTCTTTAAACAACGATACATTATTTAGTTTGCTTGCGACAAGCTTTTAAAACTGGTATAAATTATCGGTCGAAAATTAGCGAATTTAGCCGAAAACCTATTTTTTTCGAATATCTCGAAAACGAAGCGGTATTTTACAAAACTAAATACATAGCAGTTCTTCTTACATCAGGGCCTACCTATAGTTAAAATATGAGCGAAATCTAATTTTCAAGTCTTGCCGCGTTATGTTCGATTTTTGCTGACTATCACTCTTAAACTCTTTCAACATTGTTGAAACGTGTTGAATCGATGTGGAATGATTTTAAAAGCGTTTCAACATTGCTATTTAACAAAATTAAACGAATGTTGAAGCAAATGTTGAAACCGTTTGCCCGGGCCTTTATCAAGAGAATATAAGTAATTACGAGGAGTCTCTCTTGATGTCATTTGTTTGGTCTTTTTGTATGCTTTCCAAAGTTTTGTTCAGTGATTTAGTTCAAGTCTCGTTATTTTCTCAATTTTTCGTAAACATAAGTTTTATGTATAGAATTTAAAAGAATACACCATTTCGCATTTATCTAAACTTGTTAGAAAACCAACCACATTTCTGAGTTTGTAGTTTTCAAAATGTTCATCGCAAAATACTTAGAATGAAATGTTTAAAAGTCTTTCATTTTGATACTGATCTGTAAAAATCGCACAAAAAATTAAAAAAAAACTATGAGCAACTATAACGATCGAGCAAAAACAAAAAAGAAAACTAAAATTATTATTATTCTACTTTTCGCTATAGTTTTCGGATTAAAGATTTATCATCGGAAAACAAATCTCCGTGATTGTGAACATTTGAGAGTTCTCGAGGCTCTACTGTCCGCTCGATTTTGAATGAGAGTCTTATAAAAGAATGACCGTGAGATTACAGCGATAACAATCAGAAATCTTGAAAAGTACGGTGTTTTTTTTAACGCATAGTCATGTATTACACATCAAAATGTCCGTAAAAGAATGGTGTTTTCGAATCCATGGCTACTTTTTTGAAAGGGTTTGTTTAATTTCAAATATAGCCCATATTGTAACTTGACATGAGAATAGTCGCACAATCTCTCTTGTAAAAGTGATCAAACCGTTAACTTTCAACCCCCAAAAGTACGTGTACTTTTTGAACGGAAAGTAGATCAAAATCATTTGATAAGGTCAACAAAAGATTGAGGTAGCCGTATCCATGGCTACTTTTTTTTACTTTTCTGCAATTATTTCGAGAAAAGATCGAAAAAACACGATTTTGTGGCCATATTTCTACCATTTTGACTAGGCGCATAGCTGAACAAATGTTTACACGTCTTTTCCGATGAAACGCGTATCAGTTCCGTATGAATTATTGATGTCTTGAGTTTTTCATTAAAATTTCAAGTTTAATTTCTTATAATTTATTATTGATAAAATATTATTTTCTTTTATAAAATAGCAATCAAGCGAAACGACAAAAAAAACCTTTCTATTCGTTTGACGATGTCATTTCTCCCTACGTTGCATTTTATCGAAAATAAACAATAAGTGCGTGCGAAATATCAAAACAATGAAAAAACTGACCGTTGAATGAGCGCGCGCGCTTTAGAATATGGCGTGAGTGCCCGGGGGGTGGGTCATTTATACTCTGCTTTATTTGTATATGTGCGTACCTTTTAATTTCGGGGTCATTTTCAAAACCTCCGCCGATCAAACCTACCACTTGGACAAAGGGAGTTTTGACCAATCAACAAGCGCGTACTATCCGCCCAATTATTTCATAAAATCGGATCATGTTACTAACATTATATTTGTAATTGTTTTGCAGTTCCTGTCAACCTTGACTGTTCTTTTTAAAGTGACAATCGTTCAAGGAGGTACTTTGACTGCAAAACAGTCCTTACTTTTACTTCAAAAACGATCCTAACTCACTCACTCTCCTCACTCACTCTCTCTCCTCACTCCCTCTCTCTACTCACTCCCTCTCTCTCCTCAATCCGTCCATCCCTCTCCTCACTCCTTCTCCTCACTCCATCTCCTCCCTCCCTCCATCTCCTCACTCCCTCCATCCCTCTCCTCACTCCCCCCTCTCCTCACTCCATCTCCTCCCTCTCTTCACTTCCTCCCTCTCCTCACTCCCTCCCTTTCCTCACTCCCTCCTTCTCCTCACTCCCTCCTTCTCCTCACTCCATCTCCTCCCTCCCTCTCTTCACTTCCTCCATATCCTCTCTCTTTCTCTGAGGAGAGAAAGGGAATGAGGAGAGGGAGGGAGAGTGAGAGAGTGAGGGAGTGAGGGAGTGAGGGAGTGAGGGAGTGAGGGAGTGAGGGAGTGAGGGAGTGAGGGAGTGAGGGAGTGAGGGAGTGAGGGAGTGAGGGAGTGAGGGAGTGAGGGAGTAATGAGAAGGATGGAGTGAGGAGAAGGAGGGAGTGAGGAAAGGGAGGGCGTGAGGAAAGGGAGGGAGAGGGAGTGAGGGAGTGAGGGAGTGAGGGAGTGATGGAGTGAGGGAGGACTCTCTCACTCCCTCACTCCCTCAGTCCCTCAGTCCCTCACTCCCTCTCACTCCCTCTCCCTCCCTCTCCTCAGTCCCTTTATCTCATCAGTCCCTTTATCTCCTCACGCCCTCCCTCTCCTCACGCCCTCCCTCTCCTCACGCCCTCCCTCTCCTCACGCCCTCCCTCTCCTCACGCCCTCCCTCTCCTCACGCCCTCCCTCTCCTCACGCCCTCCCTCTCCTCACGCCCTCTCTCTCCTCACGCCCTCCCTCTCCTCACGCCCTCCCTCTCCTCACGCCCTCCCTCTCCTCACGCCCTCCCTCTCCTCACGCCCTCCCTCTTGTCACGCTCTCCCTCTCCCCACGCCCTCCCTCTCCTCACGCACTCCCTCTCCTCATTCCCTCTTTCTCCTCACGCCCTCCCTCTCCTCATTCCCTTCCTCTCCTCACTCACTACCTCTCCTCACTCCCTCCCTCTCCTCATTCCCTCCTTCCCTCTCCTCACTCAAAACGTCAAAATCCTTCAAATATAGCCATGGAGAACGTCAAGGTTGTATTCTTAGTCCTTTTCTATTCAATTTATTCTTAAATGAATTATCTATTTCGCTTGAAAACAGCAATTGTACTGATTCTTTTTTTCTCTCCCGAACGAATGTAAACTTTCTTCTCTACTTTATGCGGATGATTTAGTTATTTTATCTAAATCACAGGTTGGTTTACAAAATTCAATAAATAATGATTTTTGTTCAAAATGGCAAATGTCGGTTAACGAGAAAAAAACGAAAACAATGATCTTTTGCAAAAAAGAAACTGAAAAAATGATGTAAAATATTTTACTTACTTAGTTGTAAAATTTAGATATACTGGGAATTTTTCTAATCATCAAGCTCAATCAAAAGAAAAAGCTTTACACGCGCTTTTTATAAAATCACGAATACAGTTGATTTCAAAAATTTAAAACCTCAGTTAACTTGTCGATTATTTGATTCATTGATAGTACCTATCCTTACTTATGCAAGTGAAGTTTGGGGTGTTTATCAAAAATATGATTTTGAAAAATGGGATAAAAATTCAATAGAAAAAGTCCATCTTCGCTTTTGTAAATACTACCTTGGTGTCAACAATAAGGCATCTAATATTGCTTCTAGAGCTGATCTCGGACGGTTTCCTTTAAAATTAATTATTGATAAACTTTCTCTTAAATACGTAAGCCTTGTTATTTTTCAAATTTATTGCAACTTTTAAATTCTTATAATATAAATGATACTCTTGAAAACGGTATCTCAAAAACTAATTTACAAGAATATCATGATAAAATGAAGAATCTTTGTTTTATTCATTGGAAATCACTTTTAAACAATTCCAAAAAATTAACATTTTATACAAATTTCAAAGAATTTTATGAAATTGAAAATTATTTAAATATAATTCGAAATTTTGAGCAGAAAAGGCAGTTAACCAAACTAAGAATAAGTAACCACAAACTAGCTATTGAAACTGGCAGATATAATAATCCATATATTCCATCAAATCTACGTTATTGTCTATATTTTACCAATAATGAAATATAATCTGAAATGTATATGTTATTTAAGAGCTCGTTTTATAATCGTCTTCGTGAAACTTTCTACAGTTTAATCGAAAATGAAATCTTGATTAATGACAATATTGATGAAAATGATTTAGTTAATAAATTAATGGCATCTAATAATGATTGTAAAATTCAATATTGCTTTTCAAAATTTATTTGTAAATGCATGAAACTTAGAAATGAACAACAACAAAATGATGTAAATTTATAGACATTTATATATATTAATCACTTTTTGTATTCCTTATATATCAATTTATGATATTTGTTCATGTTATATGCTTTAGCAATACCTGTAATAATTGTAAAGGTCATGCTAATAAAGCGAATTCAAACCAGTCGCTCCCTTTCCTCACTCATTCGCTCTCCTCACTCACTCCCACCATCTCCTAACTCACTCCCTTTCCTCATTCCCACCCTCTCCTCACTCCCTCTCTTTCCTCTGCCCCCCCCCCCCCCTCCCTCTTCTCCCTCCCTCCATCTCCTTACTCTCTCCCTCTCTCTCGTCACTCTCTCCCGTGATTTCTTTTGTCAAATCTCATTAATCATTCAGGCAATTTACAGGTTTTATTATAACAGCTTGCAGAGTTTTTCTCTCTAATTTTTATTTTCAGGAAATCTTGCTCTTGGTCAGCCAGCAGTGATGAGCTCTATCTTCACCAACAGTCCTCCTCCCCCGACTGCAGACAAAGCAGTTGACGGCAACCCAAGGGGAAATCACCCTCACGGCGCATTGACTAATTGGTCGAAAAACCCATGGTGGCGCGTAGACCTGGGAAGGAGTTACGTCATCGATGACGTGTACATCATTGGAAGATCTGATTGCTGTGCGGACAGAATAAACGGTGCTGTGATAACCGTCGGTAGGCTGACGTTACTGTATTTAATCTAAATCGCTTTGAAAGATTGTAGTGTAACATTCCCAATATGACAGAGTGAAGCGACTGATGAAGAGTGGCTAAAATATATATATATATGCACTGTAGGAATGGTAAATATGTTTTCATTTGTAGGTGACGATGTCAATGGTATGTTAAACACAAAATGTGCATCCATTGAGGGTGTTGTATCGGCTTTGAAAAAATCTTTCAAATGTGCTTCACCATTGAGAGGACGCTATGTAACTATTTACAATCCAGGACAAAATAAGATTCTTGCTCTTTACGAAGTTATGGTCAACGAAAACCCTACTGGTTAGTAGCATCTGCTCTGCTCTGCTCTGCTCTGCTCTGCTCTGCTCTGCTCTGCTCTGCTCTGCTCTGCTCTGCTCTGCTCTGCTCTGCTCTGCTCTGCTCTGCTCTGCTCTGCTCTGCTCTGCTCTTCTCTGATATATGTTTATTGTATTTTGATTAACAGCAAATCTCGCCAAGAGAAAACAAACATCTCAATCAAGCCTCTTGACTTCACCCGTTGGCTATTCCTCACAAGCAGTCGACGGTAACAGAGATGGGAACTATAATATCTTAAGCTGTATGTGCACACTACCAGAAAATTACCCTTGGTGGAGGGTAGACTTTGGCTCCAGCCTTCCAGTGTCAGAAGTGTTCCTGGTCAATCGTGATTCTGTTCGTGAAAGACTGGTGAACATAGAGATACGTGTAGGTCAGTGTTTTAAATGTCTAAAGAAGAAGGAAACGCATGGAAGTAAATAAGGAAAGGATAGGAAAAAGGAGTGAAACGATATGGAAGAAAAAATAGAAGTTGGTAAGGGAAAAGGGAAGGGAAAGGGAAAGGGAAAGGGAAAGGGAAAGGGAAAGGGAAAGGGAAAGGGAAAGGGAAAGGGAAAGGGAAAGGGAAAGGGAAAGGGAAAGGGAAAGGGAAAGGGAAAGGGAAAGGGAAAGGGAAAGGGAAAGGGAAAGGGAAAGGGAAAGGGAAAGGGAAAGGGAAAGGGAAAGGGAAAGGGAAAGGGAAAGGGAAAGGGAAAGGGAAAGGGAAAGGGAAAGGGAAAGGGAAAGGGAAAGGGAAAGGGAAAGGGAAAGGGAAAGGGAAAGGGAAAGGGAAAGGGAAAGGGAAAGGGAAAGGGAAAGGGAAAGGGAAAGGGAAAGGGAAAGGGAAAGGGAAAGGGAAAGGGAAAGGGAAAGGGAAAGGGAAAGGGAAAGGGAAAGGGAAAGGGAAAGGGAAAGGGAAAGGGAAAGGGAAAGGGAAAGGGAAAGGGAAAGGGAAAGGGAAAGGGAAAGGGAAAGGGAAAGGGAAAGGGAAAGGGAAAGGGAAAGGAAAGGAAAGGAAAGGAAAGGAAAGGAAAGGAAAGGAAAGGAAAGGAAAGGAAAGGAAAGGAAAGGAAAGGAAAGGAAAGGAAAGGAAAGGAAAGGAAAGGAAAGGAAAGGAAAGGAAGAGAGAAATACCTATTGTTGAATGAAAAGCTTGTTAGTTTCTTCCTGTGAATATAATCCAATATTATTTCCTTGTTGTACTTTTTTCCAGGAGACAGTCTAACGGACAATGGCAACGTCAATCCTCGTTGTGGAGGAATCTACTCCATGGCAACGCTATTCAAAGCCTCGTTTTACTGCAAGCCGAGAAAGACTGGACGATATGTGAACATTCGACTTGCAGCTGACAGTATGAAATTGACGTTATGTGAAGTCGAGGTGTACTCTGAGAGTAAAGGTATAAAACAAAATGTAATCCTACTCGCTTTCTCTGAAATTCGAGGGATAAGTTTATTCTGTTCGAGTTTCATGTTTCATAAAGGAAAAAAATATCTTTCCTCGATGTTTTCCCAATTAAATCCTCTCAGAGGGAGATATATCTTATTAGATGTCTTCTTGCTTTAGAACTCTCCAAATGATATTAAGCAATATGATAACAAGCCTCACGATCCAATATTTGGTCTATCTCCTCTGAATGCCAACAAATTTAGCAAGACGTTTGAAGCAGCCACCTTGATTTCAGGGGCGGATCCAGAAATTTGACAAGGCGGGTGAACTTTGATATCGTTTTGGCGGATAACGGCAAAGACAAGAGCACAAAGATCGTAATGTACCCGCTTTTCTTTGCTAAAACGGGAGGGGGCACGCAGTTACCCCCCCCCCCCCCCCCCCTCTGTCTGCCCCTGGATTTGAGTTTCAAGTACCAAATATGGTTACCATATCCATACATTTTGAATTTCTGGTTGCAGCAATTTTTCGTAACAGACCAACCAATCCAACCAAGATTAACGTCATTCAGCGGTTGTCCCCAAGAATGACATGCCCAGAACCATTCGGATACCCAGTCCCATCTGTGTCCTGGTTTCGCGATGGTGTGTTGGTCCAGAACAACACCAATAGCATAATACTAGACGACAAGACGATGTTAAATCAACTAAATGACTCAGTTTGGGAGTGTGTTGTAACTAATAAACATGGATCTGATTTCATGATCAACCAGTTTGTCGTTGAAGGTAAGGTATTGCACGACAAGACTCAACACATATCCAGACCAACTGATAATTGAAACAGGTTAGATCTTCAGATTTTACTGTCGATAAATCAATTTTATAGAACAGTGACTCCAAATATACTGAAGTCTGCAAGCTTTATTCAGTTGCAAAACCGGTGAACGTTTGGTCTAGATCTACCCTTGTAACACAAAATGATACCATAAGATTTGACTCGACAGGACACGACACCACACATGGCTCACGAAATGTAAAGACATGATTTAACACGTCGGAAGGAACGCGACGCACAGTAACACAATGTGACATGCCACGACACAACACGACACAACACGACACGACACAACACAACACAACACAACACAACACAACACAACACAACACAACACAACACAACACAACACAACACAACACAACACAACACAACACAACACAACACAACACAACACAACACAACACAACACAACACAACACAACACAACACAACACAACACAACACAACACAACACAACACAACACAACACAACACAACACAACACAACACAACACAACACAACACAACACAACACAACACAACACAACACAACACAACACAACACAACACAACACAACACAACACAACACAACACAACACAACACAACACAACACAACACAACACAACACAACACAACACAACACAACACAACACAACACAACACAACACAACACAACACAACACAACACAACACAACACAACACAACACAACACAACACAACACAACACAACACAACACAACACAACACAACACAACACAACACAACACAACACAACACAACACAACACAACACAACACAACACAACACAACACAACACAACACAACACAACACAACACAACACAACACAACACAACACAACACAACACTACACTACACTACACTACACTACACTACACTACACTACACTACACTACACTACACTACACTACACTACACTACACTACACTACACTACACTACACTACACTACACTACACTACACTACACTACACTACACTACACTACACTACACTACACTACACTACACTACACTACACTACACTACACTACACTACACTACACTACACTACACTACACTACACTACACTACACTACACTACACTACACTACACTACACTACACTACACTACACTACACTACACTACACTACACTACACTACACTACACTACACTACACTACACTACACTACACTACACTACACTACACTACACTACACTACACTACACTACACTACACTACACTACACTACACTACACTACACTACACTACACTACACTACACTACACTACACTACACTACACTACACTACACTACACTACACTACACTACACTACACTACACTACACTACACTACACTACACTACACTACACTACACTACACTACACTACACTACACTACACTACACTACACTACACTACACTACACTACACTACACTACACTACACTACACTACACTACACTACACTACACTACACTACACTACACTACACTACACTACACTACACTACACTACACTACACTACACTACACTACACTACACTACACTACACTACACTACACTACACTACACTACACTACACTACACTACACTACACTACACTACACTACACTACACTACACTACACTACACTACACTACACTACACTACACTACACTACACTACACTACACTACACTACACTACACTACACTACACTACACTACACTACACTACACTACACTACACTACACTACACTACACTACACTACACTACACTACACTACACTACACTACACTACACTACACTACACTACACTACACTACACTACACTACACTACACTACACTACACTACACTACACTACACTACACTACACTACACTACACTACACTACACTACACTACACTACACTACACTACACTACACTACACTACACTACACTACACTACACTACACTACACTACACTACACTACACTACACTACACTACACTACACTACACTACACTACACTACACTACACTACACTACACTACACTACACTACACTACACTACACTACACTACACTACACTACACTACACTACACTACACTACACTACACTACACTACACTACACTACACTACACTACACTACACTACACTACACTACACTACACTACACTACACTACACTACACTACACTACACTACACTACACTACACTACACTACACAACACTACACAACACAACACAACACTACACTACACAACACTACACAACACTACACTACACAACACTACACAACACTACACAACACTACACAACACAACACGATACAGTACTACACAACACAACACGATACAGTACTACACAACACAACACGATACAGTACTACACAACACAACACGATACAGTACTACACAACACGACACGACACGACACGACACGACACGACACGACACGACACGACACGACACGACACGACACGACACGACACGACACGACACGACACGACACGACACGACACGACACGACACGACACGACACGACACGGCACGACACGACACGACACGACACGGCACGACACGGCACGGCACGGCACGACACGGCACGGCACGGCACGACACGACACGACACGACACGACACGACACGACACGACACGACACGACACGACACGGCACGACACGGCACGACAAAACACACAACACGACACGGCACGACAAAACACACAACACGACACGGCACGACAAAAACACAACACGACACGGCACGACAAAAACACAACACGAAACGGCACGACAAAAACACAACACGACACGGCACGACACAATACAACACACAACACAACACGACTTGACACAGCAAGCCCACAGTTCCTTGCGGTCATGCAATCGCCAATCCTCATTCGGTGTTTTTTTTTGACATCCTTTTTGAAATAAGTAAATTATCCTTTACAGGAAGTTTCAAGATGTGTGCCAAGTATGAAGACCTAACGGTCACAGACTGGTCTGTTAATATCCAAAGCAGATCATTATCCAACAGCAGTATTAACAATGATACATGGTATCGACTTACTGATGGACACAACTACCTACAGGTACTTAAACAATAGTTATATTACAGAAAGTAAACTTTCTACAGGTACAATAAACAATAGCTATCTTAACAGTGAATGGTGTGATCCCAGGTGTAATCGATGTAGATGAGATATGATCGTCAAGGGTAGTGAAGTCTTGAGAAAGACTGATGGTGTTGATGTCTAACGTTTCAGAGTAAAAAACTCCCGGGCGATCATACCTCATCTACAATAGTTCTATCACAGAAAGAAAAGAAAGGGAAGTGCAGCCAGTCAAAAATCAACATTTGAGCAGAGTCGTGTCCTTACTTATTTAATGTAGGGTTAGTGGGTGTGGGCCTGAGTCTCCCCATTTAGTAGGACACTTAACTTGTGTCTGGCTGAGAATCGAGTCGTTCAAGAAAACGATTTTTTTTAAAGATTTTATGTAGGCAGTTTAATAAAGGGAAGTGTGACCAAAATAAAGCTACTTGAACCATCCTTAAATCTAAAACAATGGCATTCCTAATGTTACTGCTTCCTGTTGAACAGCTGCCCGAAACGTGCGTATCCCCGCTGCATTGCTCAACACAAGCGACTGGTTGGATCCAAGGATCTCATCCCAGTAAACAAGACCTGGTTGTTGAACGAACCGTGTGTTTCAGTTGGCATGGAAACTGCTGTAAATATAACATGGCAGTGTTGGTTAGATGTTGCCATGGTTACTTTGTATACAAACTGAAGGAGACAGCATTTGATGTACAAGCTGGCTACTGTACAGGTATAGTGTGATATTAATTAGATAGCTATGATCTTACGATCTTAATGATTTATAAGCGCAATACAAATTACATTATAACTAGACTCTCCTTAGTGGCCGACAGATTAAAGATACTGATAATGAGTATGATGATGATGATTGTGATAATGATGTGCTTATTTTAAGGATAGTGATAATGATGATGATGATGATGGTTGTAATGGTGATGATGATGATGGTTGTGATAATGATGGTGATTATTATATAACGATGGTGATGATGGTGATGATGATGGTTGTAATGATGATGATGATGATTGTGATAATGATAGTGCTAACTATTTATACTATAACAATCAAACAAGTAATTACCATTGTTCATTAAACAGTACAATCCTCCTTGAACGACCATCCAATGATGTTCCAAAGTGGAACCTCCGACCACGCCCTGCTGAATCACGTGACTAACACCGAACGAGGTCTGTCGATGATCGAGTGTATATCTGTCTGTCTGTCAAACGCATCCTGCAAATCAGCCAATCATGACGCTCAAACACAAATCTGTGAAATGAACAATGCTACTAGACCCGAATCACGTGATGAAGACTGGAAAGAGAGGCCTGGGAACCAATATTATGAGATTGTTGAACTTATGATTTCATAAGGCATGCTTATCCCAGTGTCCGTCCGTCCGTCTAGTTTATGCATTTGTCCTTTTGAGCCATTTTTGGTCATTTTGTATTAACTATAGCATATCATATAGCAGATCTTCATTTTAAGCCCCTGGGGGTGTACTCCCTTTGTCCAAGTGGTAGGGGTGATCGGCTTACCTTTTAGGGTTAAAAATATTTCCTGTGGGTACCTTTTAGGGTCCTGACTCAAAAATATCTTACATGGCATGATTCCGTACCTGTAAGGGTCACTTTAACTCTGCTTTGTTGCTCAACAGTAAGCTTGGCTGGCAAGAACATCGCATAGCCGTACCTCTTAGGGGTTGAAAACCAACAAGGCTTTAAAAGTTATATTTTTGTCTGTGCGTACCTTTTAGGGGTCGTTTTCAAAACCTCCGTCGATCACCCCTACCAAATGAACAAAGGGAGAACATCCCCGGGTTTAAGCCCCTTCTTGGCCATTTTGTATAGATTATATCCAATCGAAAAATCGTTGATTTGGAGCCATTTTTGGTAATGTTAACGCTACATGGCCTGCAACCGGCCTTTTTTTGCTTGGGCTATTTATTGTAATGCATTAACTTGGTTTTCGTGTTAACCGCAAAGTCGGTCCCTTCAGCGTCACCACGCGCATATAAAAGGCTAGTTTAGCGTCCTTTTTAGGATATTGTAGTTGCTCTTTTTCGGTATAACATTATATTGAAACTTCGCTTTGGAAAACTGTGTCGCAAATCTTTGGCCTTTAGAGGCAAGCGGGACCGTTATGTAAGTACAGCTTTGTTGTTTTTAATAAGTTTAGTTTCTTTAAAGTTGTATTTGCTTGTATCTTTTGTAAACAACAAATTGTAAGCAACAAATTCGTCCAACTTGTCTCGCAACATTGCTGCAAAACAAGTTGGAAAGCGATGTTACGCGTTTTTCGACCCGCGTACCATCTTGTCTCTCGTCAAAATGGCTTGTTGCAAGTTGAGTTGAATTCTGATTTCTGATTGGTTAATACAGCCAGTAAACACACATGGCGGTGTGCTTGACGTCATTTTGCTGCGAGACAAGTTGGGTTGGTGTGGTAATACGAGCAACATCTAGAGATCTTCTACTTTCTGCAACAAACTTTTTCAACTTGCAACACGCGGGTGGAAAAACGAGCAACATCGCTTTCCAACTTGTTTTGCAGCGATGTTGCGAGACAAGTTGGACGAATTTGTTGCTCGTATTACCGTAGCTTAAGATCGTTTTTGTACATTTTGTTACCGAGTTCCATATGACTCGTGGTACTAGTTTATATTCAGTAGAATTACTTAGCTTTTTATAGAGTACTATCGCTTATAACATAACTATTGTATTGCTGTTAATTCAATTATTTATATTATATCTTCGTATTGATTTGTTACTTGATTTACGAGCCTATCCTTCGGCTCCTCGCACACATGTTATTGCTTTAAATGAATGCTATACATTAGTTATAAGTTGGCTATCTTTTTATTGATAATTTGATTGTTATTATACGCATGTATGTATTTATGAAAGTTGTTATCGTAGATTAGTTCATTTAGAATTGTTAAATGTTGTATTTCAGTTTACGTGTTGGTCGGTACGAATTAATCTTCAATAAACCTACGTTAACCGTCGTTTGTTTTCGTTGATCTCATGGAGACCTAATTCACCGCCGCTCCGATCCAGTAAAATACAGTCTTAACATTTAACCTAACGCAGAGGCAGGCACGCCCGCTTTTTTCCCTTGCTAGCGGATAGTCCCATTAATTTACCAATTTAGCCGTTTATGTAATTTAAAACTTTGAAAAGATCGTTGTAATTTAAAACCTTCAAAAGATCGAATATATCTAAACCACAAACAACAGTCTGCCGTGCTCCCTTTAGCCTCCTATGCAGCCGCTCCTTTGTATCGAGACTCGTATTGCGTGACGATACAAAGGAGCGGCTGCATAGGAGGCTATGCTCCCTTGGGCTAGGCGTTTACAAACGCTTTTAACATTTTTCAGCTGTCACTCGATAATTATAATTTTGCAAACTTGGCACGCACAAATATAGATAACAATCATCATTTGTCAGCTTACGTGGAATCTGAAGTTCTTTTTTAAAAATAAAATGATTATTCTGAGGACTAGAGCGCGATACTTGAAAACATTATTTTGTGGAGAGAAATTGAAGATCGTAGATGAACACATCCGTCCCCTATGAGGGAGGGGGTTAACACACTCTAGGGGTACTAGTTGGTCCAAGTGGTAGGGCTGATCGGCAGTCGGTTTTCGAAAACGACCACTGAATAAAAGGTACAGATAAAAAAAGAACTGTTCAAGCCTCGTTGCTTACAACCCCTAAAGGTACGGCTGTGTGATGTTCTTGGCAACTAAGTTACTTTCAGTAACATAGCCAGGTAAAAATGACCCTTGCTTAGACAGAGTCATGTTACGTAATTGCCCCTTCCCTCTCCTCCCCGGAACAAATATCTTGCCATTACTATTCTCTTGAAGTAAACAACAATTTCTTTTATTGCTAAAATTAAATACGTTAGCAGTGCTCCAGGTCAATCACTTATACTGTAATAGTAATATTCAAAGCATCAAAGTCTGCATTTAAAACGTAAATTATAAGTATTTTTGTAAATTAAATAATGTTGCTTTTTGTAACGTGAGATCACCGAAGAGACATAATACGTCAAACTGCGTGAAACTGCGTCAATAATTGCGTGAAACTGCGTGAAGCGTCAATTCGTGCGATCATGAGAAATCTCTAATACAAAACTACCCCCACGTGCTTATGTGTTGTCCGTTTATTTTTTTATTCCGCAATTTTTAGTTTCATTGATTTGTATTATAGTTTTCTTTTTAATTTAGTTATACCTTTTTTACCGGTAGGATTAAGGGATTCCATTCAACACATTAAATATTCATCATTTAAACTCTAATAATGCTTATGTTATAAAAAGAAGCTAAGTACATATAATTATCGACATTTTGTGTTGGATTAGATAGAAAAAATACTTTTATATTCTTTAAACAAGCAATTTCTCCATCGAGATGAATCTAAGTGTGAACTGTACGTGAATTTCTTGTGGAACATGATTATTAGTTCAACAATTCTTTACAACCCCTCTAACCAAACTAAAGTCGCTTTATCATAACAAAGGATTATGGATTTTCTCATTTTAATTATTTATACATTCAGCTGAATTTGTTTATGTGGTATATTGTAGTTATGCAATTGGGTGCTTTATAATTGATAAAGTGTTTTAGTTGATGGATCTCCTTGCGTAGTGTTGTACCGTAACTCGAAGCATCGTCCAAATGAAGGTAAGATTAACCCTAGTGTTGTATTTTAATATATAAATCGAAACTAGCGAGTAAATTAGTTTAACATAGACGATCGGCAATGAAGATGAAATTTGTAACACGGTAAAAATGAAACTGTTAAGTAAATATTTAACACATTTGGTAAACGAGATCGTCTCTCTTTCAAATATATATAGAGTAAATATCATTTGATTTAGAGCCATTTATGGTTATGTTGTATTGGCTATAACCCATCAACATTCGTCATTTTGGGCCACTTTTGAGCGTTTAGCATGGGCCATAACCTATCAAAAATTCGTCTTTTTGAGTCATGTTTGGTCATTTTCCCTACATGGCCTGTAACTAATCGTCATTGAAACTTAACCCATTTTTTGTTTGGGCTATTTAATTCAATTTTTCATTACATTTTCTAATTAACGTTTTCAACATTTTTCAGCTGTCACTCGGTAATTATAACTTTTGCAAACTTGGCACGCACAAAGATAGAAAAAATCAACATTTACTAGTTCACTTGGAATCTGAAGGTTTTTTTAAAAATAAAATGATTATTCTGTGCATAATTAGAGCACTATATTTGAAAATCTCATTGCTAGAAAATCGGCTCGTGACCCCAAACAAAGCCATCAAATAGAATTTTAAACTGTCAGAGGTCTAGATATTTGAAGTACTATTTATATATCACATTCAGAAGTATTGGTGTATGTTTAAAACGATAGCACTGTATTTGAAAAAATCATTAAGTCGGACTATAATAATGTTTTCGTCTTCTTAAGTTTCTTGATTTTTTTAATCGTTCAGTTAAGTTTACAATAAACACAACTGTTGGCATGGATACCGAGTGTTTAAGCATTTATGTTTTCTCATTACCACGGTTACAGAAACAATACTACTAATGCAATGATAGATTACTCCCACTAAAGGCTAGGATATTTTTTGTCTCTCTAGTCTGTGCAGGATTTTCTGTTCAACTTTGCACGATTTTTTTAAGTTTTTTTGTTGTTGTTGTTGTGCTTGATAATATTTTACAAGGTTAAAGCTGTGCTCGATATCATTAACACCACCCCCCTCTCCCCCAGTCAACTATCTAATGGTCCGTCCCTAATGCAATAATTAGCCTGCGTATAGCCTGCGTAGCAAGCGTTTCTTTTTGGGGGAACGGGAGAAAGCTGTTTTTCCAAAACAACCAAAAAAACAACTTTCTCCCGTTACCCCCAAAAGAAACGCTTGCTACGCAGGCTATGCAATAATTGTTGGGGCTGCATTGTTCGAGCTCTGTTTACTTGGCAAGTGAACAATAAGGTGACTAACAGTTGGAGTAAAATGGCTGTAGGCCAAGGCCAACTACAATAACTTGAAGCCTAAATGTAATTTACAAATTTTGATAACAAATTTTAGAATGAACTGAATAAGTACTGCCCCCTTCCTTTTTCTTCCTTTCTTTTTCTTCCTTTTCTCTCCTTTGCATCTCTCTTTGTTCTTTTTCTTCCTTCTCTTCCTTTTCTCTCCTTTCCTTTTCCTTCCTATCTATTTCTTCCTACTCTTCCTTTTTTCCTTTCCTTCTCTTTTTGTTCTTTTTCTTCCTTCTCTTCCTTTTCTCTCCTTTCTATTTCCTTACTTTCTTTTTCTTCCTTCTCTTCCTTTTCTCTCCTTTCTATTTCCTTACTTTCTTTTTCTTCCTTCTCTTCCTTTTCTCTCCTTCCCTTTTCCTTCCTTTCTTTTTCTTCCTTCTCTTCCTTTTCTCTCCTTCCCTTTTCCTTCCTTTCTTTTTCTTCCTTCTTTTCCTTTTCTCTCCTTTCTATTTCCTTCCTTTCTTTTTCTTCCTTCTCTTCCTTTTCTCTCCTTCCCTTTTCCTTCCTTTCTTTTTCTTCCTTCTCTTCCTTTTCTCTCCTTTCTATTTCCTTCATTTCTTTTTCTTCCTTCTTTTCCTTTTCTCTCCTTTCTATTTCCTTCCTTTCTTTTTCTTCCTTCTCTTCCTTTTCTCTCCTTCCCTTTTCCTTCCTTTCTTTTTCTTCCTTCTCTTCCTTTTCTCTCCTTTCCTTCTCTTTCCTTTCTTTTTCTTCCTTCTTTTCCTTTTCTCTCCTTTCTTTTTCTTTCCTTTCTTTTTCTTCCTTCTCTTGCTTTTCTCTCCTTCCCTTTTCTTTCTTTTGTTCCTCTACGGTTCTTTCCTTCTCTTCCTTTTTCTTCACTTCCTTTTTCTTTCTTTCTTTTTCCTCCATCTCCTTTCTTCCCTTTTCTTCTTTCTCCTCTCTTTCCATCCCTTATTTTGCCATTCTTTCCTTCCCTTCTTTCTCCTTTCCTTCCTTTTCTTTGTTCTCTCTTCTTTTCTTCTCCTTTTTTTCCTTCTCCTCCTTTCTTGTTCTTATTTTCTCTACCTTTTCCCTTCTTTTATTTTGTACCTTCTCAAACTGTTCCAAGGTAGTAACAGCAAGCGTTCTACCGCCTTCAGTCATACGATTCAACTTTGGGCAATTAAAATTAATATTACTATATCTAGTATTACGATCATGACGCTGACTATTAAGAGCCGTTCCACGTAAGCTTCGAGTAATTTCAGAAATGGTCCGATACAACCCCACCTGAAACTTTGCATGGTGAAAGGTAGTCATGAGCAAGTAATCATATGGGCATTATTTAGTCGTTTCATTTTAAAACGGTCACGTGACATTCGTTCAAAGTTTGACCTATTTTCGGCCCGTAATGTTGCCGTCTGAATTTTCGAAAATTTGTTATGTTTGTAAATCTCGTGCGCCGTTTTCTCTGCATATTTTGTAATCAAATTTACACGGTTTATAGAACATCATTACAGCTTTTGAACCGTATGTTTTATTTTGATAGAGTACAAACACTAAAAGTGTGCAACATAATTACCACTAAATACTGCTAAATTTTGCTAATTCTATTGTTCTCTATTGTTTAATCAACACTATTTAGTGGTAAATAGTACAAAGTATTGCACACTATTAGTGTTTGTACTCTATAGCTGATTATTTTAATTTTTATGGATATTTCAAGTAAGATCATTTTCGGGTGGTCGTGAAAACCGTAATTTTGGTACTTTTCATAATTAATTTTTTCATACAAGCGTTCTGATTTCCTAATAACTATTTATACCAAAATGAAGAGGAATAGTTGTACTTTAACTCCAATGAAAAACATTTCTGGGCACTTTGCGTTTTGGCTACAAAATATCATCGTAAAATGCAAGAAATATCAAAATCAACAAAATCAATGGACATTACTGATACATCCACATTACATTGGTTTTAAATCATAAAACATACATTAACTGGTTCAAAAGTAATATTAGAATGTAATAAAACGCAAATGCATCGATGAAAAGATCTGTTTCCAGAAAATTTGAATGTAAACACTATTTTATCATATATGCAAATTTGCATTTCACAGCGGGGTCACTCGCTTACTCGCCCCTACTCCCACGGGATATGGTAGATTGTCGAAAAGCTTCGATTTTGCCAATATAATCACCAAGAAAAATAGTTGTTGATTACAATTTAATTTCAATTTAATAAACATGGAAAACTAGCCTTTGAAATCTTGAAGTAATATTTCAAAAACGAGTACGAGTGTTTCATTAGGGTTTCTAAACACGATAAAACATTTGAAAGCACGAGGCCGTAGGCCAAGTGCTTTTATTGTTATTGAGTGTTTGGAAACCCTAATGAAACACGAAGCACGAGCTTTTTGGAATTACTTCTCAGTCGAATAAATAATTCATTATGCAGGAATGTGGCTAGTTCTTTATAATATAATAGGTCATTCATTATGTTGCCTGGAATTACTAGAACGATTTCACATAAGCGTTTTTAACATGCAAATATATTTTGTCGAGTATTTATGATGCAAATGAGTTGTCACCTTTTAATTAGATGAGTTGTCACCTCGATATCTGAGGCAAGCGCACGCGGGTATAGCTCATTAGGGAACTTTAGATTTGACAACGAGTACGAGATTGAGTACGAGTACGAGTTTTAAAATTAGCCTTGTGTGTTTTGTTGATAGTTGATAGTTTTGTTGATAGTTGACCTACATTGACAATTTCTGCTCATTGGTGTTTTCTTACGAGAATCGTACCTCAGTCAATGAGCCGTGAAGTTACCCGCGTGCGCTTGCCTCAGTTGTCGAGGTGACAACTCATTTGCACATTAAATACTCGACAAAACATATTTGCATGTTAAAAACGCTTATGTGAAATCGTTCTACTGATGAGAGTTCATTTGAATTCCTCTCGTGCGGAATTTATTGGATTTCGAAATACTGTAGGGTTAAAAAGGAGTGTTACGGGGTTCTTATTTGAAGTTGTTCAAAAAGACTTAGAAAATGTTCCTTTAAGTTCAGTTGAGCAATATTTCAAATTGTAACTTGTAACTAACTACATAAGAAGGGTTTTTTTTTCATTTTCTTTAGAGAATAATCCAAATTGTCATTTAAATATAATTTGTAACTTCAGTAGGGACTATTAAAGATGCGAATAAAGTTCATTTATGTGAGTACTTAACGGCAGTGTAATTTCTGATATAATATATACAGAGTATTTGATGGCGTTGGAAATAAGACTATACTCTGCCAACCAAATCACCAATAGCTCAGCTGGTATGAAGAGGGAATTCAACTCCAAGGGTTGCAGGTTCGAGACTCGGACACGCCAATAAAAAAGGGGGGAAAAATAAAATGTAAAAATAGTAATAATGTAAATTAGGTAGAAAGGTCAGGTAAGATAGATAAAAACATAAGGGAATAAAGAATAGTAAAATAGGTAGGTAACTAGGCAATACTAATTATTTTAAGATTTCCCACTCGTTTTTGAAATATTACTTCAAGATTTCAAAGGCTAGTTTTCCATGTTTATTAAATTGAAATTAAATTGTAATCAACAACTATTTTTCTTGGTGATTATATTGGCAAAATCGAAGCTTTTCGACAATCTACCATATCCCGTGGGAGTAGGGGCGAGTAAGCGAGTGACCCCGCTGTGAAATGCAAATTTGCATATATGATAAAATAATGTTTACATTCAAATTTTCTGGAAAAATGATATTTTCATCGATGCATTTGCGTTTTATTACATTCTAATATTACTTTTGAACCAGTTAATGTATGTTTTATGATTTAAAACCAATGTAATGTGGATGTATATAATGTCCATCGATTTTGTTGATTTTGATACTTCTTGCATTTTACGATGATATTTTGTAGCCAAAACGCAAAGTGCCCAGAAATGTTTTTCATTGGAGTTGAAGTACAACTATTTCTCTTCATGTCGGTATAAATAGTTATTAGGAAATAAGAACTCTTGTATGAAAAAATTAATTATGAAAAGTACGTACCAAAATTACGGTTTTCACGACCACCCGAAAATGCTCTTACTTCAAATATCCATAAAAAATTATCATAATAAGCTATATCAAAATAAAACATACTGTTCAAAAGCTGTAATGATGTTCTATAAACCGTGTAAATTTGATTACAAAATATGCAGAGAAAACGCCGCACGAGATTTACAAACATTACAAATTTTCGAAAATTCAGACGGCAAAATTAGGCTAAAAATAGGTCGAACTTTGAACGGATGTCGTGACCGCTTTAAAATGAAACGACTAAATAATGCCCATATGATTACTTGCTCGTGGCTACCTTTCACCGTGCAAAGTTTCAGGTGGGGTGGTATCGGACCATTTCATGCTCTTAAGTTTTCAAATAATTTTCAATATATATTAAAACTTTGTCCTTAAAGCGTTTGTATGCAATGCAACATTTATCTTTTTTAATTTATTAATGAAGTGAGAACTCTGCCTCTAGGTAGTATTTTATTGTTGTCTTTTGTTTGCTTGACTTTTGTTGTGGATAAAATACTTTGCATGTAAAAGTTGTAAATAAGTTGACTCCCTGCATTACCATTTTAATTTTCTTAAGTATAGTGCTCCACTAATTTATGCTAATGAGATGTTCGTATAGCTATGTCTTTTTTTAAGTCTTAGATTAAAATGCTTCATTAATTGTAATGTAATGTAAATAAATGAGGTGTTAATTAATAATAATAATAATATATTAAAAATAATCTATTCATTTGCATGTTGAGCTGAAGTTTGTTATACGCAAACGTTATAGTATTAATTATAAGTTCGAGTGCCGCAGATGAAGAACAATGTTTCATTGTAATGTAATGTAATGTGGTGCTCATTTTGTGGATTTGCTTTATTTAATTATTTATTTCAGAATTATTTTTTTTCAGTTTCTGCTCTTTTTTGCGTTTTTCATTAATGTGAAATCGACAAAAGGAGGTATGTTAGCCTGCCCACCTGCCCGCCTGCCCGCCTGCCCGCCTGCCCGCCTGCCCGCCTGCCCGCCTGCCCGCCTGCCCGCCTGCCCGCCTGCCCGCCTGCCCGCCTGCCCGCCTGCCCGCCTGCCCGCCTGCCCGCCTGCCCGCCTGCCCGCCTGCCCGCCTGCCCGCCTGCCCGCCTGCCCGCCTGCCCGCCTGCCCGCCTGCCCGCCTGCCCGCCTGCCCGCCTGCCCGCCTGCCCGCCTGCCCGCCTGCCCGCCTGCCCGCCTGCCCGCCTGCCCGCCTGCCCGCCTGCCCGCCTGCCCGCCTGCCCGCCTGCCCGCCTGCCCGCCTGCCCGCCTGCCCGCCTGCCCGCCTGCCCGCCTGCCCGCCTGCCCGCCTGCCCGCCTGCCCGCCTGCCCGCCTGCCCGCCTGCCCGCCTGCCCGCCTGCCCGCCTGCCCGCCTGCCCGCCTGCCCGCCTGCCCGCCTGCCCGCCTGCCCGCCTGCCCGCCTGCCCGCCTGCCCGCCTGCCCGCCTGCCCGCCTGCCCGCCTGCCCGCCTGCCCGCCTGCCCGCCTGCCCGCCTGCCCGCCTGCCCGCCTGCCCGCCTGCCCGCCTGCCCGCCTGCCCGCCTGCCCGCCTGCCCGCCTGCCCGCCTGCCCGCCTGCCCGCCTGCCCGCCTGCCCGCCTGCCCGCCTGCCCGCCTGCCCGCCTGCCCGCCTGCCCGCCTGCCCGCCTGCCCGCCTGCCCGCCTGCCCGCCTGCCCGCCTGCCCGCCTGCCCGCCTGCCCGCCTGCCCGCCTGCCCGCCTGCCCGCCTGCCCGCCTGCCCGCCTGCCCGCCTGCCCGCCTGCCCGCCTGCCCGCCTGCCCGCCTGCCCGCCTGCCCGCCTGCCCGCCTGTTATTTTATTTTATTTTTTTTTGTCAGGAAATCTTGCTCTTGGTCAGCCAGCAGCGATCAGTTCTGTCCTCCTTTCTACAACGCTTGCAGACAAAGCAGTTGACGGCGACTCAAGGAGTGCTCACCCTAACGCCGCAGTGACTCCTACGTCGACAAACCCTTGGTGGCGCGTAGACCTGGGAAGGAGTTACGTCATCGATGACGTGTACATCATCGGAAGATCT
The DNA here is from genome assembly GCA_949775045.1 of Metridium senile. Lineage (NCBI taxonomy): Eukaryota > Metazoa > Cnidaria > Anthozoa > Actiniaria > Metridiidae > Metridium > Metridium senile. The sequence goes on along the minus strand of OX459101.1, from coordinate 10,948,163 downwards.
GATTGCTGTCCGGAAAGAATAAACGGTGCTGTGATAACCGTAGGTATGTCTACGGCGATTATTCATTTTAAAACAGAAATGGCTTATGTGAATTCTCCCAAACCCCCAATCCTCCATTCAATAGTGTTTTTATGATACATTTTCGCTCGTTTATATATTGAGCGGCTGTGTTGTATCGGCTACGGCTTGAGAATGTATAGCCGATACAACACAATCGCTATTGTCTTTTAGAAAACACTTCTAAATTAGTTTTTCAAATGTTACCCAAATTTTCAAGAATAAATCTCACGAAATACAACACTATTCATGGTCATGATTTCGTTTTTTAAAATACTCAATTATTAAATAGCATGTTATTCATTTGTTTCACGAATGTCGAAGGTTTGGACAGTGACGTTTCGACTGCTACTGCTAGTCTTCATCAGTCGAAACGTCGCAGTCCAAACCTTCGACATTCGTGAGACAAATGAAGAACTTACTATTTATCTCATATCCACCATGAATAATCTTTATAATTTCATTCTCATTTATTATTCAAGAGTTTTTTAAGAGTGTTTTCCTTGGGGGACAACACCCTCCTCGTGTACTTATAAACACCTATATATAATTATTTCTCGTTTTTTTTTAAATGCTCAATGGCTTACCACATGTGACGATGTATATTCAGAAAGAAGATTATCTAGAGTAGCTAATATTTACGATGATCATAAATAAATAAGATGTTTTCATTTCTAGGTGACGATGTCAATGGTATGTTAAACACAAAATGTGCATCCATCGAGGGTGTTGTATCTGCTTTGAAAAAATCCTTCAAATGTGCTTCGCCATTGAGAGGACGTTATGTAACTATTTACATTTTGGGAGAAAATAAGATTCTTGCTCTTTACGAAGTTATGGTCAACGAAAACCCAACTGGTTAGTAACATCGTGATGTTGCCTAGTGTTGTGGCTGTTGTTTCATGTTGGGCGATGTCGTATCGTAGCGTATCGTGTTGTAATTATAACGTTTCGTGTTGTATTCAACACTACTCGCACGTTGAAAAACCGAAGAAACTTACCGGTGGCATCGGACAAAATGACCACCTGGGTTCTCACCTGGGTTCCTACCTGGGTTCTAGTCTCCTTCGCAGTATTCCTCCTTCGTATTTAGTGTCATCACGAAAAGCTAGGGACACAGGAAGCCCGACACTAAAAAAAGCTGCTAGGGAGACTAGAACTCAGGTGGGCTCCCGAGGATGACAAAATAACACACCGAAACAATTCTATAACCCAAGCCCAAGCCGGGGCCCAACCCGCGGGATCACAGAGGTGAGAAGCATTCGGTAAACCACTACGCTGCCAATGTCACCCATCTCATCTAGTGTACGAAAATTCAAAACTTTCTGTTGTTGCAAAACTATTTACGCGTTTTCAAGAAACATTACAATGTGGACAGGACCTTACCTTTCAATCTTTATTCAACAGCAAATTTAGCCAAGGCTAAACCAACAGCCGCGTCGAGCGAGACTGGTGGTGTATCATCACGAGTAGCAGTAGACGGTAACAGGGATATCATTTTCAGCCATGCAAGCTGTACTCACACGAATCTTGAAAATAATCCTTGGTTGAGGGTAGACCTTGGCTCAAGCCTGCCAGTGTCGGAAGTGTTCCTGGTAAATCGTAAAGCTGCGCCTGAAAGACTTGTCAATATAGAGATACGAGTTGGTAAGGATATAAACACATTATTTGAATCTCTTAAAAATGATGATGATAACGACCACGATAATGACGATGATGATGAAATTGATGATGATAATTGTGGTGATGATGGTGATGACGGGTTTGGTGATGAAGATGGCAGTGGTAGTGGTGATGATGGTTGTGATGATATGATAGTGATAGTGGTGGTTTTAACGATGATGATGATGATGAATGTGATGGTGATGGCAGTGGTAGTGGTGATAATGATTGTGGTGATGATGATGCCTGCCGGTGTTAATTGAATGCACAAAGACACCTATGAATATCCAAAAGCTTAATGAACCTTCAAAACATTTAAATTGTTGTCAATTTATATGCCATAATTCTTTCATGAAAGTTTCATCGCAATCTTGAACTTTAATGCGTTATTGAGTGCCTGTTCAGGCTAAACACAATGCTTTTTTGCATTAATAAAAGTTTCTGTGCGATTTAGATACAACAAAAAATGAAGTACTAAAATGATTATGAGGACAATAATGATAATAATAACAATATACTAATCCTATTATAGGAGACAGTCTAACGGACAATGGCAACGTCAATCCTCGTTGTGGAGGAATCTACTCCATGGCAACACTATTCAAAGCCTCGTTTTACTGCAAGCCGAGAAAGACTGGACGATATGTGAACATTCGACTTGCAGCTAGCAATATGTATTTGACGTTATGTGAAGTAGAGGTGTACTCTGAGAGTAAAGGTATGGAAACACCCATTAACATATTGTCTTTTTTATGTACAGTTTGTAGCTTTAATTTGTTGTTAGGCGTCAATTGTAAATTATATCGTTCAGCCTTGTACATCATTAATTTGTGATATCATCATAATCATCATCATTGTCAACAATAACATCATCATCATTTTCATCATCACCTTAATAAAAGTAATCATCACCATCAACATAATATCATCATCGTGAATCATTATCATCATCACACCTTGATGATAATCATCATCACCATCAACAACATAATCATCATCATAACGATCCTCGTCTTCATCATCATAATCGTCATCATCTATATATTTGACAGCAATTTTACGTAACAAGCCTTCCAAGCCGACCAAGGGCAATCTGATTCAGCGGTTGTATCCAAGATTGACATGCCCAGAACCATTTGGATACCCAGTCCCATCTGTGTCCTGGTTTCGCGATGGTGTGTTGGTCCAGAACAACACCAATAGCATAATACTAGACGACAAGACGATGTTAAATCAACTAAATGACTCAGTTTGGGAGTGTGTTGTATCTAATAAACATGGATCAGATTTCCATCAGTTTGACGTTGAAGGTAAAAAGAAGACCACACTTTAATCATCTTTTCTCTTCACGCCAGTAGGCACATAACATCTCCGATGCTACGCACTTTTTAACGGACTTTCGGTGTCTTTCCGGACAAGAATACTCGCGATAATTGTATACGACTCCTGAGTCAATCCCACCCCTCCCCTCCCTTTCAGTAATAAAGGCCCACAATCCCTTGCGGTCGTGCAATCGCCTATCCTCATTCGGCATTTACTTTGACATCCTTTTTGAAATAAGTCAATTATCGTTTACAGGAAGTTTCAAGATGTGTGCCAAGTATGAAGACCTAACGATCACAGACTGGTCTGTTAATATCCAAACCAGCTCATTATCCAACAGCAGTATTAACAATGATACATGGTATCGACTTACTGATGGACACAACTACCTACAGGTACAATAGACATATTTAGCAATCCACTCTAACAGTGTTTTTGATATTTGTCAGTCAGTCAGTCAGTCAGTGTTTTTGATATTTGTCAGTCAGTCAGTCAGTCAGTCAGTCAGTCAGTCAGTCAGTCAGTCAGTCAGTCAGTCAGTCAGTCAGTCAGTCAGTCAGTCAGTCAGTCAGTCAGTCAGTCAGTCAGTCACTCACTCACTCAGTTAGTCAGTCAGTCATTGTTGAGATGAGGTAACTTTATTTTGATACGGTAACTTCACTTAATATACATTGTTTTTAATTTCAAGAAAGCCGTTTATAAATGTAATACAAAAATAGCATAAGTATAATAATTAAAACTAAAGTAAGAATTTGAAAGTAATTAATTAACAAAATATCTTCATTCAGACAGTCGCTCAGCTATTCGATATACTTCAGTCACCATTTAACACCATACATTCCATAATCCATTCATTAATCCAATACCTATTTATCTTTTAATTATACTGAGTGTTTCCGGGGTGTTTTAGTCTTTTCATTTTGCTTATATATCGTTCATGTTTCGTTCTCAACCTAAATTTCCATTGTTCAACAGCTGCCCGAAACGTGCGTATCCCCGCTGCATTGCTCAACACAAGCAACTGGTTGGATCCAAGGATCTCATCCCAGTAAACAAGACCTGGTTGTTGAACGAACCGTGTGTTTCAGTTGGCATGAACACTGCTGTAAATATAATACGACAGTGTTGGATAGACGTTGCCATGGTTACTTTGTATACAAACTGAAGAAGACAGCATTTGATGTACAAGCTGGCTACTGTACTGGTATAGTGTGATGATGATGATGATATCGATGATTATGATGGTGATGATGACGAAGATGATGATGATGACGATGATAAAGATGATGGTGATGACGTTGATGATGATGGCAACGATGATAGTGTGAGATGACGATGGCAACGATGATAGTGACAATGATGACGGCGATGATAGTGATCATAATGATCATGACGATGATGATGATGATGATGACGATGATGATGATGTTGATGATGATGTTATTAGTGATGATGTTGATGATGATGTTATTAGTAATGATGATGATCATCATCATCAGGTAGGTGATACATAAGGATGAACTAATGAACTGATGGTACTAATAATAATAAACTACAAACAACGATGACAACGATTTGTAGAAAAATATTTTAGTGAAACTGATTCCGTGATGAGTAGCAAGATAGTGCTAATGGGGTTAACAGCAAATTAAGATTATGCTCCCAAAATTCGCAGTTAACTGATATTTTGCCAAAAAATTATAAGTTAACTGATATTCGGCCAAACAATTAGTAGCTAAAAGAGTGAATGGTCTGATCCCAGGTGTAATCGATGTAGAAGAGGCATGATCGTCCGGGGTGGTTTAGTCTTGAGATAACCTGAGCGGAAGTCATCTTCATTTTCTTTACTCTGAAGATGACTTTCTTTCTCAAGACTACACCACCCCGGACGATCATGTCTCTTCTACATCAATTAGTAGCTAACTGATATTTCGTAACTTTTAGCACCCTCTAGCAAGACCCGCCATTGGTCTTCTACATATATACACTTATTTCAAAAAAAACATTGTCGCAGCACAAACAACAATCATCAAGACAAGACTGAAATGAATGCTGGTTTTGTGCTGCTAATGTATTGAAATCAGACTTGTTTTCTAAAGAATTCGTACTAATAACATAATGTGAGCATCCGTTCATATGCTTGTTATTGTATTACTGATCAATTTTGTTGATTGCAAGTGTAATTTGAATACATTACCAGCACAAAACCAGCATTCATTACGGTCTTGGCTGGATGCTTGTTGCACTAGCGGTGACAACGATTTTTGAAGTAAGTGTACTTTTGTCACTAACTATTTATTAACAAAATATATTTATCCACAGTACAATCAACCAGGGAAGACCCCTCAATGATGTTCCAAAGTGGAACCACCGATTACGCCCTGCTGAACCACGTGACTAGCACCGAACAAGGTCTGTCGATGATCGAGTGTATAACTGTCTGTCTGTCACACGCATCCTGCAAATCAGCCAATCATGACGCTCAAACACAAATCTGTGAAATGAACAATGCTACTAGACCCGAATCACATGACGAAGACTGGAAAGAAAGGCCTGGGAACCAGTATTATGAACTTATTGAACTTATCTCATAAAAATTTTACGACGAAGGTGGAACGTACATACTAAATATTCACGTCTTAAAAAACATGCATTGACGTCATCATTGTAGATATATTTGGCATTTATATACATATAACTACAGTGGAACCCCGGCTTACGGCCACCCGCTTAATACGGCCACCCCGTTAATACGGCCACTTTGGTATGTCTCTTCGGTGCCTGGATTAACGGGGTTCCACTGTATTCATAAAACACTGATGAGATCCAAAGATGAAATAAGTCAAAAATAATAACACCCATCTGATTTGCTGGATTGCCAAGTCGCTTCAAATTACTATAAATTCAGGCTGAAGAGATAGAAAACTCCCTTCTTTCTAAGTTTCTGTTGCTCTACTGGCCAAGGCAGAACATGAGACGAACTTGCATGCAACCACCCTCCCACCGACTTAGGCCGCTTATTAATACTTATCCATACCTTATTTAAGCTGCGCTCAAAGGAGAGGGTAAAATAATACTACGTTCGTCAAAGATTGTAAAGAAACAGTGATCAAGCACTGCATGCCTATCGAATAAATAAAAAATCACAACAAACACCAAACTCGTATCTTTTTCTATAATATACAATAACAGAGCAATGTTTTACCATTTTGAATAAGCTATAATCCATCAAAAATCTTCATTTTCGGCCATTTTCGGGGATTCAGTCGTAGTACTAAAGGGGGATCAGTCGTAAACTACAGCTTCAAAAGGGGGGATCACTCAAACAAACAAACAATTAAACAAACAAAAACAAAAAACCTGAAAAACAGCCACGTGTACAATAAAGAACCCAAAGATTTCGATTTTGGCTTGCAGGAAATTTATTTTCAAAATTATCCCCCCCCCCCCCCCCCCCCCAACTTAGCTACACTTGGTCCTTGATAACCCATCAAAAATCGTCATTTATGTTTCTATCACTGGTTGAGTGATAGCCACTAAATAAGAACTATTTGTTAGTAACAATTTTGATTTGATTTTACGGATTAAGTGTTTGCGCTCTATTTTGTTATATCGCTAAAAACCATACAAATGCATATCTTGGGCTACCTGTGGTTTAACGTAACAACATGCCGTTTGAAAAGGAGTGAAAGACGTCAAATGTCCGTTGAAGTTCTAGCCCTCGGAGCTCAGTCATACACCTATTTCAATTAACGTTGTCCATCCTAATGGTTGATCTGAGACCGATAGGAATTGTGGGAGTTCATTAAATTTCAAATACATTGTTTTAATCACACTTGAATGGTGCTGAATTACAGATAACAGTATTTCAGAAGTAAACATTGATATTCAAGCGTGATTATATTAAATAAATAGTGCATTTGCAGTTTAACGAGCTCCCACAATTCCTATCGGTCTCAGATCGACCATTCCAGATGGACAACGTTAATTGAAATAGGTTTATACGTTGCATCGGTCGAGGAGTACGTTTTCCTGAGGATCTCTTTCCAAGTGGTTTTATCCCTCTGTTTTTTTCGTAGCGGACAATGTATAGTTATTTTGTAATGTAATTTTCTACTGATCATGGTGTCTTAAAGAGTATAGTAGTCAGCAATTGATCTTGTTACTTACTATACACCTTTAACAGGCACTGTAATTTCGTGGATATGTGTTTAACTTTAAGTGTCATTTGTCAATATTACCAAATGTCTTATTCGTAAATTAAAGGAAAATCATTTACTTTCGGTAATTATACAAAGTAAGTGCTGCAAATCATCGGGAAAAGAGGCTTGACTGCTACTTTCGATAGCTTGTAATTGACTGTAACTGGTCGAGGCTGACTGACCGGTACCTTGCTCTTCGTTGCGTGGTCGTTGCAATTGAACTCCACACGACTCGCAGAGCGTTTCCTTTGCAGGCGAGCAGATTTACGTGGCATGTCGATCTAAGTAGGAAAAAAGAAAGGCAGACGAAGTGGTGTAAGCTAGGCAAAAATCCCAGGTCAGAACAGACCAACAGGGAACATGAATGATACTTATCACAGGTTCTAGGTCAAAACAGACCACAAGAACCATACTGATACAAATCCCCGGTCAAAACAGACCTCAGGGGGCTCTACTGACACAAGTACTAGACCACAGTACCATACTGTCACAAGTCTATTATAATAGCATTAAAAATAGCAATAAACAAGGCAAAATTGCAACGCAAAGCATATAACCATAACGATTACTACTTATGTAATAGGCCGGGATAGTTTAAGGTCTTGCAAATAGCACCGCGATAGCTGCGGTACAACAAATACTGGCCAAGATCATTAAGGTGAACTCCATCACCTGAATGCAAATCCTGATCTGGTGTATTGAAAACCTTATGACGCCAACAGAAAACACCTTCCAAAGCCTCGAGATCGAACGTATTGTCTCAAAACTCTTGCACGCTAGCTCATAAAATCGCTGAGGGTGTGGCGTAAATCGAGCGCGAGGGATAACGCGGCAAAGACACATGATTGATACAGAGGGAATTGTTTTTAAAAGAACAATAAGTTCTTCGATAGCAGAACCAACAACTTCGGGGGCTAGTGAACTTAAATCATTAGTACCGATTTCCAAGATGACAATGTCGGGCTTGAGTTTGCGAACAAATTGGACATCATGGGTGTGCAATTTTTCTACAGTACGCCCACCAATACCGTGCAAATAAATCTCAGCGGACTTGAGCAAATCAAAATTGCTTTTTGCCCTTGAATCAAATGCGTTGGAAAGAGCAGATTTGAGTCTTTTAACAAAGGAATGGCCAAGAATAAGAACCTTGGGAATGCCCCCCATGAGTAAACCACGTAAAAAATCCCCCAATAACAAAACGCGCCAAAATGTAAATAACGTATTGCTATAGATAGATGAAACAAGAATGTAATACTTACCAAGAATTAATCACAGTGCGTAAGAACACAAGAAGGAAATATAGACGCAGATTTTGAACCGACTTGGTCTTGTTAGACAATCAAGTCAAAATTAGGTTCAGATTTCAGCCGTTTGAATTATACAAAGTAAGTGCTGTAAATCTCTTATAGATTTGTCCTGATATGATTTGCATAAGTTGCAACTTGAATTTCGATTCCTTGGCCAGAATTTATTTTTTTATCTTAGTTGACAAATTTAGTAAAATATGGAAGAGCTAACATTGGAGTTTCATAAGTGATATACAATATTCGACTCCAACTGTATATGAGATATATTAAAATGGCTCGTCTTTGACTCGCCGTCATATATCGAGGATCGTACAGGGGTATTCTCGTGATGCATGATAAGCTATTTTTATTTTCCGAGAAACGTGAATTTAATAAATTCTCCATGATCTGTGACCCAAATGTTTTGCGTGACCCGTGAAGAACTTGAATCAATAATCGATATTCGTGATTTCGCCACTTATTCGACGTCCGGTGATTTTGAGTTGCAAGACCTGGCCTCCTTTGATTTATTTTATACTTTTTTTTTTAGTTTCTTCAAACACTCCTCTTTTGCCAAGTTTTTTATGTTTCAGAGTAGGGTAAAAGAGTGCGTTACTTCCATATTTTCGTGATTCGTGAAAATAAAATGTTGACATGCGTGATCCGTGATTCGCTATTTTTTTCGGCCGTGAACCGTGCCAGAGACCCCCATGTATCTTTATCTATATCTATATCCCATACAGATAAGAAACTTCTGGTTGAAAATTTGCCTATTTTGTAACCAATCTATATGACCTAGATAAATCTTTTGTAACCGAGCCTGCACGTCAAACCACAAAACTTGTTAGCATTGAGCCCGTGCGTATCTGCAATGCGGTGACGCGCAAAAAGTAAACACAATTCAATCCAAAGCTCCATGTAGTGAAATAACTTTGCCCTAAAATCAGAGTAATTTTTGAAGTTTGTGGAATTAAACTTCAGAATTCGCAAGCAATAAACAAGGCAATAATTTTACAATTGACAAATGTATTTAATCACAGTATTTAATCAGTGCCAACATAGGAAATTTACGATCTGGATTGACGCTTGTTTCAAGGACGCAACAGATTGCTTCTATAATTTGCTACTTCTGTTTTGAGTCAAGTATTATATCTGAAAACAGCAAAATATTAAAAAGACCTATGTACCGGCCATGGACGCGAAGCATACTGCTCTTTTCTAACGAGTTTGTTTCATATAGAAAACTCATTCCGACTCTTCTTCTAAAATAAGGGCAGGAGAATTGCTGCAGCCTGACCCCTTGCAGTGTCCGCAGGCGAGGGTGCACTGAAGGTTGTTCTTGCGGCAAGAGCATCGAGAGCTGGTGCAGTCTTAAGTGCAATTGCAGCGAATTATTTAAAAGGATGGATTGTGGTGCTGCGGGCAGATCGGTCATTATGCATATCTGTGGTTGTGCTTTTCCATTCCAAGATATGGAAGAATACTCGTACGGTATGGTACTTCGTTGCTGAGAAGGTAGGAGGCAAACTCTGGGGCTGTAAAGATGACTTTTTGCTCGCTAATTTGTCTATGTACCGCTGGTATCTGATCGAGCGGATCGAGCTTCTGCCCAGGCTTACCGCCGTAAATACACACCGATGCACTTTCTCCAGCGGTAATAATTTCTTCTGAAGTAGATTTGTCGTTGTCAAATATCTTTGCCTGCTGCTGGAAGTATTCTGAGGTCATAAGCTTCTTTAGGGACGCAGCCTTTCCTATGCCATAAATGCTAGAGGTCGTGTCGCACCCCCGAGTAATGCGTGCAGGATATGCAGCATATGACGGCATACCTCCTCTCTCAACTGCCGCTTCACTTCTATTAGGCTCCACACTCGTCATCGTGTTGAATTGACTTTTGGTTCTGGTCGGAAGTATAGGCTGTGTCATCGCACGCATAATAGCACAGGAGCACCAAAAGTTCAGTGTCGTCTCCTACAGGAACTGTGTTCTCCTCCATGGCAAGCTCTACAGCGTCCATGACTCAGGAAAGAAGAAGTGCTGGAAAATTGGGCGCTACTGTCACCTTCACAATTGATATGAAGATCCCGATGAAGAGGATATCTTTCTGGCAATCAAGACCAACAAACAGAACTTTGTACTTATGCTGAACGCGTTCTTGAAGGAAAAGGGCTGCCAGACCCGTCAAGCACACTGATGCTCTGATAGTAAAGAGCGCTGTAGAGCTTGCTATGGAGGAAAACACAGTTCTTGTAGGAGACGACATATCAGTCCCAGTAGTAAGTACCTTGTGCATATCAAACTCATCCCATACATTTGTTTGTATCAAGTTGTGAAGGTCACGCCACCCACAGCGTCTCACTGTAGAACACGCACATTTTGAAGCCTTTTGATCATTTACTCAGAAAGCTTTCAATATTATCCAAATGTACCAACGGTTTTGAAAAGATTAACATTTAAGCTTTCAGGAACCTATATTTATTAATAAAAATACGTAAAATTCAGGGGGTCAAAATTCGATTTTCTTCACCAAAGTAACGCAATATTACAAGGCGATTTCGGATCATTTCATCACCTAGTGGAAAACAATAGGCATGTACTCGTTTGTGCATTCACTAATTACAATTGTACCACCACTTTCGAAAAGAGTTGAAATTTCCTTTATTTTGATATAAAATTCGTCTATTTTTATGCCGTTTTGAGGGGGTCAAATCGCCGGCGAAGTTAGAACATATATCTACATAGTACTCTGTGGCCGAGTGAAGTCAACAAAATGACCTCCTAACTGACGTATGTAGCTTCATAGCCCAGTTGGTAGAGTATTGCACCGGTTCTGCAAAGGTCATGGGTTCAAATCCCTTTGAAGTACCGAAATTTTTTCGGTCTTCTATAATTGCAATTACAACGGGGTAAAGTTTTTGGTCTTGTGTTTTCTTTTCTCTTTTCCTTTGAGGAATTGACCCGGCCCGAGAATACTTCATTTATATAACGATTAGGTACCTTTCTTTTTCGCCTTGGCATTTCACAAGCCATGTTTACTCATGATCTCGGTTGTCCGCGGCAGCCTGGATCCTAGTTAGAGCAAATGTTCAAATTTGTAGGCAATGAGTTTGATATGTGACAATGTCGGCAACGCAGTACCATCTAATTTCCATGGAAGAACAATCGAGTAATCACCCGAGTTCTGCAGAAGAGGCCCGACAGAGCAACAATATAATGATCCCTGCAATTAACGCACGTCATAGTGTTAATGTTTTGCTGTTTTCAGATATAGTACTTGACTCAAAACAGAAGTAGCAAAATTATAGGAGCGATCTGTTGCGTCCTTAAAACAAGCGTCAATCCAGATTGTAAATTTTCTATTTTGGTACTGATTAAATACTGTGAATTCTGCTCAAAAACATATTTTTCTTGTTTATATTAGCGTTATTTATAAATTTCCGGCTTTCTTTATATCATTTCCATTTTTTTTTTTCGAGATTTGGGCTCCCTGTGGTGTCCCTTTATTCTTTCTATTGAAATTTTTGATGCTGTTTTTCAGAGCTTTCCCGAACTCCGATTTTTTGGGACTTTTGATATGTTGTAGAGGAATAAATTCTGAGTAAGAAACCGTCGAAAAAGCTTTTGTTTCAATTAGTTGAGGATTGAACCCTTTTTCGCCGTCATTTGATTGGACTATAAGGGATTCCATTCAACACATTAAATATTTATCATCTAAACACTCCCATAATGCTTATTTTATGTTGGACTAGATAAAAAAAATAATGTTATATTCTTCAAACAAGCAATTTCTCCATCGAGATAAAATCTATTATACCCGTCTTTTTTGTGGAACATGATTATTAATTCAGCAATTCTTTACAACCCTTCTAACCAAGCTAAAGTCGATTTATTAAATTTTGTCATTTTAATTATTTATACATTTAGCTGAACTAATTGATGAATCTCCTTGCGTAGTGTTGTACCGTACCTCGAAGCATCGTCGAAATGAAGGTAAGATTAACCATATTGCTGTATTTTGATATATAAATGGAAACTAGTGAGTAAATTAGTATAAGATGCGTTTAACATAGACGATCGCCAATGAAAATGAAATTTGTAACACCGCAAAAATGAAACTGTTAGTATTTTTACGACCTGGCCAATTTTTAACCGAAAAAATATGTGCTTTAAAGTAACTTTCTGTAGTATGTTATACCATCTACTTACTAAAGATAGATTGAAGTCTAATAATAATAATAATAATAATAATAATAATAATAATAATAATAATAATAATAATAATAATAATAATAATAATAATAATAATAATAATAATAATAATAATAATAATAATAATCACACATCGTCCCCTCAAGCAATAAAGGAGATGCTAAGATCAAAAATTATAGAGAAATATGTCAACGAAGTAGAACAGCAATCATGGCTTGGAAAATACACCAACCAACAGCTTCAAGATAAACAAATGTCACCTACAGCCAACCAGATCCTGAAGAAATGGAAAAATATTCCCGATATCGTTTACAGCGTAAACAAGAGCATACGCCAACAACTACTACCAACAAAGACATACCAACAAAGCAAAGTACAGACATCAAATGCAGAATGTGCCATAAGGCGACAGAATCAACAACACATGTAATGTGCGCCTGCTCAAAGATTGCACAAAGCCTCTACAAGGCCAGACATGATAGAATGCTAAGACCAATATACCACTGTTTGCTGGAAAAGTACAACTTCCAAGAGAGCGATAACGGAAAGCCATGGTATCAGCAACGCCCACCACCTGCAGTACTCGAAAACGAAAAGGCGAAAATATACTGGGATGTACCTTTCCAACTCCAGAAAGCACCAGAAAACGGAGCAAATAAGGTCGACGTGATAGTACACGATAAAGAAACTAATTACTGGACACTTCTTGAAGGCACAGTCTGCCAGGTCGGTGCAATTGCAGACAGAATAAAAACAAAACAAGAAAAATATACAGAGCTTCGCGCAAGCATAAAACAACTATACAAAAGCCCAAGCGTAAAACAAATCAATGTTGTCTTCGACTTTCTCGGAGGTTTCCACGAAGAACTTAAGAAAGATCTAAGAAATTTAACAAACACTGACAAAGAACTGACCTTCCTTATTGAACGTTGCCAGAAATGGATTATCTGCCAGAACGCAAACATCGTTAAAACGTTTTATGAATATACATAAGCGGATTAAACGTTTGAAAAGAAAAATGTACTTAATTAGCCCAGACGTAATTGTCCGCTTGTTAATGTAATTATGACACACCAAAGAAAATAAAACTTGCCATAATAATAATAATAATAATAATAATAATAATAATAATAATAATAATAATAATAATAATAATAATAATAATAATAATAATGATAATAATAATAATAAGAAGAATAAGAATAAGAATAATAAGAATAAGAATAATAAGAAGAAGAAGAAGAAGAAGAAGAAGAAGAAGAAGAAGAAGAAGAAGAATACAGAACAATCAAAAAGTAACAAAAAAGCTAAGGAAAAACAGAAGATGGATGGAAAAGGAACTAAATGGAATAATAACACTAAAGGGACTGACAACATTAAAAGAAAAAAAAGATCAATATCTTGAGAATATTGAAAAACAAACGGAAATCAAAACTGGAATCGTACAAAAGGAGAAAAGCCAACCATCACTTCGATCAAGACCAAGGAAAGTTTTATAGTCACCTACGAAAGATACTTGAAAAAGACACGGATATTGAAGAACCAAAGTACACCGAACCTTTACACCAACAAGATCATCAACAACAAAACGATAACACACTCACTAAAGACGACTTCGCCCAATTTTGGGTCCCTATATGGCAAACTACAGACACAGAGAACCTAACATCACAATGGATAACTGACATCCGCAACGCCCTTAAACAAGCGAGTCCAGCCCAAGAAGATCAACCTATCATCGTTAATACAGAAATTATTTATAAGTGCCTAAAGAAAAAGAAAAACTGGTCGTCACCAGGCCTAGATCGTATAACCAACTACTGGCTGAAGTATTTTAATGCTCTTCATACGCAGCTTGCCTATGCATTTACAAGCCTTATTAACCAAGCTCGTAACATACCTGATTGGCTTGCAGAAGGTAGAACAGTCCTTATACCAAAGAAGGCAAACCCAACACCACAAGACTTTAGACCGATTACCTGCCTTAACACCATATATAAGTTGATCACATCAGTCATCAACAGGGAACTTGAAATACACGAATCTAAACATCAACTAATGCAAATTGACCAAAGAGGAGGAGTGAAGGGGACAATGGGGTGTGTAGACAATTTGCTTATCGACAAGACCATCCTAGATGACGCCACGAAGAATAAAAAGAACATTTCTTGCGTGTGGATCGATGTCAAAAAAGCTTTTGATAGTGTTTCGCACAAGTGGCTAATCACTGCTCTCGAAGATCACGGTATAAACAAGAGATTAATTACCTTTATAAAGAACATTATTCACAAATGGAAAATCACTTTGTTCGCCCCAACAACTAATGGAAAAGAATCGATAGGGCCATTTAGCATCCAACGAGGTATATTACAAGGTGACTCTTTTTGTGTAAACTTGTTTACACTATGTTTAAACCCCATTGCATGGTACTTACATACAACAGAAGGATACACAATGACACACGAGAGAAGAATCAAAATCACGCACTGTCTATTTGTAGACGACCTCAAATCATACCACAAGAGTGCGGTTAAAGCAGCAACAATCACAAACAAGCTACAGCAGATGTTTAAGGACATCGGCCTTACATGGGGACTCAATAAATGTGCTGCCATCCATCTGAGAAGAGGTAAACGGGAAAAAAGAGATGATCTGCCCCTTGGCAACGATGAAAGTATTCCAGTACTTGGAGAGGAAGATTACTATAAGTACCTTGGAAAGTTTGAAAACACGACACAACTTGAGAAAGAAGTACAGAAAGCAGCAAGCAAAGAATACATTAGACGAGTCTCATTAATTTGGTCGTCCCCTCTTTCTATACCACGGAAAGTCAAAGCTACACAAACCTTTGCCATTCCTGTCTTACTATACCACATGTGGACCACTGATTGGCCTATAGACATCTTGAAAGAACTTGACAGACGAACTCGTCGAGTTATAAATGACAACAGCTGCAAACACAAGCATGAGTCGCTACCACTCCTTTACCTCCCACCCTCTAAGGGGGGCAAAGGTTTGATGGAAATCGAAAACCTTTACAAAACCACAAAGATAAAGCTAGCCCACTATATCACATGCAGTGTCGACCCACACGTCCAACTTGTAAGATCCTACCAAGATGCCAAAGAAAAGAAAGCCCAAAGATCTATCATTAAAGATGCAAAAACATTCGCAACCCAATTTAATCTAGACATAACCTATGATACGGAAAACAAAAGAACAGTCATTAAATCTGACAACACAGTTATAGAAGTAAATAACTGCCAGCCAAAAAGTATCAAGCCCATCCTGAAGAAGGAAGTTATAAGAAAGTACGAACACGAAGTTGAACAACAGCCTTGGGTAGGTCAGTTTATGGTTAAACAGTGGCAAAACAAAGACCTACACAAAGAATGGTGCGATATTACAAAAGTCTGGAAAAACATCCCAACAGTAGTTTACAGTATCCATACAAGTATCATCCAGCAACTATTAACAACGAAAGTATATAAAGTAAAGAAACTGCAAGGAGAGAATGATGATCTTAAATGCAGATTTTGCCACGATAAACACGAAAATATTACTCATATCATGTGCAGTTGCCCTGCCATAGCCCAATCACTCTACAAATCTAGACATGACCACATGCTTAGGCCTGTATACTATGCAGTCCTAAAGAAGTTTAGATTGATCGATGATGAAGACAAAACAACACCCTGGCACAAAGAACCACCACCAAAGAGCTGCATCGAAAACGAAAACGCAAAAGTGCTATGGGATATCCCCATTTATCAAGACACAGCACCAAGCAACGGAGCAAACAAACCCGACATTATCGTATGTGACAAAGCGTGCAAGCAATGGATAATATTAGAAGGAACTATCTGCAATGTAGGAACAATAAAACAAAGAGATGAAATGAAAACTGCTAAATATACCGACCTGAGATCAAGTCTCAAAAGACTATATCCTGGCTATAAAATCACACAGGTCAATATTGTGTTTGACTTTTTAGCAGGATATCACGAAAATTTGATAGACAATCTCTCTAGCATAGGAATAACAGAAGGACTAACTATTATAAGAAAGTGCCAGAAATGGGTTATCTCACAGAACTGTGAGATTGTTAAACGTTTATACAATTATTAGATATGATCATGTACATCTTTATAAGTTTAGTCACACAGATATTTGCTTAGGCAATCTATGCCCGCAATATTTGTTTACAGAATGTAAAAACATAGTCTGAAGTTTAAATAAACAATAATAATAATAATAATAATAATAATGATGATGATGATAATAATAATAATAATAATAATAATAATAATAATAATAATAATAATAATAATACAGCACTAACAGAGATAACAAACAACGAAATCTCACTCCCTATGTGGCTGCAAGAAGGAAGGTGTGTCATGTTACCAAAATTGGAGATCCTACAGCTAAAGACCATCGACCAATAACATGTTTGAACACTCTCTATAAAGCAATAACGTCAATTGTAGACAAGTTGTTAGAGAAACACGAAATCTGCTATCAAATAATGCAAATTGATCAAAGAGGATGCAGATCGGGAGCTATGGGATGCATAGATAATCTTCTGATTGATAAAGCTATCTTGGAAGACGCACAATTCAACAAAAAGAATATCACATGCGTATGGGTGGATGTAAAGAAGGCATTTGACTCTGTTTCACACAACTGGCTAGAACTGTGTCTACAACATCACGGACTACCTACAAAAATAACAACACTTATCAAGAACATCATGAAAAACTGGAAAATCACCCTTGAAGTACAAGCTAAGGACGGAAAATCCCACATCGGCCCAATCAAATTGCACCGAGGAATATTACAAGGGGACTCCTTCTGTGTCAGACTCTTCACAATGTGCCTAAACCCAATTGCATGGTGCTTACGGAACAACCAAGGATACACACTTACGAAATTACAAGACCACAAGTTAACACATCTACTCTACGTAGACGACCTTAAAACGTTCCACAAGTCATCAACGGCAGCAATGGTAGAAACGCGACGAATGGAAGGCATGTTCAGGGATATCGGCCTAGAGTGGGGCATGGATAAGTGTGCTACAGTCAATGTTGTCAGAGGAAAGATAACACCTACTGAAAACCTCTCACTGAATGAGAAAGACACTATCCATGTGATAGATACCAATGACCAATACAAATTTCTTGGAAAATTTGAAAACTTCACACAACTCGACAAAGAAGTTTACAAGTACGCCAGTGAAGAATACCTAAAGAGGTTAAGTGTACTATGGTCTTAAAACATCTCAATACCAAGAAAAATTAAAGCAACCAACACATTTGCCATCCCTGTGTTAATGTACCACATGTGGACATCTGACTGGCTCATAAACGACCTTAAACAACTTGATATTAGAGAAACAAGAAAAATTGTTCAAGAGAATGGTGGATTACATACAAGCGAATCAACTAAGCTAATGTACTTACCCTGTAACATGGGAGGAAAAGGCTTCAAGCAAGTAGAAATGACATATAAAGAAACAAAGATCAAAGTAGCTAATTACATAGCAAGAAACCAAGACCCAAGAATAGACCTAGTAAGAAGATTTGAAGAAAGAAAGACAACGAAGAGATTTAAATCGGTTCTGAAAGACGCGCAGAAATACGCTGAAGAACTCAACATAACATGTGTGTTTGACAATACAAAGACGACCATGACCAACGAGGAAGTATCACTAGAGGTTGAACAATCTAGCCCTAAATATATAACAGGATTCCTTACCACTGCAAGGCATAACAAACTAAGGAAAGAAGGAGAAGAACAGAAGTGGCTTGGTGCATTGACAACGATACAAAACAAAGACAATAACATCTCATCTGATAGTCTGATAGTGTTTCAGAAGTGGAAAAATATACCAGATGTGGTATATAGCGTCAGCACTAATATAAGACAGCAACTACTACCAACGAAGTTGTACAAGAAAAATAAACTACAACAACCAATAGAAGACACCAAATGCCGAATGTGCAAAGGAAGCAAAGAATCAGTCACTCACGTGTTATGCAGCTGTTCACAGATCGCGCAAAGTCTATATACATCGAGACACGACAAAATGCTAAGACCTTTTTATCATTATCTCCTGAATATGTATGGTCTTGAAAATGATCACTCCAGACCATGGTATGAGCAAAGTACACCACAGCTAATAGTGGAAAATGATAAAGTCAAAGTTATGTGGAACACGCAGTTCCACCTGAAAAAGGCCCCCAGTAACCACGCCAACAAAATCGATATGGCAATCTATGACAAGGAAAGACAACAATGGCTTTTGTTAGAGGGTACAGTGTGTTCAGTAGGTAAGATCATGGAGAGAAGCAATGAAAAGCAAGACAAGTATAGAGAACTACGAAGTGGAATCAAAGAATCATACCCGAGCCACAAGGTCGTCCAAGTCAACTTAGTATTCGTCTTTCTCAGCAATTATCACCAAAGCCTTCAATCAGAAATTATCCAACATATTACACTAGGCGACAAAGAAGAAGGACGTTATCTACTTATGAAAAGCCAAAAATGAATTATAACCCAAAATACTGAGATAGTTAAAACATTCTACCAATATGATACAATGACAAAGGAATGATTGAGGACCAAAGCTAAAGACTGCCTCCCCCTTAAAAAAAAAAAAATACAGCTTAGCCCAGGAATAATTTGTTCACGCAAAGTTGTCAATAGAAAAACAAGTAGATTCTAATAATAATAATAATAATAATAATAATAATAATAATAATAATAATAATAATAATAATAATAATAATAATAATAATAATAATAATAATAATAATAATACAATGTTTTAGGAGCATTATCAAAGCTCAATGCTCTTACAAAAAATAAAATAAAATAAAATAATTGAAAAAAAAAAAAACGTTTTTAGTTTTGATTTAAATAAGTTGATGTTATCTGTGTTTCTAATGTTTTGGGGCAATTCTTTCCAAAGTTTAGGGGCTGAGATTGAAAAAGCCCTGTCCCCATAAGTTGCTGTGTTTGAATTCGGTGTAAATAAAGAGTTTTGGCCAGGGAGCGAGCTGG
Source organism: Metridium senile (assembly GCA_949775045.1). Taxonomy (NCBI): domain Eukaryota; kingdom Metazoa; phylum Cnidaria; class Anthozoa; order Actiniaria; family Metridiidae; genus Metridium; species Metridium senile. The sequence continues at coordinate 10,928,356 of OX459101.1, read as the reverse complement.
TTTACAAGGAGTCAATAGGTTGGAGATGTAGTCTGGGGCTATGCCATTCAGGGCCTTGTAGGTAATAAGTAGGATCTTGTAGTTAATTCTTAGATTGATAGGTAGCCAGTGAAGCTTTCGAAGTATTGGAGTAATATGTTCTGACAAGTCTACTATGCAATACGATTTTTCAAATTCGGAGCGTCCATAGCAACGCTAGGTTGCTATGGGGAATTTTCCTTCTGGCCTGTTTTCAAATTACATTATAACTAGACTCTCCTTAGTGACCGACAGATAAAAGATACTGATAATGAGGATGATGATTGTGATAATGATGGTGATTATTATTTAACGATGGTGATAATGGTGATATAGTAATGATTGTGATAATGAAGACTCTAATTATTTAATTATTTTGATATTGATGATGATGATTGTGATATTGATGATGATGGTTGTGATGATGATGATGATGGTTGTGATATTGATGATGATGGTTGTGATAATGATAGTGCTAACTATTTATACTATAACAATCAAACAAGTAATTACCATTGTTCATTAAACAGTACAATCCTCCTTGAACGACCATCCAATGATGGTATAAAGTGGAACCTCCGACCACGCCCTGCTGAATCACGTGACAAACACGGAACGAGGTCTGTCAATGATCGAGTGTGTATCTGTCTGTCTGACACACGCATCCTGCAAATCAACCAATCATCACGATGAAACACAAATATGTGAAATGAACAATGCTACTAGACCCGAATCACGTCATCAAGACTGGAGAGAAAGGCCTGGGAACCAATATTATGAAGTTGTTGAACTTATGATTTCACAAGGCATGCTTATCCCAGTGTCCGTCCGTCTGTCCGTCTAGTTTATACATTCGTCCTTTTGAGCCATTTTTGGTCATTTTGCATTAGCTATAGCATATCAAAGATCTTCATTTTAAGCCCCTGGGGGTGTACTCCCTTTGTCCAAGTGGTAGGGGTGATCGGCTTACCTTTTAGGGTTAAAAATATTTCATGTGGGTACCTTTTAGGGTCCTGACTCAAAAATATCTTACATGACATGATTCCGTACCTGTAAGGGTCATTTTAACTCTGCTTTGTTGCTCAACAGTAACCTTGGCTGGCAAGAACATCGCATAGCCGTACCTTTTAGGGGTTGAAAACCAACAAGGCTTTAAAAGTTATATTTTTGTCTGTGCGTACCTTTTAGGGGTCGTTTTCAAAACCTCCGCCGATCACCTCTACCAACTGAACAAAGGGAGTACATCCCCGGGTTTAAGCCCCTTCTTGGCCATTTTGTATAGATTATATCCAATCGAAAAATCGTTGATTTGGAGCCATTTTTGGTAATGTTAACAGTACATGGCCTGTAACCGGCCTTGTTTTGCTTGGGCTATTTATTGTAATGCATTAACTTGGTTTTCGTGTTAACCGCAAAGTCGGTCCCTTCAGCGTCACCACGCGCATATAAAAGGCTAGTTTAGCGTCCTATTTAGGATATTGTAGTTGCTCTTTTTGGGTGTAACATTGAAACTTCGCTTTGGAAAACTTCGTCGTAAATCTTTGTCCTTTAGAGGCAAGCGGGACCGATATGTAAGTACACCTTTGTTGTTTTTAATAAGTTTAGTTTCTTTAAAGTTGTATTTGCGTGTACCTTTTGTAAAGCTACGGTAATACGAGCAACAAATTCGTCCAACTTGTCTCGCAACATTGCTGCAAAACAAGTTGGAAAGCGATGTTGCGCGTTTTTCCACCCGCGTACCAACTTGTCTCGCGTCAAAATGGCTTGTTGCAAGTTGAGTTGAATTCTGATTTCTGATTGGTTAATACAGCGAGTAAACAAACATGGCGGTGTGCTTGACGTCATTTTGCTGCGAGACAAGTTGGGTTGGTGTGGTAATACGAGCAACATCTACAAGTTTTGTTGCAAAAAGTAGAACGATCTTCTACTTTCTGCAACAAACTTTTTCAACTTGCAACACGCGGGTGGAAAAACGAGCAACATCGCTTTCCAACTTGTTCTGTAGCGATGTTGCGAATTGCGAGACAAGTTGGACGAATTTGTTGCTCGTATTACCGTAGCTTAAGATCGTTTTTGTACATTTTGTTACCGAGTTCCATATTACTTGTGCTACTAGTTTAAATTCAGTAGAACTACTTAGCTTTTATAGAGTACTATCGCTTATAACATAACTATTGTATTGCTGTTAATTCAATTATTTATATTATATCTTCGTATTAATTTGTTTCTTGATTTACGAGACTATCCTTCGGCTCCTCGCACACATGTTATTGCTTTAAATGAATGCTATACTTTATTGATAATTTGATTGTTATTATACGCATATATGTATTTATGAAAGTTGTTTTCGTAGATTAGTTCATTTAGAATTGTTAAACGTTGTATTTTAGTTTACGTGTTGGTCGGTAAGAATTAATCTTCAATAAACCTACGTTAACCGTCGTTTTTGGTTTCGTTGATCTCGTGGAGACCTAATTCACCGCCGCTCCGATCCAGTAAAATATAGTCTTTACATTTAACCTAAGCACTTAGTCGGTGGTCGCGACACGCCCACTAATCAGCCCGTTGATCCTTAGACTAGGCGTTTACAAACGCTTTTAACATTTTTCAGCTGTCACTCGATAATTATAGTTTTTGCAAACTTGGCACGCACAAAGATAGATAACAATCATCATTTACTGTTCACTTGGAATCTGAAGGTTTTTTTAAAAATAAAATGATTATTCTGAGGACTAGAGCGCGATACTTGAAAACATTATTTTGTGGAGAGAAATTTCCTAATTGAAGATCGTAGATGAACATCCGTCCCCTCTGAAGATCCGTCCCCTCTGAGGGAGGGGGTTAACACACTCTAGGGGTACTACCTTGGTCCAAGTGGTAGGGCTGATCGGCAGTCGGTTTTCGAAAACGACCACTGAATAAAAGAACTGTTCAAGCCTTGTTACTTTCAACCCCTAAAGGTACGCCTGTGTGATGTTTTTGGCAGCTAAGCTTACTTTCAGTAACATAGCCAGGTAAAAATGACCCTTATACTCTTTTTACTTCTGAACGAGTATAAAGCATTTAATAGCTAAACTGCATTACATAATAACTACAGGACAACAAATTAGGTGGTGGGCATCTCATTTATTCATGTCTGATAGAAGAGAGCAATTACAGGAATAAATACATACTGGATATTACAACTAAAGTTTATGTTTAAATCAACTGAGGCGAACAAGAGTACACTATTAAATCTGCATGTCTTCCCGATTAATAGGCACTTGTGCTCGGCAACAAGGCTGGATCCATATGTAATAAAGATTTCATTAATCCATACATTATGATTTGAATGAAATGGCCTTCAATTATAAAATTTACGTTTAACAGTACAAGAGTACTTCAGAGAGATGCCTTCAAGTGATTATTGCTTCATATCACTGTCCTTATATACTCCCGCATACGGGATTACCCTGAAGAACCCTGAAACCCATTAAGCCCGCCTCTACTACTATGCAATACCCAGTGGTATACATTCTGTAACGCTACTAAATACATTTGCTTACACAGAGTCATGTAACGTAATTGTCCCCCCCCCCCCCCCCCCCCCCCCCTCTCCTCCACGGGACAAATATCTTGCCATTACTATTCTCTTGAAGCAAACAACAATTTTCTGTATTGCTAATACTGTAATCTCTAATACAAAACTACCCCCACGTACTTATGTGTTGTCCGTTTATTTTTTCATTCAATTTTTAGTTTCATTGATTTGTATTATAGTTTTCTTTTTAATTTAGTTATACCTTTTTAACCGGTAGGATTAAGGGATTCCATTCAATACATTAAATATTTATCATCTAAACTCCAATAATGCTTATGTTATAAAAAGAAGCTGTAATTACTTATATCTTATTTGTGATGTTTCCCGTAATACGGGCGGATATTTTACGAGTTGTGAATAACGAGTAAAATGTCCGCCCGTATTACGGGGAAAATCACAAATAAGTTATTTATTATACGACTCTATGATATGGCTTTTTAGAGCCAATTTTATGAGTTTTTCCAAAAAAAATTAAAATATAAAATTAAAAAATGTTGCTGTTTGTAACGTGAGATCACCGAAAAGACTTAATACGTAAAACTGCGTCAATAATTGCGTGAAACTGCGTGAAGCGTCAATTCGTGCGATCATGAGAAATCTCTAATACAAAATTACCTTCACGTACTAATGTTATGTCGGACGTTTTCTTCATTCAATTTTTAGTTTCCTTAGAATTATAGTTATCTTTTTCATTTAGTTTCCTTTTTAAACCGGTAGGATTAAGGGATTCCATTAAACACATTAAATATTTATCATCTAAACTCCAATAATGCTTATGTTATGTTGGACTAGATAAAAAATACTGTTATATTCTTTAAACAACAATTTCTCCATCGAGATGAATCTAAGCGTGAACTGTACGTGAATTTCTTGTGGAACATGATTATTAGTTCAACAATTCTTTACAGCCCCTCTAACCAAACTAAAGTCGCTTTATCATAACAAAGGATTATGGATTTTGTCATTTTAATTATGTATACTTTAGCTGAATTTGTTTATGTGGTATATTGTAGTTATTGCTGTTGGGTGCTTTAATTGAAAAAGTGTTTCAGTTGATGGATCTCCTTGCGTAGTGTTGTACCGTACATCGAAGCATCGTCGAAATGAAGGTAAGATTAACCCTAGTGTTGTATTTTGATATATAAATGGAAACTAGCGAGTAAATTAGTATAAGATGCGTTTAACATAGACGATCGGCAATGAAATGAAATTTCTAACACCGTAAAAATGAAACTGTTAAGTAAATATTTACCACATTTAGTAAACGAGTTCGTCTCTCTTTCAAATATAAAGTAAATATCATTTGGATTTAGAGCCATTTTTGGTCATGTTGAATTGGCTATATAACCCATCAACAATCGTCATTTTGGGCCATTTTTGAGCGTTTTTCATAGGCCATAACCCATCAAAAATTCGTCCTTTTGAGTCATGTTTTGTCATTTTCCCTACATGGCCTGTAATGTACTAATCGTCATTGAAACCCATTTTTTGTTTGGGCTATTTATATAAATTCAATTCACTTAACATGTTTTCGGTCTCTTGAAATTTTTCATTAAATTTTCTAATTAACGCTTTCAACATTTTTTAGCTGTCACTCGATTATTATAACTTTTGAAAACTTGACACACAAAGATAAAAAAATCATCATTTACTAGTTTATTTGGAATCTGAAGTTTTTTTTATAAATAAAATGGTTATTCTGTGAATTAGAGGACGATATTTGAAAATCTCATTGCTAGAAAATCGGCTCGTAACCGCGAACAAAGCCAGTACTATGTATATATCACAATCAGAAGTATTGGTGTATGTTTAAAACGATAGCACAGGATTTAAAAAAATCATTAAATCGGGCTATAATAATATGTTTTTGTCTCCTTAAGTTTCTTGAATTTTTTATTAGTTCAGTTACGTTTACAATAAACACAACTGTTGACATAGATACCGAGTGTTTAAACATTTATGTTTTCTAATTAAAGTGGAACCCCGTTAATTTTGTTAAAAGTTTGTTATACGCAAATGTTATAGTATTACTGAATTATATATAAGTGCCGCAGATGACGAACAATGCTTCATTGTAATGCTATGTAAATAAATGTGGTCCTCAGTGTGGATTTGCTTTATTTAATTATTTATTTCAGAATTGTTTCTTTTTCAGTTTCTGCTCTTTTTTGCGTTTCTCATTAATTTCAAATCGACAAAAGGAGGTATGTCCGCCTGCCCGCCTGCCCGCCTGCATTATTTCTATCTCTGCTATTTTTCTTTTTTTTGTCAGGAAATCTTGCTCTTGGTCAGCCAGCAGCGATCAGCTCCGTACATTCTACAACGCATGCACACAAAGCAGTTGACGGCGACTCAAGGAGTGTTCACCCTAACGGCGCAGTGACTAGTTTTTCGACAAACCCTTGGTGGCGCGTAGACCTGGGAAGGAGTTACGTCATCGATGACGTGTACATCATTGGAAGATCTGATTGCTGTGCGGACAGAATAAACGGTGCTGTGATAACCGTAGGTATGTCTACGGCGATTATTCATTTTAAAACAGAAAAGGCCTATGGGAATTCTCCCAAACCCCCAATCCTCCATTCAATAGTGTTTTCATGATACATTTTCGCTCGTTTATATATTGAGCGGCTGTGTTGAATGGGCTTCGGCTTGTGATTGTAAAGCCGATACAACACGGACGCGATTGTCTTTTAGAAAAACTTTTTAATTAGTTTTTCAAATTTTACCCAAACTTTCAAGAACAAATCTCAGTATATACAACACTAGTCATGGTCATAATTTCTTTATTAAATTACTCATTTATTGAATAGTTAGTTATTCATTTGTTTCACAAATGTCAAATGTTTGGACCTGGACGTTTCGACTGTTACTGCTAGTCTTCATCAGACGAAACGTCGCAGTCAAAACCTTCTACATTCGTGAGACAAATGAAGAACTTACTGTGAAATAAATATTGAACCAGGCTTTCGTGTTATATGAAGAATTATGCCGTTCTCGAAGTAATATTTACAACTTGAGCGGCTTTGTTGTATCGCCTTCGGCTTGTGATTGTATAGCCGATACAGCAAGGATGCGATGGTCTTGTAGAAAAACTTCAGGATTAGTTCTTTCAAATTTTACCAACATTTTACCCAAGATTAAAGCCGATAAATTTCAAGTTAACAACACTAGTCATGGTCATGATTTCTTTCTAGTGATAGTGATAGTGTGTTATTCATTTGTTTCACGAATGTCAAATGTTTAGACCGTGACGTTTCGACTGCTACTGCTAGTCTTCATCAGTCGAAACGTCGCAGTCAAAACCTTCGACATTCGTGAGACAAATGAAGAACTTACTATTTATCTCATATCCACCATGAATAATCTTTATAATTTCATTCTCATTTATTATTCAAGAGTTTTTTAAGAGTGTTTTCCTTGGGGGACAACACCCTCCTCGTGTACTTATAAACACCTATATATAATTATTTCTCGTTTTTTTTTAAATGCTCAATGGCTTACCACATGTGAAGATGTATATTCAGAAAGAAGATTATCTAGAGTAGCTAATATTTACGATGATCATAAATAAATAAGATGTTTTCATTTGTAGGTGACGATGTCAATGGTATGTTAAACACAAAATGTGCATCCATCGAGGGTGTTGTATCTGCTTTGAAAAAATCCTTCAAATGTGCTTCGCCATTGAGAGGACGTTATGTAACTATTTACATTTTGGGAGAAAATAAGATTCTTGCTCTTTACGAAGTTATGGTCAACGAAAACCCAACTGGTTAGTAACATCGTGATGTTGCCTAGTGTTGTGGCTGTTGTTTCATGTTGGGCGATGTCGTATCGTAGCGTATCGTGTTGTAATTATAACGTTTCGTGTTGTATTCAACACTACTCGCACGTTGAAAAACCGAAGAAACTTACCGGTGGCATCGGACAAAATGACCACCTGGGTTCTCACCTGGGTTCCTACCTGGGTTCTAGTCTCCTTCGCTGTATTCCTCCTTCGTATTTAGTGTCATCACGAAAAGCTAGGGACACAGGAAGCCCGACACTAAAAAAAGCTGCTAGGGAGACTAGAACTCAGGTGGGCTCCCGAGGATGACAAAATAACACACCGAAACAATTCTATAACCCAAGCCCAAGCCGGGGCCCAACCCGCGGGATCACAGAGGTGAGAAGCATTCGGTAAACCACTACGCTGCCAATGTCACCCATCTCATCTAGTGTACGAAAATTCAAAACTTTCTGTTGTTGCAAAACTATTTACGCGTTTTCAAGAAACATTACAATGTGGACAGGACCTTACCTTTCAATCTTTATTCAACAGCAAATTTAGCCAAGGCTAAACCAACAGCCGCGTCGAGCGAGACTGGTGGTGTATCATCACGAGTAGCAGTAGACGGTAACAGGGATATCATTTTCAGCCATGCAAGCTGTACTCACACGAATCTTGAAAATAATCCTTGGTTGAGGGTAGACCTTGGCTCAAGCCTGCCAGTGTCGGAAGTGTTCCTGGTAAATCGTAAAGCTGCGCCTGAAAGACTTGTCAATATAGAGATACGAGTTGGTAAGGATATAAACACATTATTTGAATCTCTTAAAAATGATGATGATAACGACCACGATAATGACGATGATGATGAAATTGATGATGATAATTGTGGTGATGATGGTGATGACGGGTTTGGTGATGAAGATGGCAGTGGTAGTGGTGATGATGGTTGTGATGATATGATAGTGATAGTGGTGGTTTTAACGATGATGATGATGATGAATGTGATGGTGATGGCAGTGGTAGTGGTCATGATGATTGTGGTGATGATGATGCCTGCCGGTGTTAATTGAATGCACAAAGACACCTATGAATATCCAAAAGCTTAATGAACCTTCAAAACATTTAAATTGTTGTCAATTTATATGCCATAATTCTTTCATGAAAGTTTCATCGCAATCTTGAACTTTAATGCGTTATTGAGTGCCTGTTCAGGCTAAACACAATGCTTTTTTGCATTAATAAAAGTTTCTGTGCGATTTAGATACAACAAAAAATGAAGTACTAAAATGATTATGAGGACAATAATGATAATAATAACAATATACTAATCCTATTATAGGAGACAGTCTAACGGACAATGGCAACGTCAATCCTCGTTGTGGAGGAATCTACTCCATGGCAACACTATTCAAAGCCTCGTTTTACTGCAAGCCGAGAAAGACTGGACGATATGTGAACATTCGACTTGCAGCTAGCAATATGTATTTGACGTTATGTGAAGTAGAGGTGTACTCTGAGAGTAAAGGTATGGAAACACCCATTAACATATTGTCTTTTTTATGTACAGTTTGTAGCTTTAATTTGTTGTTAGGCGTCAATTGTAAATTATATCGATCAGCCTTGTACATCATTAATTTGTGATATCATCATAATCATCATCATTGTCAACAATAACATCATCATCATTTTCATCATCACCTTAATAAAAGTAATCATCACCATCAACATAATATCATCATCGTGAATCATTATCATCATCACACCTTGATGATAATCATCATCACCATCAACAACATAATCATCATCATAACGATCCTCGTCTTCATCATCATAATCGTCATCATCTATATATTTGACAGCAATTTTACGTAACAAGCCTTCCAAGCCGACCAAGGGCAATCTGATTCAGCGGTTGTATCCAAGATTGACATGCCCAGAACCATTTGGATACCCAGTCCCATCTGTGTCCTGGTTTCGCGATGGTGTGTTGGTCCAGAACAACACCAATAGCATAATACTAGACGACAAGACGATGTTAAATCAACTAAATGACTCAGTTTGGGAGTGTGTTGTATCTAATAAACATGGATCAGATTTCCATCAGTTTGACGTTGAAGGTAAAAAGAAGACCACACTTTAATCATCTTTTCTCTTCACGCCAGTAGGCACATAACATCTCCGATGCTACGCATTTTTTAACGGACTTTCGGTGTCTTTCCGGACAAGAATACTCGCGATAATTGTATACGACTCCTGAGTCAATCCCATCCCTCCCCTCCCTTTCAGTAATAAAGGCCCACAATACCTTGCGGTCGTGCAATCGCCTATCCTCATTCGGCATTTACTTTGACATCCTTTTTGAAATAAGTCAATTATCGTTTACAGGAAGTTTCAAGATGTGTGCCAAGTATGAAGACCTAACGGTCACAGACTGGTCTGTTAATATCCAAACCAGCTCATTATCCAACAGCAGTATTAACAATGATACATGGTATCGCCTTACTGATGGACACAACTACCTACAGGTACAATAGACATATTTAGCAATCCACTCTAACAGTGTTTTTGATATTTGTCAGTCAGTCAGTCAGTGTTTTTGATATTTGTCAGTCAGTCAGTCAGTCAGTCAGTCAGTCAGTCAGTCAGTCAGTCAGTCAGTCAGTCAGTCAGTCAGTCAGTCAGTCAGTCAGTCAGTCAGTCAGTCAGTCAGTCAGTCAGTCAGTCAGTCAGTCAGTCATTGTTGAGATGAGATAACTTTATTTTGATACGGTAAATTCACTTAATATACATTGTTTTTAATTTCAAGAAAGCCGTTTATAAATGTTATACAAAAATAGCATAAGTATAATAATTAAAACTAAAGTAAGAATTTGAAAGTAATTAATAAACAAAATATCTTCATTCAGACAGTCGCTCAGCTATTCGATATACTTCAGTCACCATTTAACACCATACATTCCATAATCCATTCATTAATCCAATACCTATTTATATTTTAATTATACTGAGTGTTTCCGGGATGTTTTAGTCTTTTCATTTTGCTTATATATCGTTCATGTTTCGTTCTCAACCTAAATTTCCATTGTTCAACAGCTGCCCGAAACGTGCGTATCCCCGCTGCATTGCTCAACACAAGCGACTGGTTGGATCCAAGGATCTCATCCCAGTAAACAAGACCTGGTTGTTGAACGAACCGTGTGTTTCAGTTGGCATGAACACTGCTGTAAATATAATACGACAGTGTTGGTTAGACGTTGCCATGGTTACTTTGTATATAAACTGAAGAAGACAGCATTTGATGTACAAGCTGGCTACTGTACAGGTATATTGTGATGATGATGATGGTGATGGTGATGATGACAAAGATGATGATGGTGACAATGATAAAGATGATGGTGATGACGATGATGGTGATGATGATGGCAACGATGATAGTGATGACAATGATGATGACGGCGATCATAATGATCATGATGATGATGATGATGATGACGACGATGATGATGATGTTGATGATGATGTTATTAGTAATGATGATGATGATGATGATCAGGTACGTGATACATAACAATAAGGATGGTGATAAAAATGACAAAGATTATGATGACGATAAAGATGAACTAATGAACTGATGGTACTAATAATAATAAACTACAAACAACGTTGACAACGATTTGTAGAAAAATATTTTAGTAAAACTGATTCCGTGATGGTAGCAAGATAGTGCTAATGGGGTTAACAGTAAATTATGATTATGCCCCCCAAAATTAGCAGTTAACTGATATTTTGCCAAAAAATTATAAGTTAACTGATATTCGGCCAAACAATTAGTAGCTAACTGATATTACACACTTATTTTACAAAACATTGTCGCAGCTCAAGCAACAAGCATCAAGCCAAGACTGAAATGAATGCTGGTTTTGTGCTGCAAATATACTGAAATCATACTTGTTTTCTAAACGGAATTCAAACTAATAACAAAATGTGAGCATCAGTTCACGTGCTTGTTATTGTATTACTGATCAATTTTGTTGATAACAAGTGTAATTTGAAAACATTACCAGCACAAAACCAGCATTCATTTCGGTCTTGGCTGGATGCTTGTTGCACTAGCGGTGACAACGATTTTTGAAGTAAGTGTACTTTTGTCACTAACTATTTATTAACAAAATTTCTTAATCCACAGTACAATCAACCAGGGAAGACCCCTCAATGATGTTCCAAAGTGGAACCACCGATTACGCCCTGCTGAACCACGTGACTAGCACCGAACAAGGTCTGTCGATGATCGAGTGTATAACTGTCTGTCTGTCACACGCACCCTGCAAATCAGCCAATCATGACGCTCAAGCACAAATATGTGAAATGAACAATGCTACTAGACCCGAATCACATGACGAAGACTGGAAAGAATGGCCTGGGAACCAGTATTATGAACTTATTGAACTTATCTCATAAAAACATTACGACGAAGGTGGAACGTACATACTAAATATTCAAGTCTTAAAAAACATGCATTGACGTCATCATTGTAGATTTGGCATTTATATACATATAACTACAGTGGAACCCCGGCTTACGGCCACCCGCTTAATACGGCCACCCCGTTATTGCGGCCACTTTGGTATGTCTCTTCGGTGGCTGGATTAACGGGGTTCCACTGTATTCATAAAACACTGATGAGATCCAAAGATGAAATAAGTCAAAAATAATAACACCCATCTGATTTGCTGGATTGCCAAGTCGCTTCAAATTACTATAAATTCAGGCTGAAGAGATAGAAAACTCCCTTCTTACTCAGTTTCTGTTGCTCCACTGGCCAAGGCAGAACAGGAGACGAACTTGCATGCACCCACCCTCCCACCGACTTAGGCCGCTTATTAATACTTATCCATAACTTTTTTAAGCTGCGCTCAAAGGAGAGGGTAAAATAATACTACGTTCGTCAAAGATTGTAAAGAAACAGTGATCAAGCACTGCATGCCTATCGAATAAATAAAAAATCACAACAAACACCAAACTCGTATCTTTTTCTATAATATACAATAACAGAGCAATGTTTTACCAATTTGAATAAGCTATAATCCATCAAAAATCTTCATTTTCGGCCATTTTCGGGGATTCAGTCAATTTTTCGGGAGTACTAAAGGGGGGATCAGTCGTAAACTACAGCTTCAAAAGGGGGGATCACTCAAACAAACAAACAATTAAACAAACAAAAACAAAAAACCTGAAAAACAGCCACGTGTACAATAAAGAACCCCCCCCCCCCCCCCCCCTCCCCACTTGTTCCTTGATAACCCATCAAAAATCGTCATTTATGTTTCTATGCCTTCGATATAATTGTAATTATTATAGTTTTGATTCAGTGCTGCATTGAGTAAGCTCATTTACTGGTCCGGGAATAAAATTTGCATAAACTGTAACTCATCAAATCGTCATTTTGGCCATTTTTCAGCATTTTCAACTATTTTTTACTGTCTAATAGTTCTTATTTAGTGACTATTTTTAGACAAGTAAAGCTGTAATGAAGTATTGTCTCCTTTGTATTTGCCTTTTCTTAGACTGATCTGGTTGAGTGATAGCCACTAAATAAGAACTATTTGTTAGTAACAATTTTGATTTGATTTTACGGATTAACTGTTTGCGCTCTATTTTGTTATATTGCTAAAAACCATACAAATGCATATCTTGGGCTACCTGTGCTTTAACGTAACAGCATGCCGTTTGAAAAGGAGTGAAAGACGTCAAATGTCCGTTGAAGTTCTAGCCCTCGGAGCTCAGTCATATACGTTGCATCGGTCGAGGAGTACGTTTTCCTGAGGATCTCTTTCCAAGTGGTTTTATCCCTCTGTTTTTTTCGTAGCGGACAATGTATAGTTATTTTGTAATTTTCTACTGATCATGATGTCTTAAAGAGTATAGTAGTCAGCAATTGATCTTGTTACTTACTATACACCTTTAACAGGCACTGTAATTTCGTGGATATATTAGCCTGCGTAGGCCTGCAGACAAGACCTGTTTTTTTGATTATCCGCCCCCTAATTAAAATTCAATCCTGTTAAATATCACTGTCAAAAACAATCCAATCAAAATTGACCGGAAATCGAGAAAGTAAAGCGATTGATCGGAAGTTCAAAAATAACGGTCGATGCCCAACGAAAATATATCAGAACTTTGCTAATTTTAACCACCTAAATACGGTGTAATGAAAGTTAATCATGAAGAACTGTTGTCGTAGCTAGATTTCTCAGAATTCTTCGCGTTATCTGTAATTATTCTTGACTTGAAATGTGTAATCATTGACCCGTAAATAACGACTGTGATTTTACTTCAACTTGCTTCAACTGGCTCGCTATATTCTCTAAAATCCTTCTTATCTTTCATATCTATGAAAAAAATAAAATTCCTACCAGGGGATCGATCAAGCTATGATATATACAATTAAATGTATAATTGAACAGATTGCATTTATAATTCAACATGAAATAACTTTTAAAACATATAATTTGATTTCATTCTGATATCAATAACGTCTGTGAAGACGAATATTCCCACAGAAGTTCTATTTTTAACCTCCTATTGCGACGTAGCAACCAATCAATTGAGAACTTTGCATACCGATGATTGACATGCATGGTATCGACCAATGAAAATTCTACGGCCACTGGATGGCCGCATAATAACCAAAAAACCAGGTCTTGTGTGCAGGCCCTCATTCTCTTCTCGCCCCAAGCCCCCTAGGAGGGACTGCTACGCAGGCTATGGATATATATGTTTAACTTTAAGTGTCATTTGTCAATATTACAAAATGTCTTATTCGTAAATTAAAGGAAAATAATTTACTTTCGGTAATTATACAAAGTAAGTGCTGCAAATCATCGGGAAAAGAGGCTTGACTGCTACTTTCGATAGCTTGTAATTGACTGGAACTGGTCGAGGCTGACTGACCGGTACCTTGCTCTTCGTTGCGTGGTCGTTGCAATTGAACTCCACACGACTCGCAGAGCGTTTCCTTTGCAGGCGAGCAGATTTACGTGGCATGTTGATCTAAGTAGAAAAAACAAAAACAAAGAAAGGCAGACGAAGTGGTGTAAGCTAGGCAAAAATCCCAGGTCAGAACAGGCCAACAGGGAACATGAATGATACTTATCACAGGTTCTAGGTCAAAACAGACCACAAGAACCATATACTGATACAAATCCCCGGTCAAAACAGACCTCAGGGGACTCTACTGACACAAGTACTAGATCAAAACAGACCACAGTACCATACTGTCACAAGTCTATTATAATAGCATTAAAAATAGCAATAAACAAGGCAAAATTGCAACGCAAAGCATATAACCATAACGATTACTACTTATGTAATAGGCCGGGATAGTTTAAGGCCTTGCAAATAGCACCGCGATAGCTGCGGTACAACAAATACTGGCCAAGATCATTAAGGTGAACTCCATCACCTGAATGCAAATCCTGATCTGTTGTATTGAAAACCTTATGACGCCAACAGAAAACACCTTCCAAAGCCTCGAGATCGAACGTATTGTCTCAAAACTCTTGCACGCTAGCTCATAAAATCGCTGAGGGTGTGGCGTAAATCGAGCGCGAGGGATAACGCGGCAAAGACACATGATTGATACAGAGGGAATTGTTTTTAAAAGAACAATAAGTTCTTCGATAGCAGAACCAACAACTTCGGGGGCTAGTGAACTTAAATCATTTATTTAGTACCGATTTCCAAGATGACAATGTCGGGCTTGAGTTTGCGAACAAAATGGACATCATGGGTGTGCAATTTTTCTACAGTACGCCCACCAATACCGTGCAAATAAATCTCAGCGGACTTGAGCAAATCAAAATTGCTTTTTGCCCTTGAATCAAATGCGTTGGAAAGAGCAGATATGAGTCTTTTAACAAAGGAATGGCCAAGAATAAGAACCTTGGGAATGCCCCCCATGAGTAAACCATGTAAAAAATCCCCCTATAACAAAACACGCCAAAAGGTAAATAACGTATTGCTATAGATAGATGAAACAAGAATGTAATACTTACCAAGAATTAATCACAGTGCGTAAAAACACAAGAAGGAAATATAGACGCAGATTTTGAACCGACTTGGTCTTGTTAGACAATCAAGTCAGAATTAGGTTCAGATTTCAGCCGTTTGAATTATACAAAGTAAGTGCTGTAAATCTCTTATAGATTTGTCCTGATATGATTTACATAAGTTGCAACTTGAATTTCCTTGGCCAGAATTTATTTTTTTATCTTAGTTGACAAGTTTAGTAAAATATGGAAGAACTAACATTGGAGTTTCAAAGTGTTATACAATATTCGAATCTAATCTGTATATGAGATATATAATGGCTCGTCTTTGACTCGCCGTCATATATCGAGGATCGTACAGGGGTATTCTCGTGATGCGTGATTAGCTATTTTTATTTTCCGAGAAACGTGAATTTAATAAATTCTCCATGATCTGTGATCCAAATGTTTTGCGTGACCCGTGAAGAACTTCAATCAATAACTGATATTCGTGATTTCGCCACTTGAGTTGCTAGACCTCTTTGATTTATTTTATACTTTTTTTTTAGTTTCTTCAAACACTCCTCTTTGCCAAGTTTTTTTATGTTTCAGAGTAGGGTAAAAGAGTGCGTTACTTCCATATTTTCGTGATTTGTGAAAATGAAATTTTTACATGCGTGATCCGTGATTCACTATTTGTTTCGGCCGTGAACCGTGCCAGAGACCCCCTGTATCTATATCTATATCTATATCCCATACAGATAAGAAACTTCTGGTTGAAAATTTGCCTATTTTGCAACCAATCTATATGACCTAGGTAAATCTTTTGTAACCGAGCCTGCACGTCAAACCACAAAACTTGTTAGCATTGAGCCCGTGCGTATCTGCAATGCGGTGACGCGCAAAAAGTAAACACAATTCAATCCAAAGCTCCATGTAGTGAAATAACTTTGCCCTAAAATCAGAGTAATTTTTGAAGTTTGTGGAATTAAACTTCAGAATTCGCAAGCAATAAACAAGGCAATAATTTTACAATTGACAAATGTATTTAATCACAGTATTTAATCAGTACCAACATAGGAAATTTACGATCTGGATTGACGCTTGTTTCAAGGACGCAACAGATTGCTCCTATAATTTGCTACTTCTGTTTTGAGTCAAGTATTATATCTGAAAACAGCAAAATATTAAAAAGACCTATATACCGGCCATGGACGCGAAGCATACTGCTCTTTTCTAACGAGTTTGTTTCATATAGAAAACTCATTCCGACTCTTCTTCTAAAATAAGGGCAGGAGAATTGCTGCAGTCTGACCCCTTGCAGTGTCCGCAGGCGAGCGTACACTGAAGGTTGTTCTTGCGGCAAGAGCATCGAGAGCTGGTGCAGTCTTTGCAATTTAAAAGGATGGATTGTGGTGCTGCGGGCAGATCGGTCATTATGCATATCTGTGGTTGTGCTTTTCCATTCCAAGATATGGAAGAATACTCGTACGGTATGGTACTTCGTTGCTGAGAAGGTAGGAGGCAAACTCTGGGGCTGTAAAGATGACTTTTTGCTCGCTAATTTGTCTATGTACCGCTGGTATCTGATCGAGCGGATCGAGCTTCTGCCAAGGCTTACCGCCGTAAATACACACCGATGCACTTTCTCCAGCGGTAATAATTTCTTCTGAAGTAGATTTGTCGTTGTCAAATATCTTTGCCTGCTGCTGGAAGTATTCTGAGGTCATAAGCTTCTTTAGGGACGCACCCTTTCCTATGCCATAAATGCTAGAGGTCGTGTCGCACCCCCGAGTAATGCGTGCAGGATATGCAGCATATGACGGCATACCTCCTCTCTCAACTGCCGCTTCACTTCTATTAGGCTCCACACTCGTCATCGTGTTGAATTGACTTTTGGTTCTGGTGGGAGGTATAGACTGTGTCATCGCGTGCATAATAGCACAGGAGCACCAAAAGTTCAGTGTCCTCTACTACAGTAACTGTGTTCTCCTCCATGGCAAGCTCTACAGCGTCCATGACTCAGGAAAGAAGTAGTGCTGGAAAATTGGACGCTACTGTCACCTTCACAATTGATATGAAGATCCCGATGAAGAGGATATCTTTCTGGCAATCAAGACCAACAAACAGAACGTTGTACTTATGCTGAACGCGTTCTTGAAGGAAAAGAGCTGCCAGACCCGTCAAGCACACTGATGCTCTGATAGTAAAGAGCGCTGTAGAGCTTGCTATGGAGGAAAACACAGTTCTTGTAGGAGACGACATATCAGTCCCAGTAGTAAGTACCTTGTGCATATCAAACTCATCCCATACATTTGTTTGTATCAAGTTGTGAAGGTCACGCCACCCACAGCGTCTCACTGTAGAACACGCACATTTTGAAGCCTTTTGAGCATTTACTCAGAAAGCTTTCAATATTATTCAAATGTACCAACGGTTTTGAAAAGATTAACATTTAAGCTTTCAGGAACCTATATTTATTAATAAAAATACGTAAAATTCAGGGGTTCAAAATTCGATTTTCTTCACCAAAGTAACGCAATATTACAAGGCGATTTCGGATCATTTTATCACCTAGTGGAAAACAATAGGCATGTACTCGTTTGTGCATTCTCTAACTACAATTGTACCACCACTTTCGAAAAGAGTTGAAATTTCCTTTATTTTGATATAAAATTCGTCTATTTTTATGCCGTTTTGAGGGGGTCAAATCGCCGGCGAAGTTAGAACATATATCTACATAGTACTCTGTGGCCGAGTGAAGTCAACAAAATGACCTCCTAACTGACATATGTAGCTTCATAGCCCAGTTGGTAGAGTATTGCACCGGTTCTGCAAATTAAGGTCATGGGTTCAAATCCCTTTGAAGTACCGAAATTTTTTCGGTCTTCTATAATTGCAATTACAACGGGGTAAAGTTTTTGGTCTTGTGTTTTCTTTTCTCTTTTCCTTTGAGGAATTGACCCGGCCCGAGAATACTTCATTTATATAACGATTAGGTACCTTTCTTTTTCGCCTTGGCATTTCACAAGCCATGTTTACTCATGATCTCGGTTGTCCGCAGCAGCCTGGATCCTAGTTAGAGCAAATGTTCAAATTTGTAGGCAATGAGTTTGATATGTGACAATGTAGGCAACGCAATACCATCTAATTTCCATGGAAGAACAATCGAGTAATCACCCGAGTTCTGCAGAAGAGGCCCGACAGAGCAACAATATAATGATCCCTGCAATTAACGCACGTCATAGTGTTAATGTTTTGCTGTTTTCAGATATAGTACTTGACTCAAAACAGAAGTAGCAAAATTATAGGAGCGATCTGTTGCGTCCTTAAAACAAGCGTCAATCCAGATTGTAAATTTCCTATTTTTTTACTGATTAAATACTGTGAATTCTGCTCAA
This sequence comes from Metridium senile, assembly GCA_949775045.1. Classification (NCBI taxonomy): domain Eukaryota; kingdom Metazoa; phylum Cnidaria; class Anthozoa; order Actiniaria; family Metridiidae; genus Metridium; species Metridium senile. Next base: position 10,909,558 of record OX459101.1, on the reverse strand, counting down.
AAACATATTTTTCTTGTTTATATTAGCGTTATTTGTAAATTCCCGGCTTTCTTTATGTCATTTCCATTTTTTTTTTTTGAGATTTGGGCTCCCTGTGGTGTCCCTATATTCTTTCTATTGAAAGTTTTGATGCTGTTTTTCAGAGCTTTCCCGAACTCCGATTTTTTGGGACTTTTGATATGTTGTAGAGGAATAAATTCTGAGTAAGAAACCGTCGAAAAAGCTTTTGTTTCAATTAGTTAAGGATTGAACCCTTTTTCGCCGTCATTTGATTGGACTATAAGGGATTCCATTCAACACATTAAATATTTATCATCTTAACTCCAATAATGCTTAATTTATGTTGGACTAGATAAAAAAAATAATGTTATATTCTTCAAACAAGCAATTTCTCCATCGAGATAAAATCTATTATAGCCGTCTTTTTTGTGGAACATGATTATTAATTCAGCAATTCTTTACAACCCTTCTAACCAAGCTAAAGTCGATTAATTAAATTTTGTCATTTTAATTATTTATACATTTAGCTGAACTAATTGATGAATCTCCTTGCGTAGTGTTGTACCGTACCTCGAAGCATCGTCGAAATGAAGGTAAGATTAACCATATTGCTGTATTTTGATATATAAATGGAAACTAGTGAGTAAATTAGTATAAGATGCGTTTAACATAGACGATCGGCAATGAAAATGAAATTTGTAACACCGCAAAAATGAAACTGTTAGTATTTTTACGACCTGGCCAATTTTTAACCGAAACAATGTGTGCTTTAAAGCAACTTTCTGTAGTATGTTATACCATCTACTTACTAAAGATAGATTGAAGTCTAATAATAATAATAATAATAATAATAATAATAATAATAATAATAATAATAATAATAATAATAATAATAATAATAATAATAATAATAATAATAATAATAATAATAATAATACAGCACTAACAGAGATAACAAACAACGAAATCTCACTCCCTATGTGGCTGCAAGAAGGAAGGTGTGTCATGTTACCAAAAATGGAGATCCTACAGCTAAAGACCATCGACCAATAACATGTTTGAACACTCTCTATAAAGCAATAACGTCAATTGTAGACAAGTTGTTAAAGAAACACGAAATCTGCTATCAAATAATGCAAATTGATCAAAGAGGATGCAGATCGGGAGCTATGGGATGCATAGATAATCTTCTGATTGATAAAGCTATCTTGGAAGACGCACAATTCAACAAAAAGAATATCACATGCGTATGGGTGGATGTAAAGAAGGCATTTGACTCTGTTTCACACAACTGGCTAGAACTGTGTCTACAACATCACGGACTACCTACAAAAATAACAACACTTATCAAGAACATCATGAAAAACTGGAAAATCACCCTTGAAGTACAAGCTAAGGACGGAAAATCCCACATCGGCCCAATCAAATTGCACCGAGGAATATTACAAGGGGACTCCTTCTGTGTCAGACTCTTCACAATGTGCCTAAACCCAATTGCATGGTGCTTACGGAACAACCAAGGATACACACTTACGAAATTACAAGACCACAAGTTAACACATCTACTCTACGTAGACGACCTTAAAACGTTCCACAAGTCATCAACGGCAGCAATGGTAGAAACGCGACGAATGGAAGGCATGTTCAGGGATATCGGCCTAGAGTGGGGCATGGATAAGTGTGCTACAGTAAATGTTGTCAGAGGAAAGATAACACCTACTGAAAACCTCTCACTGAATGAGAAAGACACTATCCATGTGATAGATACCAATGACCAATACAAATTTCTTGGAAAATTTGAAAACTTCACACAACTCGACAAAGAAGTTTACAAGTACGCCAGTGAAGAATACCTAAAGAGGTTAAGTGTACTATGGTCTTCAAACATCTCAATACCAAGAAAAATTAAAGCAACCAACACATTTGCCATCCCTGTGTTAATGTACCACATGTGGACATCTGACTGGCTCATAAACGACCTTAAACAACTTGACAGAGAAACAAGAAAAATTGTTCAAGAGAATGGTGGATTACATACAAGCGAATCAACTAAGCTAATGTACTTACCCTGTAACATGGGAGGAAAAGGCTTCAAGCAAGTGGAAATGACATACAAAGAAACAAAGATCAAAGTAGCTAATTACATAGCAAGAAACCAAGACCCAAGAATAGACCTAGTAAGAAGATTTGAAGAAAGAAAGACAACGAAGAGATTTAAATCGGTTCTGAAAGACGCGCAGAAATACGCTGAAGAACTCAACATAACATGTGTGTTTGACAATACAAAGACGACCATGACCAACGAGGAAGTATCACTAGAGGTTGAACAATCTAGCCCTAAATATATAACAGGATTCCTTACCACTGCAAGGCATAACAAACTAGGGAAAGAAGGAGAAGAACAGAAGTGGCTTGGTGCATTGACAACGATACAAAACAAAGACAATAACATCTCATCTGATAGTCTGATAGTGTTTCAGAAGTGGAAAAATATACCAGATGTGGTATATAGCGTCAACACTAATATAAGACAGCAACTACTACCAACGAAGTTGTACAAGAAAAACAAACTACAACAACCAATAGAAGACACCAAATGCCGAATGTGCAAAGGAAGCAAAGAATCAGTCACTCACGTGTTATGCAGCTGTTCACAGATCGCGCAAAGTCTATATACATCGAGACACGACAAAATGCTAAGACCTTTTTATCATTATCTCCTGAATATGTATGGTCTTGAAAATGATCACTCCAGACCATGGTATGAGCAAAGTACACCACAGCTAATAGTGGAAAATGATAAAGTCAAAGTTATGTGGAACACGCAGTTCCACCTGAAAAAGGCCCCCAGTAACCACGCCAACAAAATCGATATGGCAATCTATGACAAGGAAAGACAACAATGGCTTTTGTTAGAGGGTACAGTGTGTTCAGTAGGTAAGATCATGGAGAGAAGCAATGAAAAGCAAGACAAGTATAGAGAACTACGAAGTGGAATCAAAGAATTATACCCGAGCCACAAGGTCGTCCAAGTCAACTTAGTATTCGACTTTCTCAGCAATTATCACCAAAGCCTTCAATCAGAAATTATCCAACATATTACACTAGGCGACAAAGAAGAAGGACGTTATCTACTTACGAAAAGCCAAAAATGAATGATAACCCAAAATACTGAGATAGTTAAAACATTCTACCAATATGATACAATGAAAAAGGAATGATTGAGGACCAAAGCTAAAGACTGCCTCCCCCTTAAAAAAAAAAAAATACAGCTTAGCCCAGGAATAATTTATTCACGCAAAGTTGTAAATAGAAAAACAAGTAGCTTCAATAAAGAGTCAATAATAATAATAATAATAATAATAATAATAATAATAATAATAATAATAATAATAATAATAATAATAATAAATAATAATAATAATAATAATAATAATAATAATAATAATACAATGTTTTAGGAGCATTATCAAAGCTCAATGCTCTTACAAAAAATAAAATAAAATAAAATAATTGAAAAAAAAAAAACGTTTTTAGTTTTGATTTAAATAAGTTGATGTTATCTGTGTTTCTAATGTTTTGGGGCAATTTTTTCCAAAGTTTAGGGGCTGAGATTGAAAAAGCCCTGTCCCCATAAGTTGCTGTGTTTGAATTCGGTGTAAATAAAGAGTTTTGGCCAGGGAGCGAGCTGGTTTACAAGGAGTCAATAGGTTGGAGATGTAGTCTGGGGCTATGCCATTCAGGGCCTTGTAGGTAATAAGTAGGATCTTGTAGTTAATTCTTAGATTGATAGGTAGCCAGTGAAGCTTTCGAAGTATTGGAGTAATATGTTCTGACAAGTCTACTATGCAATACGATTTTTCAAATTCGGAGCGTCCATAGCAACGCTAGGTTGCTATGGGGAATTTTCCTTCTGGCCTGTTTTCAAATTACATTATAACTAGACTCTCCTTAGTGACCGACAGATAAAATATACTGATAATGAGGATGATGATTGTGATAATGATGGTGATTATTATTTAACGATGGTGATAATGGTGATATAGTAATGATTGTGATAATGAAGACTCTAATTATTTAATTATGGTGATATTGATGATGATGATTGTGATATTGATGATGATGGTTGTGATGATGATGATGATGGTTGTGATATTGATGATGATGGTTGTGATAATGATAGTGCTAACTATTTATACTATAACAATCAAACAAGTAATTACCATTGTTCATTAAACAGTACAATCCTCCTTGAACGACCATCCAATGATGGTATAAAGTGGAACCTCCGACCACGCCCTGCTGAATCACGTGACAAACACGGAACGAGGTCTGTCAATGATCGAGTGTGTATCTGTCTGTCTGACACACGCATCCTGCAAATCAACCAATCATCACGATGAAACACAAATATGTGAAATGAACAATGCTACTAGACCCGAATCACGTAATCAAGACTGGAGAGAAAGGCCTGGGAACCAATATTATGAGATTGTTGAACTTATGATTTCACAAGGCATGCTTATCCCAGTGTCCGTCCGTCTGTCCGTCTAGTTTATACATTCGTCCTTTTGAGCCATTTATGGTCATTTTGCATTAGCTATAGCATATCAAAGATCTTCATTTTAAGCCCCTGGGGGTGTACTCCCTTTGTCCAAGTGGTAGGGGTGATCGGCTTACCTTTTAGGGTTAAAAATATTTCATGTGGGTACCTTTTAGGATCCTGACTCAAAAATATCTTACATGACATGATTCCGTACCTGTAAGGGTCATTTTAACTCTGCTTTGTTGCTCAACAGTAACCTTGGCTGGCAAGAACATCGCATAGCCGTACCTTTTAGGGGTTGAAAACCAACAAGGCTTTAAAAGTTATATTTTTGTCTGTGCGTACCTTTTAGGGGTCGTTTTCAAAACCTCCGCCGATCACCTCTACCAACTGAACAAAGGGAGTACATCCCCGGGTTTAAGCCCCTTCTTGGCCATTTTGTATAGATTATATCCAATCGAAAAATCGTTGATTTGGAGCCATTTTTGGTAATGTTAACAGTACATGGCCTGTAACCGGCCTTGTTTTGCTTGGGCTATTTATTGTAATGCATTAACTTGGTTTAATTTTCGTGTTAACCGCAAAGTCGGTCCCTTCAGCGTCACCGCGCGCATATAAAAGTCTAGTTTAGCGTCCTATTTAGGATATTGTAGTTGCTCTTTTTGGGTGTAACATTGAAACTTCGCTTTGGAAAACTTCGTCGTAAATCTTTGTCCTTTAGAGGCAAGCGGGACCGATATGTAAGTACACCTTTGTTGTTTTTAATAAGTTTAGTTTCTTTAAAGTTGTATTTGCGTGTACCTTTTGTAAAGCTACGGTAATACGAGCAACAAATTCGTCCAACTTGTCTCGCAACATTGCTGCAAAACAAGTTGGAAAACGATGTTGCGCGTTTTTCCACCCGCGTACCAACTTGTCTCGCGTCAAAATGGCTTGTTGCAAGTTGAGTTGAATTCTGATTTCTGATTGGTTAATACAGCGAGTAAACAAACATGGCGGTGTGCTTGACGTCATTTTGCTGCGAGACAAGTTGGGTTGGTGTGGTAATACGAGCAACATCTACAAGTTTTGTTGCAAAAAGTAGAACGATCTTCTACTTTCTGCAACAAACTTTTTCAACTTGCAACACGCGGGTGGAAAAACGAGCAACATCGCTTTCCAACTTGTTCTGTAGCGATGTTGCGAATTGCGAGACAAGTTGGACGAATTTGTTGCTCGTATTACCGTAGCTTAAGATCGTTTTTGTACATTTTGTTACCGAGTTCCATATTACTTGTGCTACTAGTTTAAATTCAGTAGAACTACTTAGCTTTTATAGAGTACTATCGCTTATAACATAACTATTGTATTGCTGTTAATTCAATTATTTATATTATATCTTCGTATTAATTTGTTTCTTGATTTACGAGACTATCCTTCGGCTCCTCGCACACATGTTATTGCTTTAAATGAATGCTATACTTTATTGATAATTTGATTGTTATTATACGCATATATGTATTTATGAAAGTTGTTTTCGTAGATTAGTTCATTTAGAATTGTTAAACGTTGTATTTTAGTTTACGTGTTGGTCGGTAAGAATTAATCTTCAATAAACCTACGTTAACCGTCGTTTTTGGTTTCGTTGATCTCGTGGAGACCTAATTCACCGCCGCTCCGATCCAGTAAAATATAGTCTTTACATTTAACCTAAGCACTTAGTCGGTGGTCGCGACACGCCCACTAATCAGCCCGTTGATCCTTAGACTAGGCGTTTACAAACGCTTTTAACATTTTTCAGCTGTCACTCGATAATTATAGTTTTTGCAAACTTGGCACGCACAAAGATAGATAACAATCATCATTTACTGTTCACTTGGAATCTGAAGGTTTTTTTAAAAATAAAATGATTATTCTGAGGACTAGAGCGCGATACTTGAAAACATTATTTTGTGGAGAGAAATTTCCTAATTGAAGATCGTAGATGAACATCCGTCCCCTCTGAAGATCCGTCCCCTCTGAGGGAGGGGGTTAACACACTCTAGGGGTACTACCTTGGTCCAAGTGGTAGGGCTGATCGGCAGTCGGTTTTCGAAAACGACCACTGAATAAAAGAACTGTTCAAGCCTTGTTACTTTCAACCCCTAAAGGTACGCCTGTGTGATGTTTTTGGCAGCTAAGCTTACTTTCAGTAACATAGCCAGGTAAAAATGACCCTTATACTCTTTTTACTTCTGAACGAGTATAAAGCATTTAATAGCTAAACTGCATTACATAATAACTACAGGACAACAAATTAGGTGGTGGGCATTTCATTTATTCATGTCTGATAGAAGAGAGCAATTACAGGAATAAATACATACTGGATATTACAACTAAAGTTTATGTTTAAATCAACTGAGGCGAACAAGAGTACACTATTAAATCTGCATGTCTTCCCGATTAATAGGCACTTGTGCTCGGCAACAAGGCTGGATCCATATGTAATAAAGATTTCATTAATCCATACATTATGATTTGAATGAAATGGCCTTCAATTATAAAATTTACGTTTAACAGTACAAGAGTACTTCAGAGAGATGCCTTCAAGTGATTATTGCTTCATATCACTGTCCTTATATACTCCCGCATACGGGATTACCCTGAAGAACCCTGAAACCCATTAAGCCCGCCTCTACTACTATGCAATACCCAGTGGTATACATTCTGTAACGCTACTAAATACATTTGCTTACACAGAGTCATGTAACGTAATTGTCCCCCCACCCCCCCCCCCCCCCCCACCCCACCCCCCACCACCCCCCCCCCCCCCTCTCCTCCACGGGACAAATATCTTGCCATTACTATTCTCTTGAAGCAAACAACAATTTTCTGTATTGCTAATACTGTAATCTCTAATACAAAACTACCCCCACGTACTTATGTGTTGTCCGTTTATTTTTTCATTCAATTTTTAGTTTCATTGATTTGTATTATAGTTTTCTTTTTAATTTAGTTATACCTTTTTAACCGGTAGGATTAAGGGATTCCATTCAATACATTAAATATTTATCATCTAAACTCCAATAATGCTTATGTTATAAAAAGAAGCTGTAATTACTTATATCTTATTTGTGATGTTTCCCGTAATACGGGCGGATATTTTACGAGTTGTGAATAACGAGTAAAATGTCCGCCCGTATTACGGGGAAAATCACAAATAAGTTATTTATTATACGACTCTATGATATGGCTTTTTAGAGCCAATTTTATGAGTTTTTCCAAAAAAAATTAAAATATAAAATTAAAAAATGTTGCTGTTTGTAACGTGAGATCACCGAAAAGACTTAATACGTAAAACTGCGTCAATAATTGCGTGAAACTGCGTGAAGCGTCAATTCGTGCGATCATGAGAAATCTCTAATACAAAATTACCTTCACGTACTAATGTTATGTCGGACGTTTTCTTTATTCAATTTTTAGTTTCCTTAGAATTATAGTTATCTTTTTCATTTAGTTTCCTTTTTAAACCGGTAGGATTAAGGGATTCCATTAAACACATTAAATATTTATCATCTAAACTCCAATAATGCTTATGTTATGTTGGACTAGATAAAAAATACTGTTATATTCTTTAAACAACAATTTCTCCATCGAGATGAATCTAAGCGTGAACTGTACGTGAATTTCTTGTGGAACATGATTATTAGTTCAACAATTCTTTACAGCCCCTCTAACCAAACTAAAGTCGCTTTATCATAACAAAGGATTATGGATTTTGTCATTTTAATTATGTATACTTTAGCTGAATTTGTTTATGTGGTATATTGTAGTTATTGCTGTTGGGTGCTTTAATTGAAAAAGTGTTTCAGTTGATGGATCTCCTTGCGTAGTGTTGTACCGTACATCGAAGCATCGTCGAAATGAAGGTAAGATTAACCCTAGTGTTGTATTTTGATATATAAATGGAAACTAGCGAGTAAATTAGTATAAGATGCGTTTAACATAGACGATCGGCAATGAAATGAAATTTCTAACACCGTAAAAATGAAACTGTTAAGTAAATATTTACCACATTTAGTAAACGAGTTCGTCTCTCTTTCAAATATAAAGTAAATATCATTTGGATTTAGAGCCATTTTTGGTCATGTTGAATTGGCTATATAACCCATCAACAATCGTCATTTTGGGCCATTTTTGAGCGTTTTTCATAGGCCATAACCCATCAAAAATTCGTCCTTTTGAGTCATGTTTTGTCATTTTCCCTACATGGCCTGTAATGTACTAATCGTCATTGAAACCCATTTTTTGTTTGGGCTATTTATATAAATTCAATTCACTTAACATGTTTTCGGTCTCTTGAAATTTTTCATTAAATTTTCTAATTAACGCTTTCAACATTTTTTAGCTGTCACTCGATTATTATAACTTTTGAAAACTTGACACACAAAGATAAAAAAATCATCATTTACTAGTTTATTTGGAATCTGAAGTTTTTTTTATAAATAAAATGGTTATTCTGTGAATTAGAGGACGATATTTGAAAATCTCATTGCTAGAAAATCGGCTCGTAACCGCGAACAAAGCCAGTACTATGTATATATCACAATCAGAAGTATTGGTGTATGTTTAAAACGATAGCACAGGATTTAAAAAAATCATTAAATCGGGCTATAATAATATGTTTTTGTCTCCTTAAGTTTCTTGAATTTTTTATTAGTTCAGTTACGTTTACAATAAACACAACTGTTGACATAGATACCGAGTGTTTAAACATTTATGTTTTCTAATTAAAGTGGAACCCCGTTAATTTTGTTAAAAGTTTGTTATACGCAAATGTTATAGTATTACTGAATTATATATAAGTGCCGCAGATGACGAACAATGCTTCATTGTAATGCTATGTAAATAAATGTGGTCCTCAGTGTGGATTTGCTTTATTTAATTATTTATTTCAGAATTGTTTCTTTTTCAGTTTCTGCTCTTTTTTGCGTTTCTCATTAATTTCAAATCGACAAAAGGAGGTATGTCCGCCTGCCCGCCTGCCCGCCTGCATTATTTCTATCTCTGCTATTTTTCTTTTTTTTGTCAGGAAATCTTGCTCTTGGTCAGCCAGCAGCGATCAGCTCCGTACATTCTACAACGCATGCACACAAAGCAGTTGACGGCGACTCAAGGAGTGTTCACCCTAACGGCGCAGTGACTAGTTTTTCGACAAACCCTTGGTGGCGCGTAGACCTGGGAAGGAGTTACGTCATCGATGACGTGTACATCATTGGAAGATCTGATTGCTGTGCGGACAGAATAAACGGTGCTGTGATAACCGTAGGTATGTCTACGGCGATTATTCATTTTAAAACAGAAAAGGCCTATGGGAATTCTCCCAAACCCCCAATCCTCCATTCAATAGTGTTTTCATGATACATTTTCGCTCGTTTATATATTGAGCGGCTGTGTTGAATGGGCTTCGGCTTGTGATTGTAAAGCCGATACAACACGGACGCGATTGTCTTTTAGAAAAACTTTTTAATTAGTTTTTCAAATTTTACCCAAACTTTCAAGAACAAATCTCAGTATATACAACACTAGTCATGGTCATAATTTCTTTATTAAATTACTCATTTATTGAATAGTTAGTTATTCATTTGTTTCACAAATGTCAAATGTTTGGACCTGGACGTTTCGACTGTTACTGCTAGTCTTCATCAGACGAAACGTCGCAGTCAAAACCTTCTACATTCGTGAGACAAATGAAGAACTTACTGTGAAATAAATATTGAACCAGGCTTTCGTGTTATATGAAGAATTATGCCGTTCTCGAAGTAATATTTACAACTTGAGCGGCTTTGTTGTATCGCCTTCGGCTTGTGATTGTATAGCCGATACAGCAAGGATGCGATGGTCTTGTAGAAAAACTTCAGGATTAGTTCTTTCAAATTTTACCAACATTTTACCCAAGATTAAAGCCGATAAATCTCAAGTTAACAACACTAGTCATGGTCATGATTTCTTTCTAGTGATAGTGATAGTGTGTTATTCATTTGTTTCACGAATGTCAAATGTTTAGACCGTGACGTTTCGACTGCTACTGCTAGTCTTCATCAGTCGAAACGTCGCAGTCAAAACCTTCGACATTCGTGAGACAAATGAAGAACTTACTATTTATCTCATATCCACCATGAATAATCTTTATAATTTCATTCTTATTTATTATTCAAGAGTTTTTTAAGAGTGTTTTCCTTGGCGGACAACACCCTCCTCGTGTACTTATAAACACCTATAAATAATTATTTCTCGTTTTTTTGAAATGCCCAATGGCTTACCACATGTGAAGATGTATATTCAGAAAGAAGATTATCTAGAGTAGCTAATATTTACGATGATCATAAATAAATAAGATGTTTTCATTTGTAGGTGACGATGTCAATGGTATGTTAAACACAAAATGTGCATCCATCGAGGGTGTTGTATCTGCTTTGAAAAAATCCTTCAAATGTGCTTCGCCATTGAGAGGACGTTATGTAACTATTTACATTTTGGGAGAAAATAAGATTCTTGCTCTTTACGAAGTTATGGTCAACGAAAACCCAACTGGTTAGTAACATCGTGATGTTGCCTAGTGTTGTGGCTGTTGTTTCATGTTGGGCGATGTCGTATCGTAGCGTATCGTGTTGTAATTATAACGTTTCGTGTTGTATTCAACACTACTCGCACGTTGAAAAACCGAAGAAACTTACCGGTGGCATCGGACAAAATGACCACCTGGGTTCTCACCTGGGTTCTCACCTGGGTTCCTACCTGGGTTCTAGTCTCCTTCGCAGCCGTATTTAGTGTCATCACGAAAAGCTATGGACACAGGAAGCCCGACACTACAAAAAGCTGCGAGGGAGACTAGAACTCAGGTGGGCTCCCGAGGATGACAAAATAACACACCGAAAAAATTCTATAACCCAAGCCCAAGCCGGGGCCCAACCCGCGGGATCACAGAGGTGAGAAGCATTCGGTAAACCACTACGCTGCCAATGTCACCCATCTCATCTAGTGTACGAAAATTCAAAACTTTCTGTTGTTGCAAAACTATTTATGCGTTTTCAAGAAACATTACAATGTGGACAGGACCTTACCTTTCAATCTTTATTCAACAGCAAATTTAGCCAAGGCTAAACCAACAGCCGCGTCGAGCGAGACTGGTGGTGTATCATCACGAGTAGCAGTAGACGGTAACAGGGATATCATTTTCAGCCATGCAAGCTGTACTCACACGAATCTTGAAAATAACCCTTGGTGGAGGGTAGACCTTGGCTCAAGTCTGCCAGTGTCGGAAGTGTTCCTGGTAAATCGTAAAGCTGCGCCTGAAAGACTTGTCAATATAGAGATACGCGTTGGTAAGGATATAAACACATTATTTGAATCTCTTAAAAATGATGATGATAACGACCACGATAATGACGATGATGATGAAATTGATGATGATAATTGTGGTGATGATGGTGATGACGGGTTTGGTGATGAAGATGGCAGTGGTAGTGGTGATGATGGTTGTGATGATATGATAGTGATAGTGGTGGTTTTAACGATGATGATGATGATGAATGTGATGGTGATGGCAGTGGTAGTGGTGATAATGATTGTGGTGATGATGATGCCTGCCGGTGTTAATTGAATGCACAAAGACACCTATGAATATCCAAAAGCTTAATGAACCTTCAAAACATTTAAATTGTTGTCAATTTATATGCCATAATTCTTTCATGAAAGTTTCATCGCAATCTTGAACTTTAATGCGTTATTGAGTGCCTGTTCAGGCTAAACACAATGCTTTTTTGCATTAATAAAAGTTTCTGTGCGATTTAGATACAACAAAAAATGAAGTACTAAAATGATTATGAGGACAATAATGATAATAATAACAATATACTAATCCTATTATAGGAGACAGTCTAACGGACAATGGCAACGTCAATCCTCGTTGTGGAGGAATCTACTCCATGGCAACACTATTCAAAGCCTCGTTTTACTGCAAGCCGAGAAAGACTGGACGATATGTGAACATTCGACTTGCAGCTAGCAATATGTATTTGACGTTATGTGAAGTAGAGGTGTACTCTGAGAGTAAAGGTATGGAAACACCCATTAACATATTGTCTTTTTTATGTACAGTTTGTAGCTTTAATTTGTTGTTAGGCGTCAATTGTAAATTATATCGATCAGCCTTGTACATCATTAATTTGTGATATCATCATAATCATCATCATTGTCAACAATAACATCATCATCATTTTCATCATCACCTTAATAAAAGTAATCATCACCATCAACATAATATCATCATCGTGAATCATTATCATCATCACACCTTGATGATAATCATCATCACCATCAACAACATAATCATCATCATAACGATCCTCGTCTTCATCATCATAATCGTCATCATCTATATATTTGACAGCAATTTTACGTAACAAGCCTTCCAAGCCGACCAAGGGCAATCTGATTCAGCGGTTGTATCCAAGATTGACATGCCCAGAACCATTTGGATACCCAGTCCCATCTGTGTCCTGGTTTCGCGATGGTGTGTTGGTCCAGAACAACACCAATAGCATAATACTAGACGACAAGACGATGTTAAATCAACTAAATGACTCAGTTTGGGAGTGTGTTGTATCTAATAAACATGGATCAGATTTCCATCAGTTTGACGTTGAAGGTAAAAAGAAGACCACACTTTAATCATCTTTTCTCTTCACGCCAGTAGGCACATAACATCTCCGATGCTACGCACTTTTTAACGGACTTTCGGTGTCTTTCCGGACAAGAATACCAATCAATCCCACCCCTCCCCTCCCTTTCAGTAATAAAGGCCCACAATCCCTTGCGGTCGTGCAATCGCCTATCCTCATTCGGCATTTACTTTGACATCCTTTTTGAAATAAGTCAATTATCGTTTACAGGAAGTTTCAAGATGTGTGCCAAGTATGAAGACCTAACGGTCACAGACTGGTCTGTTAATATCCAAACCAGCTCATTATCCAACAGCAGTATTAACAATGATACATGGTATCGACTTACTGATGGACACAACTACCTACAGGTACAATAGACATATTTAGCAATCCACTCTAACAGTGTTTTTGATATTTGTCAGTCAGTCAGTCAGTCAGTCAGTCAGTGTTTTTGATATTTGTCAGTCAGTCAGTCAGTCAGTCAGTCAGTCAGTCAGTCAGTCAGTCAGTCAGTCAGTCAGTCAGTCAGTCAGTCAGTCAGTCAGTCAGTTAGTCAGTCAGTCATTGTTGAGATGAGATAACTTTATTTTGATACGGTAACTTCACTTAATATACATTGTTTTTAATTTCAAGAAAGCCGTTTATAAATGTAATACAAAAAAAACACATAAGTATAAACATTAAAACTAAAGTAAGAATTTGAAAGTAATTAATTAACAAAATATCTTCATTCAGACAGTCGCTCAGCTATTCGATGTACTTCAGTCACCATTTAACACCATACATTCCATAATCCATTCATTAATCCAATACCTATTTATATTTTAATTATACTGAGTGTTTCCGGGGTGTTTTAGTCTTTTCATTTTGCTTATATATCGTTCATGTTTCGTTCTCAACCTAAATTTCCATTGTTCAACAGCTGCCCGAAACGTGCGTATCCCCGCTGCATTGCTCAACACAAGCGACTGGTTGGATCCAAGGATCTCATCCCAGTAAACAAGACCTGGTTGTTGAACGAACCGTGTGTTTCAGTTGGCATGAACACTGCTGTAAATATAATACGACAGTGTTGGTTAGACGTTGCCATGGTTACTTTGTATACAAACTGAAGAAGACAGCATTTGATGTACAAGCTGGCTACTGTACTGGTATAGTGTGATGATGATGATGATATCGATGATTATGATGGTGATGATGACGAAGATGATGATGATGACGATGATAAAGATGATGATGATGACGTTGATGATGATGGCAACGATGATAGTGTGAGATGACGATGGCAACGATGATAGTGACAATGATGACGGCGATGATAGTGATCATAATGATGATGACGATGATGATGATGATGATGACGATGATGATGATGTTGATGATGATGTTATTAGTGATGATGTTGATGATGATGTTATTAGTAATGATGATGATCATCATCATCAGGTAGGTGATACATAAGGATGAACTAATGAACTGATGGTACTAATAATAATAAACTACAAACAACGTTGACAACGATTTGTAGAAAAATATTTTAGTGAAACTGATTCCGTGATGGTAGCAAGATAGTGCTAATGGGGTTAACAGCAAATTAAGATTATGCTCCCAAAATTCGCAGTTAACTGATATTTTGCCAAAAAATTATAAGTTAACTGATATTCGGCCAAACAATTAGTAGCTAAAAGAGTGAATGGTCTGATCCCAGGTGTAATCGATGTAGAAGAGGCATGATCGTCCGGGGTGGTTTAGTCTTGAGATAACCTGAGCGGAAGTCATCTTCATTTTCTTTACTATGAAGATGACTTTCTTTCTCAAGACTACACCACCCCGGACGATCATGTCTCTTCTACATCAATTAGTAGCTAACTGATATTTCGTAACTTTTAGCACCCTCTAGCAAGACCCGCCATTGGTCTTCTACATATATACACTTATTTCAAAAAAAACATTGTCGCAGCACAAACAACAATCATCAAGACAAGACTGAAATGAATGCTGGTTTTGTGCTGCTAATGTATTGAAATCAGACTTGTTTTCTAAAGAATTCGTACTAATAACATAATGTGAGCATCCGTTCATATGCTTGTTATTGTATTACTGATCAATTTTGTTGATTGCAAGTGTAATTTGAATACATTACCAGCACAAAACCAGCATTCATTACGGTCTTGGCTGGATGCTTGTTTGCCTAGCGGTGACAACGATTTTTGAAGTAAGTGTACTTTTGTCACTAACTATTTATTAACAAAATATATTTATCCACAGTACAATCAACCAGGGAAGACCCCTCAATGATGTTCCAAAGTGGAACCACCGATTACGCCCTGCTGAACCACGTGACTAGCACCGAACAAGGTCTGTCGATGATCGAGTGTATAACTGTCTGTCTGTCACACGCATCCTGCAAATCAGTCAATCATGACGCTCAAACACAAATCTGTGAAATGAACAATGCTACTAGACCCGAATCACATGACGAAGACTGGAAAGAAAGGCCTGGGAACCAGTATTATGAACTTATTGAACTTATCTCATAAAAATTTTACGACGAAGGTGGAACGTACATACTAAATATTCACGTCTTAAAAAACATGCATTGACGTCATCATTGTAGATTTGGCATTTATATACATATAACTACAGTGGAACCCCGGCTTACGGCCACCCGCTTAATACGGCCACCCCGTTAATACGGCCACTTTGGTATGTCTCTTCGGTGGCTGGATTAACGGGGTTCCACTGTATTCATAAAACACTGATGAGATCCAAAGATGAAATAAGTCAAAAATAATAACACCCATCTGATTTGCTGGATTGCCAAGTCGCTTCAAATTACTATAAATTCAGGCTGAAGAGATAGAAAACTCCCTTCTTTCTAAGTTTCTGTTGCTCTACTGGCCAAGGCAGAACATGAGACGAACTTGCATGCAACCACCCTCCCACCGACTTAGGCCGCTTATTAATACTTATCCATACCTTATTTAAGCTGCGCTCAAAGGAGAGGGTAAAATAATACTACGTTCGTCAAAGATTGTAAAGAAACAGTGATCAAGCACTGCATGCCTATCGAATAAATAAAAAATCACAACAAACACCAAACTCGTATCTTTTTCTATAATATACAATAACAGAGCAATGTTTTACCATTTTGAATAAGCTATAATCCATCAAAAATCTTCATTTTCGGCCATTTTCGGGGATTCAGTCGTAGTACTAAAGGGGGATCAGTCGTAAACTACAGCTTCAAAAGGGGGGATCACTCAAACAAACAAACAATTAAACAAACAAAAACAAAAAACCTGAAAAACAGCCACGTGTACAATAAAGAACCCAAAGATTTCATTGGCGATTTTGGCTTGAAGGAAATTTATTTTCAAAATCACCCCCCCCCCCCCCCCCCCCCCCCCAACTTAGCTACACTTGTTCCTTGATAACCCATCAAAAATCGTCATTTATGTTTCTATGCCTTCGATATAATTGTAATTATTATAGTTTCGATTCAGTGCTGCATTGAGTGAGCTCGTTTACTGGTCCGGGAATAAAATTTGCATAAACTGTAACACATCAAATCGTCATTTTGGCCATTTTTTCAGCATTTTCAGCTATTTTTAACTGCAGCAGTCTAATAGTTCTTATTTAGTGACTATTTTTAGACAAGTAAATCTGTAATGAAGTATTGTCTTCTTTGTATTTGCCTTTTCTTAGACTGATCTGGTTGAGTGATAGCCACTAAATAAGAACTATTTGTTAGTAACAATTTTGATTTGATTTTACGGATTAAGTGTTTGCGCTCTATTTTGTTATATCGCTAAAAACCATACAAATGCATATCTTGGGCTACCTGTGGTTTAACGTAACAACATGCCGTTTGAAAAGGAGTGAAAGACGTCAAATGTCCGTTGAAGTTCTAGCCCTCGGAGCTCAGTCATACACCTATTTCAATTAACGTTGTCCATCTGGAATGGTTGATCTGAGACCGATAGGAATTGTGGGAGTTCATTAAATTTCAAATACATTGTTTTAATCACACTTGAATGGTGCTGAATTACAGATAACAGTATTTCAGAAGTAAACATTGATATTCAAGCGTGATTATATTAAATAAATAGTGCATTTGCAGTTTAACGAGCTCCCACAATTCCTATCGGTCTCAGATCAACCATTCCAGATGGACAACGTTAATTGAAATAGGTTTATACGTTGCATCGGTCTAGGAGTACGTTTTCCTGAGGATCTCTTTCCAAGTGGTTTTATCCCTCTGTTTTTTTCGTAGCGGACAATGTATAGTTATTTTGTAATGTAATTTTCTACTGATCATGGTGTCTTAAAGAGTATAGTAGTCAGCAATTGATCTTGTTACTTACTATACACCTTTAACAGGCACTGTAATTTCGTGGATATGTGTTTAACTTTAAGTGTCATTTGTCAATATTACCAAATGTCTTATTCGTAAATTAAAGGAAAATAATTTACTTTCGGTAATTATACAAAGTAAGTGCTGCAAATCATCGGGAAAAGAGGCTTGACTGCTACTTTCGATAGCTTGTAATTGACTGGAACTGGTCGAGGCTAAATGACCGGTACCTTGCTCTTCGTTGCGTGGTCGTTGCAATTGAACTCCACACGACTCGCAGAGCGTTTCCTGTGCAGGCGAGCAGATTTACGTGGCATGTCGATCTAAGTAGAAAAAAAAAAAAAAAAAAGAAAGGCAGACGAAGTGGTGTAAGCTAGGCAAAAATCCCAGGTCAGAACAGACCAACAGGGAACATGAATGATACTTATCACAGGTTCTAGGTCAAAACAGACCACAAGAACCATACTAATACAAATCCCCGGTCAAAACAGACCTCAGGGGGCTCTACTGACACAAGTACTAGACCACAGTACCATACTGTCACAAGTCTATTATAATAGCATTAAAAATAGCAATAAACAAGGCAAAATTGCAACGCAAAGCATATAACCATAACGATTACTACTTATGTAATAGGCCGGGATAGTTTAAGGTCTTGCAAATAGCACCGCGATAGCTGCGGTACAACAAATACTGGCCAAGATCATTAAGGTGAACTCCATCACCTGAATGCAAATCCTGATCTGGTGTATTGAAAACCTTATGACGCCAACAGAAAACACCTTCCAAAGGCTCGAGATCGACTTGAACGTATTGTCTTAAAACTCTTGCACGCTAGCTCATAAAATCGCTGAGGGTGTGGCGTAAATCGAGCGCGAGGGATAACGCGGCAAAGACACATGATTGATACAGAGGGAATTGTTTTTAAAAGAACAATAAGTTCTTCGATAGCAGAACCAACAACTTCGGGGGCTAGTGAACTTAAATCATTAGTACCGATTTCCAAGATGACAATGTCGGGCTTGAGTTTGCGAACAAATTGGACATCATGGGTGTGCAATTTTTCTACAGTACGCCCACCAATACCGTGCAACTAAATCTCAGCGGACTTGAGCAAATCAAAATTGCTTTTTGCCCTTGAATCAAATGCGTTGGAAAGAGCAGATTTGAGTCTTTTAACAAAGGAATGGCCAAGAATAAGAACCTTGGGAATGCCCCCCATGAGTAAACCACGTAAAAAATCCCCCAATAACAAAACACGCCAAAATGTAAATAACGTATTGCTATAGATAGATGAAACAAGAATGTAATACTTACCAAGAATTAATCACAGTGCGTAAGAACACAAGAAGGAAATATAGACGCAGATTTTGAACCGACTTGGTCTTGTTAGACAATCAAGTCAGAATTAGGTTCAGATTTCAGTCGTTTGAATTATACAAAGTAGTGCTGTAAATCTCTTATAGATTTGTCCTGATATGATTTGCATAAGTTGCAACTTGAATTTCCTTGGCCAGAATTTATTTTTTTATCTTAGTTGACAAGTTTAGTAAAATATGGAAGAACTAACATTGGAGTTTCAAAGTGTTATACAATATTCGAATCCAATCTGTTTATGAGATATATAATGGCTCGTCTTTGACTCGCCGTCATATATCGAGGATCGTACAGGGGTATTCTCGTGATGCGTGATTAGCTATTTTTATTTTCCGAAAAACGTGAATTTAATAAATTCTCCATGATCTGTGACCCAAATGTTTTGCGTGACCCGTGAAGAACTTGAATCAATCACCGATATTCGTGATTTCGCCACTTATTCGACGTCCGGTGATTTTGAGTTGCAAGACCTCCTTTGATTTATTTTATACTTTTTTTTTTAGTTTCTTCAAACACTCCTCTTTTGCCAAGTTTTTTATGTTTCAGAGTAGGGTAAAAGAGTGCGTTACTTCCATATTTTCGTGATTTGTGAAAATGAAATTTTTACATGCGTGATCCGTGATTCACTATTTGTTTCGGCCGTGAACCGTGCCAGAGACCCCCATGTATCTATATCTATATCTATATCCCATACAGATAAGAAATTTCTGGTTGAAAATTTGCCTATTTTGTAACCAATCTATATGACCTAGATAAATCTTTTGTAACCGAGCCTGCACGTCAAACCACAAAACTTGTTAGCATTGAGCCCGTGCGTATCTGCAATGCGGTGACGAGCAAAAAGTAAACACAATTCAATCCAAAGCTCCATGTAGTGAAATAACTTTGCCCTAAAATCAGAGTAATTTTTGAAGTTTGTGGAATTAAACTTCAGAATTCGCAAGCAATAAACAAGGCAATAATTTTACAATTGACAAATGTATTTAATCACAGTATTTAATCAGTACCAACATAGGAAATTTACGATCTGGATTGACGCTTGTTTCAAGGACGCAACAGATTGCTCCTATAATTTGCTACTTCTGTTTTGAGTCAAGTATTATATCTGAAAACAGCAAAATATTAAAAAGACCTATATACCGGCCATGGACGCGAAGCATACTGCTCTTTTCTAACGAGTTTGTTTCATATAGAAAACTCGTTCCGACTCTTCTTCTAAAATAAGGGCAGGAGAATTGCTGCAGCCTGACCCCTTGCAGTGTCCGCAGGCGAGGGTGCACTGAAGGTTGTTCTTGCGGCAAGAGCATCGAGAGCTGGTGCAGTCTTAAGTGCAATTGCAGCGAATTATTTAAAAGGATGGATTGTGGTGCTGCGGGCAGATCGGTCATTATGCATATCTGTGGTTGTGCTTTTCCATTCCAAGATATGGAAGAATACTCGTACGGTATGGTACTTCGTTGCTGAGAAGGTAGGAGGCAAACTCTGGGGCTGTAAAGATGACTTTTTGCTCGCTAATTTGTCTATGTACCGCTGGTATCTGATCGAGCGGATCGAGCTTCTGCCAAGGCTTACCGCCGTAAATACACACCGATGCACTTTCTCCAGCGGTAATAATTTCTTCTGAAGTAGATTTGTCGTTGTCAAATATCTTTGCCTGCTGCTGGAAGTATTCTGAGGTCATAAGCTTCTTTAGGGACGCACCCTTTCCTATGCCATAAATGCTAGAGGTCGTGTCGCACCCCCGAGTAATGCGTGCAGGATATGCAGCATATGACGGCATACCTCCTCTCTCAACTGCCGCTTCACTTCTATTAGGCTCCACACTCGTCATCGTGTTGAATTGACTTTTGGTTCTGGTGGGAGGTATAGACTGTGTCATCGCGTGCATAATAGCACAGGAGCACCAAAAGTTCAGTGTCCTCTACTACAGTAACTGTGTTCTCCTCCATGGCAAGCTCTACAGCGTCCATGACTCAGGAAAGAAGAAGTGCTGGAAAATTGGACGCTACTGTCACCTTCACAATTGATATGAAGATCCCGATGAAGAGGATATCTTTCTGGCAATCAAGACCAACAAACAGAACGTTGTACTTATGCTGAACGCGTTCTTGAAGGAAAAGGGCTGCCAGACCCGTCAAGCACACTGATGCTCTGATAGTAAAGAGCGCTGTAGAGCTTGCTATGGAGGAAAACACAGTTCTTGTAGGAGACGACATATCAGTCCCAGTAGTAAGTACCTTGTGCATATCAAACTCATCCCATACATTTGTTTGTATCAAGTTGTGAAGGTCACGCCACCCACAGCGTCTCACTGTAGAACACGCACATTTTGAAGCCTTTTGATCATTTACTCAGAAAGCTTTCAATATTATCCAAATGTACCAACGGTTTTGAAAAGATTAACATTTAAGCTTTCAGGGACCTATATTTATTAATAAAAATACGTAAAATTCAGGGGTTCAAAATTCGATTTTCTTCACCAAAGTAACGCAATATTACCAGGCGATTTCGGATCATTTCATCACCTAGTGGAAAACAATAGGCATGTACTCGTTTGTGCATTCACTAACTACAATTGTACCACCACTTTCGAAAAGAGTTGAAATTTCCTTTATTTTGATATAAAATTCGTCTATTTTTATGCCGTTTTGAGGGGGTCAAATCGCCGGCGAAGTTAGAACATATATCTACATAGTACTCTGTGGCCGAGTGAAGTCAACAAAATGACCTCCTAACTGACATATGTAGCTTCATAGCCCAGTTGGTAGAGTATTGCACCGGTTCTGCAAAGGTCATGGGTTCAAATCCCTTTGAAGTCCCGAAATTTTTTCGGTCTTCTATAATTGCAATTACAACGGGGTAAAGTTTTTGGTCTTGTGTTTTCTTTTCTCTTTTCCTTTGAGGAATTGACCCGGCCCGAGAATACTTCATTTATATAACGATTAGGTACCTTTATTTTTCGCCTTGGCATTTCACAAGCCATGTTTACTCATGATCTCGGTTGTCCGCGGCAGCCTGGATCCTAGTTAGAGCAAATGTTCAAATTTGTAGGCAATGAGTTTGATATGTGACAATGTCGGCAACGCAATACCATCTAATTTCCATGGAAGAACAATCGAGTAATCACCCGAGTTCTGCAGAAGAGGCCCGACAGAGCAACAATATAATGATCCCTGCAATTAACGCACGTCATAGTGTTAATGTTTTGCTGTTTTCAGATATAGTACTTGACTCAAAACAGAAGTAGCAAAATTATAGGAGCGATCTGTTGCGTCCTTAAAACAAGCGTCAATCCAGATTGTAAATTTCATATTTTGGTACTGATTAAATACTGTGAATTCTGCTCAAAAACATATTTTTCTTGTTTATATTAGCGTTATTTGTAAATTCCCGGCTTTCTTTATGTCATTTCCATTTTTTTTTTTTTGAGATTTGGGCTCCCTGTGGCTTCCCTATATTCTTTCTATTGAAAGTTTTGATGCTGTTTTTCATAGCTTTCCCGAACTGTGATTTTTTGTGACTTTTGATATGTTGTAGATGTCCGTGGACATCGTGGAGGATATTCGTCATCGACAAATAGTAAAACTAACGCTATTAAACCTGTAATTTCGAGACGTACTTCTTTACCTAATTTGCATAGACCAACTTGCAACTTGAATAATTACAAACCTAGTCATGGTCGGATAACTCGCAATGTCAACAATGTAATAACCATCGAAAGATTGCCATTTCAACCGGTTTTACGTGGATCAAATGCGGTGAATTTTTCTCTTTTGAACTCAAGATCTGTCAGAAACAAGACACTTGCATTAAAAGACTATGTAGTTGATCTGGATATGGATATTCTTGCACTGACTGAAACATGGCTTTCTTCGACTGATGGAAATGTGGTTTCTGAATTATGTCCAACTGGCTATACTTTGTCAAGTAATTCAAGAGGATCGCGTGGCGGCGGAGTGGCTGTTCTTCATAAGAAAACTCTTAAGTTTAAAAAACAAACCAACATAAAACATTCTTTCAAGTCTTTCGAGTTCATTGATCTGTTACTATGGAAAATGTCTAATGTCACTCTGCGACTTGTTGTGGTTTATCGACCTCCTCCATCAAAGTCAAATGGCGGCACACTAGCTCTCTTTTTTGAAGAATTTCCTAAACTTCTTGAACAATTGGTAACTACTTGTGGTTCTTTGCTAATTGTTGGTGACTTTAATTTTCATGTAGATAAACCAACTGACGCTACTACTCACCGATTTATTCAACTGCTTCATACTTTTAATTTGATTCAACATATAACTTCACCTACTCACAAAAGTGGACATACTTTGGACCTTATTATAACAAGATCGGATGAGTCCTGTGCAAGCAGGTTCTCAGTGACAGATCCGGCCATATCCGACCATTATGCAGTCAACTGTTTACTATCTTTAACTAAGCCACCATTTGAAAGAAAGACAATTTCTTACCGAAAAATCAAGTCTATAAACATTCAAACGTTTCAACAAGATCTGACTCAATTGCCAGTTGTTGCTGTAGACGATAGTACCATAGATGTTGCTGACCTTGTCAGTAGTTATGATCAAGACCTTACATATCTGCTCGACAAACATGCTCCTATGAAGACATGCTGCATTACACTACGACCATCCGCACCATGGTATTCTGAGAATATTAAAGTTGAGAAACAAAAGAGGCGTAGATTGGAAAGACATTGGCTTAAATCAGGATTGACTGTTCATAAAGACATGTTCGTAGAACAATGTAAGGTGGTCAACAAGTGTATTCATGATTCTAAGATGGCATACTATTCTACTCTGATCAACAAGAATCAGTCAAATCCCAAAGCACTATTCTCAACTGTAGATAAATTACTCCATCGTAAACCAGAGAAGAAACTGCCTTCATCTGACTGCAATATATCTCTTGCTAATAAGTTTGCTGAGTTATTCCATGGTAAGATCTCTAAACTCAGTAGCGACCTCAAGGCTAAAAGTGCAGATATTGTTGATCCATTTCCTGATACAAACAGCTGTCGATCAGAATTGTGCAAGTTCCAGCAAATCACTGTTGAGGATCTAACATCTCTTGTTGGTGTGTCAACTATCAAGTCTTGTGTTCTGGATCCCATTCCATCGTCCATCATGAAAGAGTGTACTGATGTATTGTATCCTATAATCACCCGTATTGTCAATCTATCTCTGGAATTTTCTGAACTGCCTAAATCTCTAAAGGAAGCTGCTGTGTATCCTCTACTTAAAAAGCCATCGCTTGACCATGAAGTACTACTTAACTACAGACCAATATCAAATCTTCCTTTTGTCTCCAAATGCTGTGAGAAGGTGGTTGGGTCTCAACTAAATGACTATTTGAATGGCAATAATTTGACCGAATGTTTTCAATCTGCTTATAAAGTGTGTCATGGTACGGAAACCGCCCTTCTAAGAGTACAAAATGACATTCTTCGAGCCATTGATGATGACAGATGTGTCGTTTTGTTACTTCTAGACTTGTCATCAGCCTTTGACACGGTTGCTCACCATATTCTACTATCAAGACTGTCTTCTCGTTTTGGGGTTCGTGGAAAAGCTTTGTCATGGTTTCAATCCTATCTAAATGATCGTACACAAGTCATCCATGTCGAAAATGAATCATCTGACTCAATCAACCTGGAGTTTGGTGTACCTCAGGGATCTGTTTTGGGCCCTGTCTTGTTTACGTTGTACACGTCTCCACTAGGTGACATAATGCGACATCATGGCGTTTCTTTCCATTTCTATGCAGATGACACACAGGTCTATTACACATTTAATTGCTCCGTTGGAAATGATATGGTATCGTGTAAGCACAAAGTTGAAGCATGCATACGTGATATTGATAGCTGGATGCTGAGTAACAACTTGAAACTAAATAACGATAAGACAGAATTCCTGCTACTTCATGCACAGCATCGTCCAACACCACCACTAGACTCTATTTATGCTGCTAATGAACTCATTAAAGTCTCTGATAATGCAAGAAACATTGGGGTAGTTTTTGATAGGACTCTATGTTTTGAAAAACAGATAACCACAGTTTGTCAGTCAGCTTTTTACCATCTTAGAAATCTATCACGTGTTAGAAAATATTTAAGCTATGATACTACTAAAGTCCTAGTACATGCTTTCGTAACGTCTAAGATAGATTTTTGTAATTCTTTGTTGTTTGGTTTACCCAAACATCTTATACAACGTTTGCAATATGTTCTGAATAGTGCAGCCAGAGTTATAAGTCAGTCTAAGAAATACGATCATATTACACCGGTATTGATGGAGTTACATTGGCTCCCGGTAGAGCAAAGAATAAAATATAAGATTCTTCTTTTTGTATATAAAGCACTAAATGGTATTTCACCAATTTATATTAGTGAGTTAATACATAATTATCAACCGTCTCGTGTTCTTAGGTCATCTAATAAAGGTTTACTAGCTATACCTAAGTTTAAATTACAGACGTATGGATCACGAGCTTTTTCCGTCTGTGGTCCCATTTTATGGAATAATCTTCCTCAAGATATAAGATTATGTGATAGTGTAAATATTTTTAAGAAGAAACTTAAAACGTATTTATTTAAAGAAGCATATTTATAATATATATTAGATCTGTAGTTTTCCTTTTAAATGCTTATTTGTAGATAGTTTTATTAGTAAATAGTTATCATTTTATATATATTTATCATATGTAATTTTTAGGAATTTTTGATCATGTAATTTTGTAAAGCACTTTGAAACTTGTGTAAAGGGCTATAATAAAGTTATTATTATTATTATTATTATTAAATTCTGAGTAAGAAACCGTCGAAAAAGCTTTTTGTTTCAATTAGTTAAGGATTGAACCCTTTTTCGCCGTCATTTGATTGGACTATAAGGGATTCCATTCAACACATTAAATATTTATCATCTAAACTCCAATAATGCTTATTTTATGTTGGACTAGATAAAAAAAATAATGTTATATTCTTCAAACAAGCAATTTCTCCATGGAGATAAAATCTATTATACCCGTCTTTTTTGTGGAACATGATTATTAATTCAGCAATTCTTTACAACCCTTCTAACCAAGCTAAAGTCGATTTATTAAATTTTGTCATTTTAATTATTTATACATTTAGCTGAACTAATTGATGAATCTCCTTGCGTAGTGTTGTACCGTACCTCGAAGCATCGTCGAAATGAAGGTAAGATTAACCATATTGCTGTATTTTGATATATAAATGGAAACTAGTGAGTAAATTAGTATAAGATGCGTTTAACATAGACGATCGGCAATGAAAATGAAATTTGTAACACCGCAAAAATGAAACTGTTAGTATTTTTACGACCTGGCCAATTTTTAACCGAAAAAATATGTGCTTTAAAGCAACTTTCTGTAGTATGTTATACCATCTACTTACTAAAGATAGATTGAAGTCTAATAATAATAATAATAATAATAATAATAATAATAATAATAATAATAATAATAATAATAAATCTCACTCCCTATGTGGCTGCAAGAAGGAAGGTGTGTCATGTTACCAAAAATGGAGATCCTACAGCTAAAGACCATCGACCAATAACATGTTTGAACACTCTCTATAAAGCAATAACGTCAATTGTAGACAAGTTGTTAGAGAAACACGAAATCTGCTATCAAATAATGCAAATTGATCAAAGAGGATGCAGATCGGGAGCTATGGGATGCATAGATAATCTTCTGATTGATAAAGCTATCTTGGAAGACGCACAATTCAACAAAAAGAATATCACATGCGTATGGGTGGATGTAAAGAAGGCATTTGACTCTGTTTCACACAACTGGCTAGAACTGTGTCTACAACATCACGGACTACCTACAAAAATAACAACACTTATCAAGAACATCATGAAAAACTGGAAAATCACCCTTGAAGTACAAGCTAAGGACGGAAAATCCCACATCGGCCCAATCAAATTGCACCGAGGAATATTACAAGGGGACTCCTTCTGTGTCAGACTCTTCACAATGTGCCTAAACCCAATTGCATGGTGCTTACGGAACAACCAAGGATACACACTTACGAAATTACAAGACCACAAGTTAACACATCTACTCTACGTAGACGACCTTAAAACGTTCCACAAGTCATCAACGGCAGCAATGGTAGAAACGCGACGAATGGAAGGCATGTTCAGGGATATCGGCCTAGAGTGGGGCATGGATAAGTGTGCTACAGTCAATGTTGTCAGAGGAAAGATAACACCTACTGAAAACCTCTCACTGAATGAGAAAGACACTATCCATGTGATAGATACCAATGACCAATACAAATTTCTTGGAAAATTTGAAAACTTCACACAACTCGACAAAGAAGTTTACAAGTACGCCAGTGAAGAATACCTAAAGAGGTTAAGTGTACTATGGTCTTCAAACATCTCAATACCAAGAAAAATTAAAGCAACCAACACATTTGCCATCCCTGTGTTAATGTACCACATGTGGACATCTGACTGGCTCATAAACGACCTTAAACACCTTGACAGAGAAACAAGAAAAATTGTTCAAGAGAATGGTGGATTACATACAAGCGAATCAACTAAGCTAATGTACTTACCCTGTAACATGGGAGGAAAAGGCTTCAAGCAAGTAAAAATGACATACAAAGAAACAAAGATCAAAGTAGCTAATTACATAGCAAGAAACCAAGACCCAAGAATAGACCTAGTAAGAAGATTTGAAGAAAGAAAGACAACGAAGAGATTTAAATCGGTTCTGAAAGACGCGCAGAAATACGCTGAAGAACTCAACATAACATGTGTGTTTGACAATACAAAGACGACCATGGCCAACGAGGAAGTATCACTAGAGGTTGAACAATCTAGCCCTAAATATATAACAGGATTCCTTACCACTGCAAGGCATAACAAACTAAGGAAAGAAGGAGAAGAACAGAAGTGGCTTGGTGCATTGACAACGATACAAAACAAAGACAATAACATCTCATCTGATAGTCTGATAGTGTTTCAGAAGTGGAAAAATATACCAGATGTGGTATATAGCGTCAACACTAATATAAGACAGCAACTACTACCAACAAAGTTGTACAAGAAAAACAAACTACAACAACCAATAGAAGACACCAAATGCCGAATGTGCAAAGGAAGCAAAGAATCAGTCACTCACGTGTTATGCAGCTGTTCACAGATCGCGCAAAGTCTATATACATCGAGACACGACAAACTGCTAAGACCTTTTTATCATTATCTCCTGAATATGTATGGCTTGAGAATGATCACTCCAGACCATGGTATGAGCAAAGTACACCACAGCTAATAGTGGAAAATGATAAAGTCAAAGTTATGTGGAACACGCAGTTCCACCTGAAAAAGGCCCCCAGTAACCACGCCAACAAAATCGATATGGCAATCTATGACAAGGAAAGACAACAATGGCTTTTGTTAGAGGGTACAGTGTGTTCAGTAGGTAAGATCATGGAGAGAAGCAATGAAAAGCATGACAAGTATAGAGAACTACGAAGTGGAATCAAAGAATTATACCCGAGCCACAAGGTCGTCCAAGTCAACTTAGTATTCGACTTTCTCAGTAATTATCACAAAACCCTTCAATCAGAAATTATCCAACATATTACAATAGGCGACAAAGAAGAAGGACGTTATCTACTTATGAAAAGCCAAAAATGAATTATAACCCAAAATACTGAGATAGTTAAAACATTCTACCAATATGATACAATGACAAAGGAATGATTGAGGACCAAAGCTAAAGACTGCCTCCCCCTTAAAAAAAAAAATACAGCTTAGCCCAGGAATAATTTATTCACGCAAAGTTGTAAATAGAAAAACAAGTAGCTTCAATAAAGAGTCAATAATAATAATAATAATAATAATAATAATAATAATAATAATAATAATAATAATAATAATAATAATAATAATAATAATAATAATAATAATAATAATAATAATACAATGTTTTAGGAGCATTATCAAAGCTCAATGCTCTTACAAAAAATAAAAAAAAATAAAATAATTGAAAAAAAAACCAACGTTTTTAGTTTTGATTTAAATAAGTTGATGTTATCTGTGTTTCTAATGTTTTGGGGCAATTTTTTCCAAAGTTTAGGGGCTGAGATTGAAAAAGCCCTGTCCCCATAAGTTGCTGTGTTTGAATTCGGTGTAAATAAAGAGTTTTGGCCAGGGAGCGAGCTGGTTTACAAGGAGTCAATAGGTTGGAGATGTAGTCTGGGGCTATGCCATTCAGGGCCTTGTAGGTAATAAGTAGGATCTTGTAGTTAATTCTTAGATTGATAGGTAGCCAGTGAAGCTTTCGAAGTATTGGAGTAATATGTTCTGACAAGTCTACTATGCAATACGATTTTTCAAATTCGGAGCGTCCATAGCAACGCTAGGTTGCTATGGGGAATTTTCCTTCTGGCCTGTTTTCAAATTACATTATAACTAGACTCTCCTTAGTGACCGACAGATAAAAGATACTGATAATGAGGATGATGATTGTGATAATGATGGTGATTATTATTTAACGATGGTGATAATGGTGATATAGTAATGATTGTGATAATGAAGACTCTAATTATTTAATTATGGTGATATTGATGATGATGATTGTGATATTGATGATGATGGTTGTGATGATGATGATGATGATGGTTGTGATATTGATGATGATGGTTGTGATAATGATAGTGCTAACTATTTATACTATAACAATCAAACAAGTAATTACCATTGTTCATTAAACAGTACAATCCTCCTTGAACGACCATCCAATGATGATATAAAGTGGAACCTCCGACCACGCCCTGCTGAATCAAGTGACAAACACCGAACGAGGTCTGTCAATGATCGAGTGTGTATCTGTCTGTC
Source organism: Metridium senile (assembly GCA_949775045.1). Classification (NCBI taxonomy): domain Eukaryota; kingdom Metazoa; phylum Cnidaria; class Anthozoa; order Actiniaria; family Metridiidae; genus Metridium; species Metridium senile. The sequence goes on along the minus strand of OX459101.1, from coordinate 10,879,699 downwards.
TGTCACACGCATCCTGCAAATCAACCAATCATCACGATGAAACACAAATATGTGAAATGAACAATGCTACTAGACCCGAATCACGTAATCAAGACTGGAGAGAAAGGCCTGGGAACCAATATTATGAGATTGTTGAACTTATGATTTCACAAGGCATGCTTATCCCAGTTTCCGTCCGTCTGTCCGTCTAGTTTATACATTCGTCCTTTTGAGCCATTTTTGGTCATTTTGCATTAGCTATAGCATATCAAAGATCTTCATTTTAAGCCCCTGGGGGTGTACTCCCTTTGTCCAAGTGGTAGGGGTGATCGGCTTACCTTTTAGGGTTAAAAATATTTCATGTGGGTACCTTTTAGGGTCCTGACTCAAAAATATATTACATGACATGATTCCGTACCTGTAAGGGTCATTTTAACTCTGCTTTGTTGCTCAAGAGTAACCTTGGCTGGCAAGAACATCGCATAGCCGTACCTTTTAGGGGTTGAACACCAACAAGGCTTTAAAAGTTATATTTTTGTCTGTGCGTACCTTTTAGGGATCGTTTTCAAAACCTCCGCCGATCACCTCTACCAACTGAACAAAGGGAGTACATCCCCGGGTTTAAGCCCCTTCTTGGCCATTTTGTATAGATTATATCCAATCGAAAAATCGTTGATTTGGAGCCATTTTTGGTAATGTTAACAGTACATGGCCTGTAACCTGCCTTTTTTTGCTTGGGCTATTTATTGTAATGCATTAACTTGGTTTTCGTGTTAACCGCAAAGTCGGTCCCTTCAGCGTCACCACGCGCATATAAAAGGCTAGTTTAGCGTCCTATTTAGGATATTGTAGTTGCTCTTTTTGGGTGTAACATTGAAACTTCGCTTTGGAAAACTTCGTCGTAAATCTTTGGCCTTTAGAGTCAAGCGGGACCGATATGTAAGTACAGCTTAGTTGTTTTTAATAAGTTTAGTTTCTTTAAAGTTGTATTTGCTTGTACCTTTTGTAAAGCTACGGTAATACGAGCAACAAATTCGTCCAACTTGTCTCGCAACATTGCTGCAAAACAAGTTGGAAAGCGATGTCAGGATTTAGGGGTGGGCCGAAGGGGCCGCGGCCCCCCCCTTTTGTTGAATAAATGATCACTCAAAATGCTGGAAATCGCATCTCTGACGGTCTCAATTTTAAAATTTTCTGGGAAATTTTCCAGACCCCCCTAGATACTCCCGCCTTCGGCGGTCGATGGGACACTGAACCATTTTAATTGGCCGGCCCCCCCTTTCTCAATATCCAGGATCCGCCCCTGGATGTTGCGCGTTTTTCCACCCGCGTACCAACTTGTCTCGCGTCAAAATGGCTTGTTGCAAGTTGAGTTGAATTCTGATTTCTGATTGGTTAATACAGCGAGTAAACAAACATGGCGGTGTGCTTGACGTCATTTTGCTGCGAGACAAGTTGGGTTGGTGTGGTAATACGAGCAACATCTACAAGTTTTGCTGCAAAAAGTAGAACGATCTTCTACTTTCTGCAACAAACTTTTTCAACTTGCAACACGCGGGTGGAAAAACGAGCAACATCGCTTTCCAACTTGTTCTGCAGCGATGTTGCGAATTGCGAGACAAGTTGGACGAATTTGTTGCTCGTATTACCGTAGCTTAAGATTGTTTTTGTACATTTTGTTACCGAGTTCCATATTACTTGTGCTACTAGTTTAAATTCAGTAGAACTACTTAGCTTTTATAGAGTACTATCGCTTATAACATAACTATTGTATTGCTGTTAATTCAATTATTTATATTATATCTTCGTATTAATTTGTTACTTGATTTACGAGACTATCCTTCGGCTCCTCGCACACATGTTATTGCTTTAAATGAATGCTATACTTTATTGATAATTTGATTGTTATTATACGCATATATGTATTTATGAAAGTTGTTATCGTAGATTAGTTCATTTAGAATTGTTAAAAGTTGTATTTTAGTTTACGTGTTGGTCGGTAAGAATTAATCTCTCTCGTGGAGACCTAATTCACCGCCACTCCGATCCAGTAAAATATAGTCTTTACATTTAACCTAAGCACTTAGTCGGTGGTCGCGACACGCCCACTAATCAGCCCGTTGATCCTTAGACTAGGCGTTTACAAACGCTTTTAACATTTTTCAGCTGTCACTCGATAATTATAGTTTTTGCAAACTTGGCAAGCACAAATATAGATAACAATCATCATTTGCCAGCTTACGTGGAATCTGAAGTTTTTTTTAAAAATAAAATGATTATTCTGAGGACTAGAGCGCGATACTTGAAAACATTATTTTGTGGAGAGAAATTTCCTAATTGAAGATCGTAGATGAACATCCGTCCCCTCTGAAGATCCGTCCCCTCTGAGGGAGGGAGTTAACACACTCTAGGGGTACTACCTTGGTCCAAGTGGTAGGGCTGATCGGCAGTCGGTTTTCGAAAACGACCACTGAATAAAAGAACTGTTCAAGCCTTGTTACTTTCAACCCCTAAAGGTACGCCTGTGTGATGTTTTTGGCAGCTAAGCTTACTTTCAGTAACATAGCCAGATAAAAATGACCCTTATACTCTTTTTACTTCTGAACGAGTATAAAGCATTTAATAGCTAAACTGCATTACAGAATAACTACATGCAGGACAACAAATTAGGTGGTGGGCATCTCATTTATTCATGTCTGATAGAAGAGAGCAATTACAGGAATAAATACATACTGGATATTACAATTAAAGTTTATGTTTAAATCAACTGAGGCGAACAAGAGTACACTATTAAATCTGCATGTCTTCCCGATTAATAGGCACTTGTGCTCGGCAACAAGGCTGGATCCATATGTAATAAAGATTTCATTAATCCATACATTATGATTTGAATGAAATGGCCTTCAATTATAAAATTTACGTTTAACAGTACAAGAGTACTTCAGAGAGATGCCTTCAAGTGATTATTGCTTCATATCACTGTCCTTATATACTCCCGCATACGGGATTACCCTGAAGAACCCTGAAACCCATTAAGCCCGCCTCTACTACTATGCAATACCCAGTGGTATACATTCCGTAACGCTACTAAATACATTTGCTTACACAGAGTCATGTTACGTTATTGCCCCTCCCCTCTCCTCCACGGGACAAATATCTTGCCATTACTATTCTCTTGAAGCAAACAACAATTTTCTTTATTGCTAAAATTAAATACGTTAGCAGTGCTCCAGGTCAATCACTTATACTGTAAAAGTAATATTCAAAGCATCAAAGTCTGCTTTTAAAACGTGTAAATTATAAGTATTTTGTAAATTAAATAATGTTGCTGTTTGTAACGTGAGATCACCGAAAAGACATGATACGTCAAACTGCGTGAAACTGCGTCAATAATTGCGTGAAACTGCGTGAAGCGTCAATTCGTGCGATCATGAGAAATCTCTAATACAAAACTACCCCCACGTACTTATGTGTTGTCCGTTTATTTTTTCATTCAATTTTTAATTTCATTGATTTGTATTATAGTTTTCTTTTTAATTTAGTTATACCTTTTTAACCGGTAGGATTAAGGGATTCCATTCAATACATTAAATATTTATCATCTAAACTCCAATAATGCTTATGTTATAAAAAGAAGCTGTAATTACTTATATCTTATTTGTGATGTTTCCCGTAATACGGGCGGATATTTTACGAGTTGTGAATAACGAAAATCACAAATAAGTTATTTATTATACGACTCTATGATATGGCTTTTTAGAGCCAATTTTATGAGTTTTTCCAAAAAAAATTAAAATATAAAATTAAAAAATGTTGCTGTTTGTAACGTGAGATCACCGAAAAGACTTAATACGTAAAACTGCGTCAATAATTGCGTGAAACTGCGTGAAGCGTCAATTCGTGCGATCATGAGAAATCTCTAATACAAAATTACCTTCACGTACTAATGTTATGTCGGACGTTTTCTTCATTCAATTTTTAGTTTCCTTAGAATTATAGTTATCTTTTTCATTTAGTTTCCTTTTTAAACCGGTAGGATTAAGGGATTCCATTAAACACATTAAATATTTATCATCTAAACTCCAATAATGCTTATGTTATGTTGGACTAGATAAAAAAATACTGTTATATTCTTCAAACAACAATTTCTCCATCGAGATGAATCTAAGCGTGAACTGTACGTGAATTTCTTGTGGAACATGATTATTAGTTCAACAATTCTTTACAACCCCTCTAACCAAACTAAAGTCGCTTTATCATAACAAAGGATTATGGATTTTGTAATTTTAATTATGTATACTTTAGCTGAATTTGTTTATGTGGTACATTGTAGTTATTGTTGTTGGGTGCTTTAATTGAAAAAGTGTTTCAGTTGATGGATCTCCTTGCGTAGTGTTGTACCGTACATCGAAGCATCGTCCAAATGAAGGTAAGATTAACCCTAGTGTTGTATTTTGATATATAAATGGAAACTAGCGAGTAAATTAGTATAAGATGCGTTTAACATAGACGATCGGAAATGAAAATGAAATTTGAATATTTACCACATTTAGTAAACGAGTTCGTCTCTCTTTCAAATATAAAGTAAATATCATTTGGATTTAGAGCCATATAACCCATCAACAATCGTAATTTTGGGCCGTTTTTGAGCGTTTTGCATAGGCCAAAACCCATCAAAAATTCGTCCTTTTCAGTCATGTTTTGTAATCTTCCCTACATGTCCTGTAACTAATCGTCATTGAAACTTAACCCATTTTTTGTTTAGGCTATTTATGTTAATTCAATTCACTTAACATGTTTTCGGTCTCTTGAAATTTTTCATTAAATTTTCTAATTAACGCTTTCAAAAATTTTCAGCTGTCACTCGATTATTATAACTTTTGCAAACTTGGCACGCACAAAGATAGAAAAAATCATCATTTACTATACTAGTTTATTTGGAATCTGAAGGTTTTTTTTATAAATAAAATGGTTATTCTGTGAATTAGAGGACGATATTTGAAAATCTCATTGCTAGAAAATCGGCTCGTGACCGCGAACAAAGCCAGTACTATGTATATATCACAATCAGAAGTATTGGTGTATGTTTAAAACGATAGCACAGGATTTAAAAAAATCATTAAATCGGGCTATAATAATATGTTTTTGTCTCCTTAAGTTTCTTGAATTTTTTATTAGTTCAGTTACGTTTACAATAAACACAACTGTTGGCATAGATACCGAGTGTTTAAACATTTATGTTTTCTAATTAAAGTGGAACCCCGTTAATTTTGTTAAAAGTTTGTTATACGCAAATGTTATAGTATGAATTATAAGTGCCGCAGATGACGAACAATGCTTCATTGTAATGCTATGTAAATAAATGTGGTGCTCAGTGTGGATTTGCTTTATTTGATTATTTATTTCAGAATTATTTCTTTTTCAGTTTCTGCTCTTTTTTGCGTTTCTCATTAATTTCAAATCGACAAAAGGAGGTATGTTCGCCTGCCCGCCTGCCCGCCTGCCCGCCTGCCCGCCTGCCCGCCTGCCCGCCTGCCCGCCTGCCCGCCTGCCCGCCTGCCCGCCTGCCCGCCTGCCCGCCTGCCCGCCTGCCCGCCTGCCCGCCTGCCCGCCTGCATTATTTCTATCTCTGCTATTTTTCTTTTTTTTGTCAGGAAATCTTGCTCTTGGTCAGCCAGCAGCGATCAGCTCCGTACATTCTACAACGCATGCACACAAAGCAGTTGACGGCGACTCAAGGAGTGTTCACCCTAACGGCGCAGTGACTAGTTTTTCGACAAACCCTTGGTGGCGCGTAGACCTGGGAAGGAGTTACGTCATCGATGACGTGTACATCATTGGAAGATCTGATTGCTGTGCGGACAGAATAAACGGTGCTGTGATAACCGTAGGTATGTCTACGGCGATTATTCATTTTAAAACAGAAAAGGCCTATGGGAATTCTCCCAAACCCCCAATCCTCCATTCAATAGTGTTTTCATGATACATTTTCGCTCGTTTATATATTGAGCGGCTGCATTCAGGGCTTCGGCTTGTGATTATAAAGCCAACACGGACGCGATTGTCTTTTAGAAAAACTTTTTAATTAGTTTTTCAAATTTTACCCAAACTTTCAAGAACAAATCGCAGTATATACAACACTAGTCATAGTCATAATTTCTTTATTAAATTACTCATTTATTGAATAGTAAGTTATTCATTTGTTTCACGAATGTCAAATGTTTAGACCGTGACGTTTCGACTGCTACTGCTAGTCTTCATCAGTCGAAACGTCGCAGTCCAAACCTTCGACATTCGTGAGACAAATGAAGAACTTACTATTTATCTCATATCCACCATGAATAATCTTTATGATTTCATTCTCATTTATTATTCAAGAGTTTTTGGCGGACAACACCCTCCTCGTGTACTTATAATCACCTATAAATAATTATTTCTTTCTTTTTTGAAATGCTCAATGGCTTACCACATGTGAAGATGTATATTCAGAAAGAATATTATCTAGAGTAGCTAATATTTACGATGATCATAAATAAATAAGATGTTTTCATTTCTAGGTGACGATGTCAATGGTATGTTAAACACAAAATGTGCATCCATCGAGGGTGTTGTATCTGCTTTGAAAAAATCCTTCAAATGTGCTTCGCCATTGAGAGGACGTTATGTAACTATTTACATTTTGGGAGAAAATAAGATTCTTGCTCTTTACGAAGTTATGGTCAACGAAAACCCAACTGGTTAGTAACATCATGATGTTGCCTAGTGTTGTGGCTGTTGTTTCATGTTGGGCGATGTCGTATCGTAGCGTATCGTGTTGTAATTATAACGTTTCGTGTTGTATTCAACACTACTCGCACGTTGAAAAACCGAAGAAACTTTCCGGTGGCATCGGACAAAATGACCACCTGGGTTCTCACCTGGTTTCCTACCTGGGTTCTAGTCTCCTTCGCAGCCGTATTTAGTGTCATCACGAAAAGCTATGGACACAGGAAGCCCGACACTAAAAAAAGCTGCGAGGGAGACTAGAACTCAGGTGGGCTCCCGAGGATGACAAAATAACACACCGAAAAAATTCTATAACCCAAGCCCAAGCCCAACCGGGATCACAGAGGTGAGATGCATTCGGTAAACCACTACGCTGCCAATGTCACCCATCTCATCTAGTGTACGAAAATTCAAAACTTTCTGTTGTTGCAAAACTATTTATGCGTTTTCAAGAAACATTACAATGTGGACAGGACCTTACCTTTCAATCTTTATTCAACAGCAAATTTAGCCAAGGCTAAACCAACAACCGCGTCGAGCGAAACTGGTGGTGTATCATCACGAGTAGCAGTAGACGGTAACAGGGATATCATTTTCAGCCATGCAAGCTGTACTCACACGAATCTTGAAAATAACCCTTGGTGGAGGGTAGACCTTGGCTCAAGCCTGCCAGTGTCGGAAGTGTTCCTGGTAAATCGTAAAGCTGCGCCTGAAAGACTTGTCAATATAGAGATACGCGTTGGTAAGGATATAAACACATTATTTGAATCTCTTAAAAATGATGATGATAACGACCACGATAATGACGATGATGATGAAATTGGTGATGATAATGGTGGTGATGATGGTGATGACGGGTTTGGTGATAAAGATGGCAGCGGTAGTGGTAGTGGTGATGATGGTTGTGATGATATGATAGTGATAGTGGTGGTTTTAACGATGATGATGATGATGAATGTGATGGTGATGGCAGTGGTAGTGGCATGGTGATGATGATTGTGGTGATGATGATGCCTGCCGGTGTTTATTGATTGCACAAAGATACCTATGAATATCCAAAAGCTTAATGAACCTTCAAAACATTTAAATTGTTGTCAATTTATATGCCATAATTCTTTCATGAAAGTTTCATCGCAATCTTGAATTTTAATGCGTTATTGAGTGCCTGTTCAGGCTAAACACAATGCTTTTTTGCATTAATAAAAGTTTCTGTGCGATTTAGATACAACAAAAAATGAAGTACTAAAATGATTATGCGGACAATAATGATAATAATAACAATATACTAATCCTATTATAGGAGACAGTCTAACGGACAATGGCAACGTCAATCCTCGTTGTGGAGGAATCTACTCCATGGCAACGCTATTCAAAGCCTCGTTTTACTGCAAGCCGAGAAAGACTGGACGATATGTGAACATTAGACTTGCAGCTAGCAATATGTATTTGACGTTATGTGAAGTAGAGGTGTACTCTGAGAGTAAAGGTATGGAAACATGTACAGTTTGTAGCTTTAATTTGTTGTTAGGCGTCAATTGTAAATTATATCGATCAGCCTTGTACATCATTAATTTGTGATATCATCATAATCATCATCATTGTCAACAATAACATCATCATCATTGTCATCATCACTTTAATAAAAGTAATCATCACCATCAACATAATATCATCATCGTGAATCATTATCATCATCACACCTTGATGATAATCATCATCACCATCAACAACATAATCATCATCATAACGATCCTCGTCTTCATCATCATAATCGTCATCATCTTTATATTTGGCAGCAATTTTACGTAACAAGCCTTCCAAGCCGACCAAGGGCAATCTCATTCAGCGGTTGTATCCAAGATTGACATGCCCAGAACCATTTGGATACCCAGTCCCATCTGTGTCCTGGTTTCGCGATGGTGTGTTGGTCCAGAACAACACCAATAGCATAATACTAGACGACAAGACGATGTTAAATCAACTAAATGACTCAGTTTGGGAGTGTGTTGTATCTAATAAACATGGATCAGATTTCCATCAGTTTGACGTTGAAGGTAAAAAGAAGACCACACTTTAATCATCTTTTCTCTTCACGCCAGTAGGCACATAACATCTCCGATGCTACGCACTTTTTAACGGACTTTCGGTGTCTTTCCGGACAAGAATACTCGCGATAATTGTACTCCTGAGTCAATCCCACCCCTCCCCTCCCTTTCAGTAATAAAGGCCCACAATCCCTTGCGGTCGTGCAATCGCCTATCCTCATTCGGCGTTTACTTTGACATCCTTTTTGAAATAAGTCAATTATCGTTTACAGGAAGTTTCAAGATGTGTGCCAAGTATGAAGACCTAACGGTCACAGACTGGTCTGTTAATATCCAAACCAGCTCATTATCCAACAGCAGTATTAACAATGATACATGGTATCGACTTACTGATGGACACAACTACCTACAGGTACAATAGACATATTTAGCAATCCACTCCAACAGTGTTTTTGATATTTGTCAGTCAGTCAGTCAGTGTTTTTGATATTTGTCAGTCAGTCAGTCAGTCAGTCAGTCAGTCAGTCAGTCAGTCAGTCAGTCAGTCAGTCAGTCAGTCAGTCAGTCAGTCAGTCAGTCAGTCAGTCAGTCAGTCAGTCAGTCAGTCAGTCAGTCAGTCAGTCAGTCAGTCAGTCAGTCAGTCAGTCAGTCAGTCAGTCATTGTTGAGATGAGGTAACTTTATTTTGATACGGTAACTTCACTTAATATACATTGTTTTTAATTTCAAGAAAGCCGTTTATAAATGTAATACAAAAATAGCATAAGTATAATAATTAAAACTAAAGTAAGAATTTGAAAGTAATTAATAAACAAAATATCTTCATTCAGACAGTCGCTCAGCTATTCGATGTACTTCAGTCACCATTTAACACCATACATCCCATAATCCATTCATTAATCCAATACCTATTTATCTTTTAATTATACTGAGTGTTTCCGGGGTGTTTTGGTCTTTTCATTTTGCTTATATATCGTTCATGTTTCGTTCTCAACCTAAATTTCCATTGTTCAACAGCTGCCCGAAACGTGCGTATCCCCGCTGCATTGCTCAACACAAGCGACTGGTTGGATCCAAGGATCTCATCCCAGTAAACAAGACCTGGTTGTTGAACGAACCGTGTGTTTCAGTTGGCATGAACACTGCTGTAAATATAATACGACAGTGTTGGTTAGACGTTGCCATGGTTACTTTGTATACAAACTGAAGAAGACAGCATTTGATGTACAAGCTGGCTACTGTACTGGTATAGTGTGATGATGATGATGATATCGATGATTATGATGGTGATGATGACGAAGATGATGATGATGACGATGATAAAGATGATGGTGATGACGTTGATGATGATGGCAACGATGATAGTGACAATGATGACGGCGATGATAGTGATCATAATGATCATGACGATGATGATGATGATGATGACGATGATGATGATGTTGATGATGATGTTATTAGTGATGATGTTGATGATGATGTTATTAGTAATGATGATGATGATCATCATCAGGTAGGTGATACAAAAGGATGAACTAATGAACTGATGGTACTAATAATAATAAACTACAAACAACGATGACAACGATTTGTAGAAAAATATTTTAGTGAAACTGATTCCGTGATGGTAGCAAGATAGTGCTAATGGGGTTAACAGCAAATTAAGATTATGCTCCCAAAATTCGCAGTTAACTGATATTTTGCCAAAAAATTATAAGTTAACTGATATTCGGCCAAACAATTAGTAGCTAAAAGAGTGAATGGTCTGATCCCAGGTGTAATCGATGTAGAAGAGGCATGATCGTCCGGGGTGGTGTAGTCTTGAGATAACCTGAGCGGAAGTCATCTTCATTTTCTTTACTCTGAAGATGACTTTCTTTCTCAAGACTACACCACCCCGGACGATCATTTCTCTTCTACATCAATTAGTAGCTAACTGATATTTCGTAACTTTTAGCACCCTCTAGCAAGACCCGCCATTGGTCTTCTACATATATACACTTATTTCAAAAAAAACATTGTCGCAGCACAAACAACAATCATCAAGACAAGACTGAAATGAATGCTGGTTTTGTGCTGCTAATGTATTGAAATCAGACTTGTTTTCTAAAGAATTCGTACTAATAACATAATGTGAGCATCCGTTCATATGCTTGTTATTGTATTACTGATCAATTTTGTTGATTGCAAGTGTAATTTGAATACATTACCAGCACAAAACCAGCATTCATTACGGTCTTGGCTGGATGCTTGTTGCACTAGCGGTGACAACGATTTTTGAAGTAAGTGTACTTTTGTCACTAACTATTTATTAACAAAATATATTTATCCACAGTACAATCAACCAGGGAAGACCCCTCAATGATGTTCCAAAGTGGAACCACCGATTACGCCCTGCTGAACCACGTGACTAGCACCGAACAAGGTCTGTCGATGATCGAGTGTATAACTGTCTGTCTGTCACACGCATCCTGCAAATCAGCCAATCATGACGCTCAAACACAAATCTGTGAAATGAACAATGCTACTAGACCCGAATCACATGACGAAGACTGGAAAGAAAGGCCTGGGAACCAGTATTATGAACTTATTGAACTTATCTCATAAAAATTTTACGACGAAGGTGGAACGTACATACTAAATATTCACGTCTTAAAAAACATGCATTGACGTCATCATTGTAGATTTGGCATTTATATACATATAACTACAGTGGAACCCCGGCTTACGGCCACCCGCTTAATACGGCCACCCCGTTAATACGGCCACTTTGGTATGTCTCTTCGGTGCCTGGATTAACGGGGTTCCACTGTATTCATAAAACACTGATGAGATCCAAAGATGAAATAAGTCAAAAATAATAACACCCATCTGATTTGCTGAATTCAGGCTGAAGAGATAGAAAACTCCCTTCTTTCTAAGTTTCTGTTGCTCTACTGGCCAAGGCAGAACATGAGACGAACTTGCATGCAACCACCCTCCCACCGACTTAGGCCGCTTATTAATACTTATCCATACCTTATTTAAGCTGCGCTCAAAGGAGAGGGTAAAATAATACTACGTTCGTCAAAGATTGTAAAGAAACAGTGATCAAGCACTGCATGCCTATCGAATAAATAAAAAATCACAACAAACACCAAACTCGTATCTTTTTCTATAATATACAATAACAGAGCAATGTTTTACCATTTTGAATAAGCTATAATCCATCAAAAATCTTCATTTTCGGCCATTTTCGGGGATTCATGATCAGTCGTAGTACTAAAGGGGGATCAGTCGTAAACTACAGCTTCAAAAGGGGGGATCACTCAAACAAACAAACAATTAAACAAACAAAAACAAAAAACCTGAAAAACAGCCACGTGTACAATAAAGAACCCAAAGATTTCATTGGCGATTTTGGCTTGCAGGAAATTTATTTTCAAAATCACCCCCCCCCCCCCCCCCCCCCCCCCCCCCCCCCAACTTAGCTACACTTGTTCCTTGATAACCCATCAAAAATCGTCATTTATGTTTCTATGCCTTCGATATAATTGTAATTATTATAGTTTCGATTCAGTGCTGCATTGAGTGAGCTCGTTTACTGGTCCGGGAATAAAATTTGCATAAACTGTAACACATCAAATCGTCATTTTGGCCATTTTTTCAGCATTTTCAGCTATTTTTAACTGCAGCAGTCTAATAGTTCTTATTTAGTGACTATTTTTAGACAAGTAAAGCTGTAATGAAGTATTGTCTTCTTTGTATTTGCCTTTTCTTAGACTGATCTGGTTGAGTGATAGCCACTAAATAAGAACTATTTGTTAGTAACAATTTTGATTTGATTTTACGGATTAAGTGTTTGCGCTCTATTTTGTTATATCGCTAAAAACCATACAAATGCATATCTTGGGCTACCTGTGGTTTAACGTAACAACATGCCGTTTGAAAAGGAGTGAAAGACGTCAAATGTCCGTTGAAGTTCTAGCCCTCGGAGCTCAGTCATACACCTATTTCAATTAACGTTGTCCATCTGGAATGGTTGATCTGAGACCGATAGGAATTGTGGGAGTTCATTAAATTTCAAATACATTGTTTTAATCACACTTGAATGGTGCTGAATTACAGATAACAGTATTTCAGAAGTAAACATTGATATTCAAGCGTGATTATATTAAATAAATAGTGCATTTGCAGTTTAACGAGCTCCCACAATTCCTATCGGTCTCAGATCGACCATTCCAGATGGACAACGTTAATTGAAATAGGTTTATACGTTGCATCGGTCGAGGAGTACGTTTTCCTGAGGATCTCTTTCCAAGTGGTTTTATCCCTCTGTTTTTTTCGTAGCGGACCATGTATAGTTATTTTGTAATTTTCTACTGATCATGGTGTCTTAAAGAGTATAGTAGTCAGCAATTGATCTTGTTACTTACTATACACCTTTAACAGGCACTGTAATTTCGTGGATATGTGTTTAACTTTAAGTGTCATTTGTCAATATTACCAAATGTCTTATTCGTAAATTAAAGGAAAATAATTTACTTTCGGTAATTATACAAAGTAAGTGCTGCAAATCATCGGGAAAAGAGGCTTGACTGCTACTTTCGATAGCTTGTAATTGACTGGAACTGGTCGAGGCTAAATGACCGGTACCTTGCTCTTCGTTGCGTGGTCGTTGCAATTGAACTCCACACGACTCGCAGAGCGTTTCCTTTGCAGGCGAGCAGATTTACGTGGCATGTCGATCTAAGTAGAAAAAAAAAGAAAGGCAGACGAAGTGGTGTAAGCTAGGCAAAAATCCCAGGTCAGAACAGACCAACATGCAGGGAACATGAATGATACTTATCACAGGTTCTAGGTCAAAACAGACCACAAGAACCATACTGATACAAATCCCCGGTCAAAACAGACCTCAGGGGGCTCTACTGACACAAGTACTAGACCACAGTACCATACTGTCACAAGTCTATTATAATAGCATTAAAAATAGCAATAAACAAGGCAAAATTGCAACGCAAAGCATATAACCATAACGATTACTACTTATGTAATAGGCCGGGATAGTTTAAAGCCTTGCAAATAGCACCGCGATAGCTGCGGTACAACAAATACTGGCCAAGATCATTAAGGTGAACTCCATCACCTGAATGCAAATCCTGATCTGTTGTATTGAAAACCTTATGACGCCAACAGAAAACACCTTCCAAAGGCTCGAGATTGACTTGAACGTATTGTCTCAAAACTCTTGCACGCTAGCTCATAAAATCGCTGAGGGTGTGGCGTAAATCGAGCGCGAGGGATAACGCGGCAAAGACACAAGATTGATACAGAGGGAATTGTTTTTAAAAGAACAATAAGTTCTTCGATAGCAGAACCAACAACTTCGAGGGCTAGTGAACTTAAATCATTAGTACCGATTTCCAAGATGACAATGTCGGGCTTGAGTTTGCGAACAAAATGGACATCATGGGTGTGCAATTTTTCTACAGTACGCCCACCAATACCGTGCAAATAAATCTCAGCGGACTTGAGCAAATCAAAATTGCTTTTTGCCCTTGAATCAAATGCGTTGGAAAGAGCAGATTTGAGTCTTTTAACAAAGGAATGGCCAAGAATAAGAACCTTGGGAATGCCCCCCATGAGTAAACCACGTAAAAAATCCCCCAATAACAAAACACGCCAAAATGTAAATAACGTATTGCTATAGATAGATGAAACAAGAATGTAATACTTACCAAGAATTAATCACAGTGCGTAAGAACACAAGAAGGAAATATAGACGCAGATTTTGAACCGACTTGGTCTTGTTAGACAATCAAGTCAAAATTAGGTTCAGATTTCAGCCGTTTGAATTATACAAAGTAAGTGCTGTAAATCTCTTATAGATTTGTCCTGAGATTGCATATGTCGTTACAGTGATCGGACGTGTTTTTTTGAGCTCCGCTGTAACTGACCGCAACTATGAATTTAGAACAGGTTAAAAAAATCATACAACAAGAATTAGATCCAATTAATCAATCGATCAAAGATTTATTGAAGAAATATCAAGAATTGAGTAATTCGGTAAACGTTTTCTCAGGAAAATATGACGAACTCTTAAACCAAACGAAGACATCAAACTCCCAATTCCAACGACAAGCTCGAGATATTACTCTCATTAAACAAGACCTAACCATTATCGACAAGCGAGCAGTGGAAGCATTAGACGAGGTTGATAACCTGGCTCAATACATTAGAAGGGATTGTTTGGAGATCTCTGGAATTCAAGTCAATGACGATACAAGTGCTGAAGAAATAGTCGAATCTGTTGGAGAGGCCATTGGTATCGATATTAACAGAGACGACATATCCATTGCTCACCCAATACCTTCCTATAATCCAAAAACTCCACCAAAAGTGATTGTCAAATTTACACAAAGGAAGACAAGAAACAAGTTTTATGAGAAGAGAAAGTCTCTAGCCAAAAAGAAAGCTAAAGATTTGCCAAATTTAGATCTAGCCTCAAACACCGACATCTACATATCGGAATCCTTAACACCTAAACGCAAGAAACTGTTTTCAGAGGTAAATAAAACCAAAAAACGATTCAAATGGAAGTTTATCTGGACATACAACGGAAAGATTTTCATGAAACAGAAAGAAGGATCACGCACTTACTCATTCGAGAATATTGAAGACCTTGATGAATTCAAGAACAAACATCAAGTACATGATGAATTCTAGTTCATTTAACTACGTGAACATTCAATCAAGTAAGATTATCTTATACACTGTCACCGAAACACTATACTTTACAAACTTTATACATTACAAAATATCTACACGTATATTTAGTGATAACAGTATATTACTTATAGATTTAACAATATTGAATAGGCAGTTAAATTTTATTAATCTTACTCCTTACTCATGAATCCATTAACTGAATTACCCTTTTACGATCTAGATCGCGATGAACTCTTGAAATTAATCGGGAGCTGGGTTTACACATCTTCTGATTCATTATTACAATCAAAAGATTTATTTCAGGATGTCATTGTGAGTCCTGAAAGGGAAGAAAATCTCGAGGAGCAATTACAAAGCTTCTCTATGGAATCAAAATACTTTAGCATTAAAAAATCTGGGAATATTTTTCATAAGACCAAAACCCAGAACGGATTCTCAATGATTCATTTGAATATGCGTAGTTTAACTAAAAATCTGACTTTATTGGAAGATCTTCTTTCGACTTTTAAAACTACTCCAGAAATTATTGCAATTTCGGAATCTAAATTAAAAGATGATAATATATACAACGTTGATATAAGCGGATACTCGTTTTTGAATACTAATTCTATGTCTTGCGCCGGTGGAGTTGGCCTTTATGTTTCTAATGAATTAAAGTTCATTAGGAGGCAAGATCTTGACCTTCGTACTGAAGAAATGGAATCTTGCTGGATTGAAATAGTGCGAAAAAGACAAAAGAATATTGTTATTGGATGTATTTATCGACACCCTTCCTACAATACCTCCCAATTCTGTGAAATTGTCAGGGACCAATTAAGTAATCTTAATGATAAAGGAAAAGAAGTATTTGTCTTAGGAGATATAAATATCAATTTTATGAATTACAATACGGACAATAACACATCTGATTATTTAGACATGCTTCTTAACACAGGATTTATTCCATTGATTACTAAATCAACGCGAATAACTCAACATACATCCACCCTGATCGACCACATTTACACGAATGTACCGCAAAAAAATATCAAACTCAGGTATCTGCTTGGCTGATATCACAGATCATCTACCGATATTTTGTTCCGTGACTTCCAGGCTTCCCACATTTAAAAAAGAAAAATTCTTTCGAGATTTTAATAAATTTGATGAAGCTTTGTTTATTGAAGAAATCAAAACAGTCGACTTCAAAAGTCTTATTGATACAAATGTTAATGAAAGTATGACTAGAATATTGAACACCATACAAATTATCTCGGATAAGCATGCGCCTGTCAAACGTATGTCAAACAAAAGCTATAAACAATACAAAAAGCCCTGGATAACAAAAGCAATTTTAGTTTCTATTAAAAAGAAGCAAAAACTATTTAAAACACACTGTTTAAGTAAAGACCCTGAAAAAGTCAAATACTACAAAGCATACAACAATAAATTGAATAGAATTAAAGAAGCATCAAAAAAGTCATACTTTAAAAAACAATTTGATTTGAATAGTCAAAACTTAAAAACAACATGGAAACTTATTGGGACGTTATATAACAAGAACAAAAGTCACAAGCGCAAATAACTAAATTAATATATCAAAACAAACCTTACATTGATAAGAAGGATATTGCACAGAAACTAAATATACACTTTACAAATGTAGGAGAATGTTTAGCAGAAAAACTTCCTAAAACTGACATAAGCCCGTCAAGTTACATTAAAAGATCGTTTCGCGATAGTTTTATGTTTAGAAGCATAACACCAGAAGAGGTACTACACGATACAATCATGAACTTAAATCTCAAAAAGTCTACCCTTGGGATTCCTCAAAAGTTTATTAAAATTGCATGCAATCAACTTTCCGAACCGTTATCTATGGTATTTAATCTATCAATCCTTCAGGGAGTTGTTCCAAATTCTCTGAAGATATCGAGGATTACACCTATTGATAAGGGCGGGAATTCAATTGAACCAGGAAATTATCGTCCAATATCCACACTATCAACTTTTACACAAATATTTGAAAAACTCGTACACAAACAACTAACTCATTACATTGATAAGCATAAAATTTTGTTTGATTACCAATTTGGCTTCAGAAAAGGTCACCCCACTGCGCAAGCAATAGCGGAAATTACAGACAATCTAAAGAAGGCTATTGATAACAACTTATATACTTGTGGGGTCTTTGTAGACTTTTCAAAAGCCTTCGATACCGTAAATCACCAAATTTTAATAAAAAAATTAGAAAAATATGGCATCCGGGGTCTACCGTTGTCATGGTTTAAAAATTACTTACAAAATAGAAAACAATTTGTTGTCCTTGATGATGTACAATCTGATCATCAAACAATAACATGTGGTATTCCACAAGGCAGTGTACTAGGCCCGCTTTTGTTTCTGATTTATATAAATGATCTTCCACAAAGTACGGATAAACTCCAGTTCAAAATCTTTGCTGATGATACAAATTTATTTGCTTCTGCAAGAGACCTTAACTCATTAGCAAATATTATGAATCAGGAGCTAGGCAAAGTCAAAGAATGGTGCGATACAAACAAACTATCAATAAATACAGCAAAAACGAATTTTATGATAGTTAAATCTGCACGGAAAAAAGATCACCAAATTGATATAAAAATCCCTATAGCCAATGGAATGCAAATGCCCATTGAGAGGAAAAAATTTATAAAATATTTGGGTGTTATGATAGATGATTCAATGAGTTGGAAACATCACATTTCGTACATATGCTCACGCATATCTCGTAATACAGGGATTATTGCAAAATTAAGGCATTATCTTTCAGTTAAACAACTTAAGCAGATATATTACAATCTTATCTATCCCTATATATCTTACGCCATCATGGCTTGGGGAAGTACATACACAACTCATCTTACGAAAATCCAGACAAAGCAAAATCACATCATACGCTTAATCGTTTTTACCACACTTTACGGTAAGGATACAGCAAGTGCTAAACCTTTAATGAACTTACTGGATGTCCTTACAGTAAAAAACGTTTACTACTTACATGTCCTAAAATTTATGCACTTATGGCACATTGGGGCACTTCCTAGCATCTTTAACACTATGTTTAAATATGCTGGAGATATGCACAATTACAATACAAGATATGCAAGTTATGGTAACTTATATAAATCGAAAATTAGGACAAATATTGGCAAACAATCGATTTCGTTCATGGCAATCGATATTTGGAGCAGTATTCCAATTGAACTTAAATCCTGTAAAAAGACATACTCTTTCTCAAAAAACCTTAAACAGTATTTACTTGATCAACAATTAAATTAAATTATTGAATGTAATGTCTAGGTGTATACTCAAATTATGCACTTATACATTATATGATATTTTCCAAACTATATCAATCATATTATATGTTTTATTTATCAATATTACTCTTTCTTAATTTCTACAACTTACCTCATTATCTAATTATCTAATTCTATTATATTTATCCATTGTAATTATATTCTATTTATATATTTTTTTCTTTAAACCTGAATTACTATTGTAACTAAAAGACTGGGGGCTAACTAGAAAACCTAACAGTTAATTTAGCCCCCAGGCTCTTCTTATATTAAAACCAAAGTGTAAATAAAAACTGTAAATCATTTAATATTAATAATTCTATGTATAAATTGTAATATTCAAAGAGAGCAAATAAACTAAACTAAACTAAACTAAACTAAATCCTGATATGATTTGCATAAGTTTCAACTTGAATTTCGATTCCTTGGCCAGAATTTATTTTTTTATCTTAGTTGACAAATTTAGTAAAATATGGAAGAACTAACATTGGAGTTTCATAAGTGTTATACAATATTCGACTCCAACTGTATATGAGATATAATGGCTCGTCTTTGACTCGCCGTCATATTTCGAGGATCGTACAGGGGTATTCTTGTGATGCGTGATAAGCTATTTTTATTTTCCGAGAAACGTGAATTTAATAAATTCTCCATGATCTGTGATCCAAATGTTTTGCGTGACCCGTGAAGAACTTCAATCAATAACCGATATTCGTGATTTCGCCACTTATTCGACGTGATTTTGAGTTGCTAGACCTCCTTTGATTTATTTTATACTTTTTTTTTAGTTTCTTCAAACACTCCTCTTTTGCCAAGTTTTTTATGTTTCAGAGTAGGGTAAAAGAGTGCGTTACTTCCATATTTTCGTGATCCGTGAAAATGAAATTTTTACATGCGTGATCCGTGAACCGTGCCAGAGACCCCCATGTATCTATATCTATATCTAAAAAAAATTAAGACCCCACCACCAAATATCTACCGATCGCACCGTTCGTACAGGTCGTGAAATCTTGTTTCGGGATTTCTGTTTATACATTAAAGTTGGCTTTTTGAAATCCCTGACGGTTGAAGTTCGATGAATTTAACATGTTGAAGGCTGAGTAGTATTTTGAGTTATAAATAATATCACATAAGAAAGGTGATTTTGGCTTTGTATTATTTAAGAACGGCGTATAACATGTTGAAGGCTGAGTAGTATTTTGAGTTAGATCGTGGCTATAAATAATATCATGTAAGAACGGTAATTTTGGCTTTGTATTTATAACTGGTATTTAAGAACGGCGCCATGTTGAAGGGTTGAGTAGTATTTTGAGTTATAAAAAATATCATACAAGAACGGGGATTTTGGCTTTGTGTTTTTTAAAAACGGCCTGTAACATGTTGAAGGTTGAGTCGTAAGAACAGTGATTTTGGCTTCGAATTATTTAAAAACAGGGTATAAGATGTTGAAGGCTGAGTAGTATTTTGAGTTATAAATAATATCATTTAAGAACGGGGATTTTTGCTTTGTGTTATAACATGTTGAATTTTGAGTTGAAATCGTGCTGATTCACGAGCGGTACCAGCTGTACCGTCGGTAAGAAAATTCGGGGCCCTGTGAATTCATAAATTATGCATGTTGCTAAGGGTGACGAAGTCTTACCACAGAATGACCAATCTTACAACAGGGTGACCAATTCTATGAATGAATGATTTCTTTTAATTTTTATAATTTATTCATTATTTTTAATTTATTCATATAAATTACACCCACCAAATGTACCGTCGGTAAAAAAGATTTACCGGCCGTATCAGTTCGTCTATTTTGGACATACTTGGAGGCAAAAACATATTGTTCTTGTTTATATTAGCGTTATTTGTATATTCCCGGCTTGAGATTTGGGCTCCCTGTGGCTTCCCTATATTCTTAACTTTCTATTGAAATTTTTGATGCTGTTTTTCAGACCTTTCCCGAACTCTAATTTTTTGGGACTTTTCATATGCTGTAGAAGAATAAATTCTGAGTAAGAAACCTTCGAAAAAGCTTTTGTTGCAATTAGTTAAGGATTGAACCCTTTTTCGCCGTAATTTGACTGGACTATACGGGATTCCATTCCGTCAACCAAAGTTAATAACTCTGATACAACACATTAAATATTTATCATCTAAACTCCAATAATACTTATTTTATGTTGAACTAGATAAAAAAATACTGTTATATTCTTCAAACAAGCAATTTCTCCACTTTTTTGTGGAACATGATTATTAATTCAGCAATTCTTAACAACCCTTCTAACCAAGCTAAAGTCGATTTATTAAATTTTGTCATTTTAATTATTTATACATTTAGCTGAACTAATTTTTGTGGTATTGATAAAGTGTTTCAGTTGATGGATCTCCTTGCGTAGTGTTGTACCGTACCTTGAAGCATCGTCGAAATGAAGGTAAGATTAACCATATTGCTGTATTTTGATATATAAATGGAAACTAGTGAGTAAATTAGTATAGGATGCGTTTAACATAGACGATCGGCAATGAAAATGAAATTTGTAACACGGCCGTAAAAATGAAACTGTAAAGTAAATATTTAACACATTTGGTAAACGAGATCGTCTCTCTTTCAACCTGACTACCAATTTTTAAGAGCGACGGTCCACTAATACCGAGCCAAATCACGAATCGGCGGCAACAGAGAAAAATCGATTTTTTTTATATTCGACCTAGAGATAGGTATTAGTGAGTAAGTAAACCTGCTGGGTTTGATTTTCTAAAAAATGAGATTATCGCCGAGATAGAGCCAAAAACCGGTTCGACCGAATTTGAGCCAGAGAAAGCGCGCGATGAAAGCAGTTTTCGGGGTCTCTTTAATCTTGTCTTGCAAAGACCCAACATAATTTCCGGAATTTATATGTTGGAATATTTGTTTTTGAACTATTTTGGAACATCTTCAATGCCGTTTTAGGCCCATAGGCTTATTTTCTTTCTTTTTTTTTTGAGAGGCTCGCCAATTTCGCTATAATTTTGGACCTTGAAAACTTCATTCCGTCGCACTAATTCAAAAAACAAATTCTATATGTGGTAAACTCAGAAAATTTTAAATCTTCGGATTCTAAACAAGTTTTAAAAGCTAGGTTTTAAAAGCTAGGTTTTAAACAACGCAATAAAAAAAAAAGTTCTAATCTAGAGAGTTCCAAAGTTCAGGCGCTGAAACAGAAAAAGGATAAATAAAAAAATAATAATAATAAAACCAGCTCTGTCTGTACGATATTATTTTAAAAAGTTTAAAAACTTCGCTGTTTGAAAATTATTATTGATCGAGCGTCAATTTACCAAATTACAAAACACAGAATTTGGAAATGTTGCTAAAAAAATGTCAGTAATAAATCAAGTAGAATGCAAATAGTAAAAAAAATATCAGTAAGTACTATGGATATAGTACAATTTGTTTTTTGTAATATTTGTTTTTTTTATTTCACGGATATATTTTTTGCAATCTAGTAGCCAACCACAAATATATAACTTTAAAAGTTAAAGAAAACATTTGTTTTTCCGTAATATGTGAATTAATAGCGGAGTATAGATGCCCTAAATACTTCAAGGACAGGTTTATTGTTTCAGTTTTGATGATGGAAAGTAAACTATATTAACTATGGCGAAACTAAAAGCCAAATGATTGACTTTTGAAACGCTGGAGGGCATAAAAAGATGAATATTAAAACTTACCATCTCCAGCTGAGCAGTACTTTTGTTATCGATCGTAATTGCTATTTCAAAACATAGTTAATATTGGGGATTATTATATGGCATGAACTCTCGCGTTGTGATTGGCTGTTTGACGGGCGAGATCCAGCCGTAATGACCGTGGTCAATATGGAAAATCTAGCTTCGACACTTTTACACTAAGTATATATAAGTTGTTTTTAAGTCTCTAAAGAACATAACGTTCGTTCACATACCTCAATAATAGTTGAAAGTATACTTTTAGTCAGTTTATCTATCCTTGTATACTGAAAACAACAACCG
This sequence comes from Metridium senile, assembly GCA_949775045.1. Lineage (NCBI taxonomy): Eukaryota > Metazoa > Cnidaria > Anthozoa > Actiniaria > Metridiidae > Metridium > Metridium senile. Next base: position 10,856,881 of record OX459101.1, on the reverse strand, counting down.
ACGGCGGTGAGTTGAGCTATCTTTTTTTGCCGATATGTCGTTGCTTTTCATTCACTTTTAAAAAGCTTTAAAATCCACAATAAGTTTGTGTACTAAAGTTAACATCGTTTTTGAAGTCAAGAAGTGTTATTGTCTTTCTTTTTCTGCATACAAAAGGTTCAAACATCTTTAAAAAGGTCGGTTTACTTGATTCTAAGTCCTGTCAGCGATCCTCATGCTTTCTTCTTTATAAATTATTGCACAGACAAATTAATTCCGTCAACAGTTGACGATGATTTTGATTGAAGTTCTTCTTCTTATTTATCGAAAAATAAGCTTCCGTAGGCTCTATTTCTCGATGCAAACGTCCACAAGACCGACGAATTTCAACTCGTTTCAACATCCATCGTGGCTCACTTGTTTATGTCAGCTAAAATTCTTTGTAAAACTTGTTTTTTGTTTCTTGACTTTCTTTGATGTTGAGATATAAGCAAAACCCTTTGTCTTTAAATGATCATTGATTTGGTTTTACGACTCGCAATTTGTTTGCTTGCGGGCACATTTTTAGCAAAAATTTGTCCGATGAAAAAATTTGTCAGCAAAAACCAGACATTTTCGCAAATTCGCGGCAAGACTTGAAAATTATATTTCGCTCATATTTTAACCATAGGTAGGCCCTGATGTAAGAAGAACCGCTATGTATTTAGTTTTGTAAAATACCGCTTAGTTTTTGAGATATTCGAAAAAATAGGTTTTCGGCTAAATTCGCTAATTTTCGACCGATAATTTATACCAGTTTTAAAAGCTTGTCGCAAGCAAACTAAATAATGTATCGTTGTTTAAAGACCACAGAATTATTAAATAGTATTTAAAGTAACATTTTGAAGGCCTTTATGAACTTTCATAAAATCCTTCTATTTTAAATAAATTTATTTTTAGGGGACACTTTTAACCTCTCTAAAAGTAGGGTGAATATAATCAAAGTTTTTTCCATGTGCTACGCAAAAATGTAACCAAAAAAAAAACACCTCAAGGGTAAGTTTAAATAATGGCCTTTACGAAACAAGTAAAATTGGTTTGGGAAATGTACTTTTCGTGTTGTATTACACTCTCGAAGTTGTAGAAAAGTTGTAAATTTCATGTTAAAGTAATTTGCATATATTACACTTATTTCGAATTTAAAGCGGCTTCGTGTTAACTTCCAAGAAAGAAAACGATTTTGAAGTCTTTGAAGACTAACAAGAAGTTTATACTTTCATTTTAAAAGAAATGATACGTATTATTAATAAAATAGAAACCAAGAAGTGACTTTATTCAAATCATATCCGTCCGTCAATTCTCTGCTCTCGAATCACATATTGTTATTAAAAAAAAAACAGCAGGAAAAATGCTATAAACATTAGGTTTCACTTGTAATTCTAACCTAGATGAAGTTTAGAAACTGTTGAACATTTGTAGAGTTCAATGTTATAAAATTGGTAATTTACAAGCGAAATAACAACGACATGCCGACGATCTGAGCAAAGCCACAGGGAGCCCAAGCTCGCTCAGGCCCGCACTCGGTGAAACCCAACTTTCTTGCTACGGTTTGCCTTTTATTTAACAACTATCCCATTAAACTCTATTGTATATATAAGTTGGGTAAATTAGCTTCATTTTGGTATCAAACATGCCTTAGTTTGCGAAGAATGTCCAAAGTTATCGCATCACGAAGTACCTCTACTTGAAGGAAGGATTGCAAGTATATGGCGTCTTACGAACGTCAATTCAATTTGGAGCTTTTTCAAAGTTAAAAAGGAAAGGTAAAACCTCGTTCGATCGACGACAAATTTCACACAAGCAATTTATGATGTATTTACTTTATGGAACAGCCACGTTAAATGAGGTAACAAGCTTTGATTTTGAAAAATGATGCTCTGAATATCACACTTTTCGTGTTTTTCTTGCAATTTTACAATCTGAATATTTCTGAATACAGAGCATGTAGGGGAAGAAAACTGAACTGAATAATTTCCCAGAACTAATCTGAAGATGGACAAGTACTATTCATTCCTGCAAAATGGTCTTGTCGTAGACAAAAGCGGGGCTAAAGGTGAGAAGAAGTTGTTGGATCTAAATTGGTACAAAGTTGCAAAATTGTGCTTACAAATGACCTCGAATTGCAACATTTGTGAGATTTATGTTCAAAAACGATGCAAAAATAGAAAATAGAGACATTTAGCGTCATTACTTAACTGGTTTGGCAGTGATATCTTGTAAACTAAGAAATATTTTTGATATTTAATGCGAGTATGTTTTGGTGTTTTCGCGTAACCATGGTGTATTCATCATGAGATTTTATAGTAACCTCTGTCTTGCCAGAGCTGTACTTCTCGAATATGAACAAACAATAGTTGCTTTGTTCGCAAACGTAAAATCGTTTAATTTGGATATATGACCAGTGTGCTAGAACGCTTTGAATTTGATCAATTTCAGCTTTTTAATAACACAAAAAAACATGGCTCCTAACACAGGAAGCCCAAAATTAGGAAATGCAATTTATTTCATTTAAAATGCTGTTTTGTGTACAAGGGAAGATCAATTTCAATGACCAAACCCGAAAAACTTGGATTAACAAACTAAAAATGTTGTTTTTGCCAACTGATTTTATCCATTAAATTGGATTTGAAATGTGGGTCATGATCATGAGCCACCAAAGATGTTGATGGCCCTAAAAAATCAGGAATAATGAGATTCCAAAACCTATTAGTATTTTTTGGATTAGTACCTCAATACCTATTTGTGCATAGAATATTATGAGATTTGGTGAGGTTGGCCTGCCAAGGAATTTTTAATTTTCTTGATGTTTACAGAATACTGGTCTTAAGGTAGTTCGGGACTCATGGATTCCTTCTATGGAATTTTTTTTAACTTTTTATAGACAAGAAGGATATAGTTAGAACTCGAAACTGAAATAAAAAGGGGGTCACCGTGCTCGTTTTAGAACTGTAAGGGGTGGTGTAAGGCACTATCCAGTATTATATACTATATTATATATTATGTAGTTATATAGTTATATAGTTATATAGTTATTTAAGCAATAGAAGCCAGTTCCTATGACTCTACCGGTGAAATAGAGCACGCGGGATGTTGGGAGAAACACGAGAAAAGTTATAAAATCACGAGCTGAAAGCGAGTGATTTTATAACTTTTTCGAGTGTTTTTAACAACATCCCAAGTGCTCTATTTCACTGGTAGAGTCATAGGAACTGGCTGGAATTTTTTTTATAATATAGCAATGCTGGTTTTCCGTAAAAACGTAGTTTTATTTGCTGATTAAAATTGTAATTCTCAAAACTAACACCAGTGCCCAATGAACCAATCATAATCAGTGTACTATTGAGCAATCTTGACCAAAAAGGACCAAGGTGCTGTTCACTTTCTTCCCGGGTCTTTTTGCTAGCTAAAAAGAAGGAATTTCATTTAAAAAATCGTTAAAACATAGCTTTGGTTGACTTCTGTGGCTAAAAACAAAAACCTTTAGCTGATCTCTTGCATGAGACTGACATATATACATCAATTCAAGCGAATTTGAATTTTATTTAAGTATAGTGAAAGCCGTGCCGACTGACAGCAATTTGAACAAGACAAGCTTGCTGTGTACAACGTTTTGAAGTTAAAAAGAACAAAGACCACATCTACAAGATTACTTAGGCTGCTGAAAGTATGTATTTATTTACTTTTAATCAAACGTTTGCAGGTTTAAGGTTTATCAGTTTATGTTTTCATTTTGACGAGACAATTGAAAGATAATTGTAAATCTGCCTTTTTGTTCACATTGCTTGTTTTCAAACATGGTTTATTTATAAGAATAAAAAACTTGAAAGCACATTTATAATTCTGTAATTGATTGTGTGTTTGTTTGTTTTTATAAAACAAAATATAATATTTTGCCGTCGATAAATTCAACGAACATGCAAGTTATTTGTTCAAGATTAATCGAGTTCAATTGCAAAAAAATCTCAAAGTAAAAATTATTGCCACTTTGAAGCGCTGTTTTCCTTTTGTTTTTGTTTGTTTTGGTCAAATTCAACTTTTGACTTCCAACTTTACAGTTTGTCTAAAGGCGGCGTATTTTCAAAGCCATGTCTCTGATTTTTGTCGCCTTTGAATTGCATTTCATTGCACCGTAGGCTTCAGGGTTTAGGTTACCAGGGTTAACATAAAGTTCACAAGATGGAAAGTCTTTTTACATTTTAATAGCCGTTTTTAGTAGATGTAGTAGCTTATAACAGAACAACTCTTATTAAAATTGTGAGCTGTCAATCAAAAACCATGTCTCTCGGTGAAATAGAGCATAGCTTTTTTGAGTGAATCAACCAATCAGAGCTTACGTACTATCTAAGCTATATTATAAATAGTTATATAGTTATATAGTTATATAGTTATAGCGGAGCTCCCGCGCGGGCTACTTATTTATGGCGGGAATTGAAGAGGGCGCGCGCGTCAAAATATCCTTCCCTGAGAAAACGTTTTTTCTCGCTTTTCTCGACGTTTTATCAACTCTTTTATCACTTTTACTTAAGCTTTCTTCAATTTAAAAAAATGCCAAAAGAAAAAGAAAACGAAATTAATAAGGGAAAAAGACAGTTAACAGAAGAGGAAAAGACAAGAAGACAAGAAAGAGAAAGAGAACGGCGAAGGAGTTTCAGTGAAGAACAGCGCAGGCTTGAAAGAGAAAGAAAGAAAGCGAGATTGTAGACGAAACTTGTCAGACGAAAAACAGAGAAAATGAACGCCAAAGAAAAAGGGTTTCGAGAACGAACGTTTCGGAGGAAAACAGGGCTTTCATTAATACAAAATATCAACGGAGAAAGATGAATTTCGAGGAACATAAAGAGAGTTTTGACCGAAGATGAACATAAACTTGAAGGACACAAAAACGAAGAAATTATACTAAAGAAAAGCAAAAGACTGATTCCAAAAGATCAAGAAAACGTATTTCTAGATACCTCCGTGGAAGAATATTAAAAGACTACAGCAATCTAAAAAACTCCCTATTAATGAAAACATTTTTAAAACTTAGCTCTGGTATTTACTTTACATTTGCGCTGCTTAGACATTGGTTAATGTTAAAGTATAGGTCCTTTGATTTTACACATTCGACAAAAAATGTTCCATAGATTCGTTTGATGTTTTACAAAATGTGCATAAAGGCGAGTCCACTATTTTAAATTTATATAACTTCATGTTTAAGAATAAACAGTTATTCAGTATCTTATATTGGAATTCTATTAATCTAAAATTATTTGTTAAGCTATACACTCTTTGATAGACTGATACCCACTCAATGTCCTTATTGCCCGGCAAAATACGTAAGCAACTCGTAAAATATCAGCCCGTAATACCCAAGAAAATATCTAATACGTGGTATTTACATGCACATATTGATGTTGTAAGAAAAAATTAAACTGGGAGCTCCGCTATTAGGTATTACCTAATTTGTATATTATATTTTTTTATTTTTTTTATTTAAATCGATATTTATACAGGGTATCAGATTTAGCATGGCTAGTTTAAACTGAGCCCTGAATTATACATAACATGAATGTATATACTGAGTTACATTACAAATATATTAAACACATTACAGAAAATATAAAATGGCAAAAGTTAACAATTATGAAGCTAAAGAGTATTCTTTGAAATGACGCTTACAAGCTAATACAAAGCTATTTAGACTGCGTAGTTGTCTAATGTCTGAGGGCAGGTTGTTGTATGTTATTGCCCCATTGTACCTGAAACTACCTTGATACTTTGTGGTCCTCGCTTGTGGAGGACGTAATAAATCTTTGTTTCTAGTATTGCATCTGTGAATTTCATAAGTGTGTTTAAATTCACGTAGTAGATAAACAGGCGCTAAGCCATTCAAAACCTTGAATACTAGGGTACATTTAAGATAGTCTCGACGAGACTGTAGGTTTGGCCACCCAAAAATTGTTTTAATTTCCCCGCGTTCAACAGATCTATTAAAGATTATACATGCAGCGCGTCTATTAAGTTTTTCAAGGTAAGTTTTGGATCCTATGCCACAGCTATCCCATACACATGAGCAATAATCAAAAAGAGGTAAAATCATGGCATTGTATAAAGTTACACAGGTAGATCTCGGCAAAACTTTACGCGCCCTGCGTAGCACCCCTAGCCTAGACGAAACCTTTTCCCCGATGTAATTGATGTGGGCGTTCCACGAAAGAGTTTTATCTAAGAATAAACCTAGATACTTAAACTTATTTTCTCGTTCTAAGGCCTTTCCCCCGACAGAGATAGTAAAGTCCTCTCCAGCTCTGGACAGGCGTTGGTGAGTTCCTATAAGCATAATTTTGGTCTTAGTAGTGTTAAGTATTAAATAATTTGAGTTAAGCCAGTTTGAGACATTTGTTAAGTCAGTAGTCAGTTGCAATTCAATTTCCCTGATATTGTCGCTTGCAAAGTAAAGAAGTGTATCATCAGCGTAGAGCTCAAAAGCAGAGAATCTAATACTACTAGCTAAGTCATTAACATACATAATGAAGAGTAGAGGGCCGAGAACACTACCCTGGGGGACACCAAAACTAATCTTCTGAGGTTCAGAAGTGGTGCCATTTATGCAAACACTTTGGGTTCGATTAGTTAAGTAAGAATTAAACCACTGTCTAGCAGAAGCATTAAAACCAAAAAAATATACTAATTTATCTAACAGTAAGTTATGATCTAAAGTGTCAAAGGCCTTACTTAAGTCCAAAAATATGAGTCCAGTAAGTTTTCCATTGTCAATGTTCTGCAACAGATTATTAGTTACATGTGTCAGACAGGTAGAAGTGGAGTGAAGTGGGCGGAAGCCAGATTGTGATGCAGATAACAGATTATGTTCTTGAAGGTGATTGTAGACCATTTTGTGCACAGCTCGCTCAAGTATTTTCGAGAAGACAGGGATGACAGATATGGGTCGGTAGTTTGTGGGATCTGTTTTAGGTCCGGCTTTATGAACAGGTGTAACTAGGCCATGCTTCCACTCATCTGGGATAGAACCCTCAGAAATCGTTCTGTTCAGTAATACAGTTACAGGTTTATATATAGCGTCGGCTCCATCTTTTAGAAGACGCGCAGGAAAACCAGAGAGACCAGTTGACTTCTTTGTAGGTAGAGTTTTCAATTGCTTTAAAACGAATGCTTCATCAATCAAAGACAGTTTAAAAGTTGGACATACATTAGGTTGCTGAAATCTTTGGCGAGTAACTGAAGGTAAAGACTGACGTATTGTACTGATTATAGTTTTGAAGAAGGACGCAAACTGAGAAGATATGAGTTTCGGGTCTGTGATATCACAACCATCAATAGAGAGTGAGTTAACTTGACTAGAAGAGGACTGTGTGGAAATAGCAGACTTGATGGTTTTCCATAGTTTATTTGAGTCTTTTTTGTTTTCTTCGATTTGCTGTGTGTAAAAATTTCGTTTGGCATCTTTAATAAGCGTAGTTACCTGGTTTCTCAGGGTCCTGTAAATACTCCATTCGTTACTAGAGCCTGATTTCTGGTTACTAGAGCCTGATTTCTGGATATATTATATCGTTACTAGAGCCTGATTTCTGGTTACTAGAGCCTGATTTCTGGATATATTATATATACTCATGCAGTCATTTGTATATCCATGGCTTTCAATTTACGACAGCATACTAGTGAATCTTTGGTTACGTTATTGTAATACTAAAATATGGCACAAATCAGTTTTATTCTTGTGGATTTGTTATCGCATGTTTATAACATATTAGTTTTATGGTCAACTCTTGATTTTGTTGCGTTACTCCCGCTCTTAGAATTTTCTTGGTGAGGTTTTGACGATCGAGGTACGAGCGAGTTAAGGTATCAGGATACAAATTTCCGACCTCTTTTGACGAAATTACGTATTTGGTATCTTCGTAAAGATATATAGAGGATATTACATGGGCGCGCGGGGATACGAATTTTATCTTCGAGTGTTCAATTCATATCTCACGAGTGAGCGCAGCGAACGAGTGAGATATCTTAATTGAACACGAGAAGATAAAATCCGTATCTCCAAGCGCCCATGTAATGTTCTGTTTATTAAATAGACATCAATGAAATACCAGAATTTATTTTCTTCCGCCGTGGTTTGTTTTGGTCGGGATTTCTGCTGGATTCCTGCCGTAAGTTGGTTTGCTGGAAGAAGATCTAGCTGCTAGATTTGGTGTCTGTCAAAGTGTAGTGTCTAGTACTATCAACACTTGGTTAAAGTTTTTGTATTACAGATTTAAAGAACTTGATGTGTTTCCTTCAAGTGAAATTGTCAAACTACACATGCCTGAATGCTTCAAAAAGAAATATCTTACCACAACCTTGATAATAGATGCTACAGAGATCTACATGGAGAAACCAAGCAACCCAGAAGCTCAGCAGCTCACATTTTCATCTTATAAAAATACCAACACATTAAAAGCCTTGGTTGGTATTGTGCCTAAGGGAGGAATTTCTTTTGTATCACCACTATTTGGTGGAAGTATTTCTGATAAAGAACTCACAGCAAGATCAGGACTCATGGACAAACTACAGAGGGGTGATGTCATAATGGCTGACAGGGGATTCAACATTGGTGATATGCTGGTAACCAAAGGAGTTAGAGTAAATGTCCCACCATTTATGAATCAAACAGGGCAGTTTGAAGAAAGTGAACTACTTGAGACCCGGCGAATCGCTACTCTACGAATTCATGTAGAGAGAGCTATGGAACGAATAAAGAACTTTCACATTTTAGACTCAATACCAATAACATTATGTCGAAATGGAATTATTGATATGATTTTCTTTGTGTGTGTTATGTTATCTAATTTCCAACCGCCACTGGTAAACGATTAAGGCCTATTTTTATTCTGTATACATTTGAAAATATTTGATATGGAAATGGAAATGAGAAACTAAAACAAATTGTTTTAAAAATAGATTGCTAATACAAGTACTTTCAACAAAAGTCATTTCTTTTACTGGTATATACATTTTTTCAAAAGAGTGGCTTTTGGACAAATTTTTATAATATAAGACAGAACGCTTATTTCACGACGTTTCGATGTCGCTGACATCATTTTCAAGTAGGGTTTTATTCAATAAATTTGAATATTACATTGAGATGAAAGTTATCCTCTTGGGATCAATACGCGTGACATGCACTTATTAAACAAATACTTTGGCACGTAAGGAGTCTGATTGTGTGTTTAGACTAGGTCCTTTGTTTCTTATAAACAGCATTTCGTTGATCAAGCAGTCGAGCTTGTCCTTGCATTTCTTTAGGATTGTAAAACAGTCAGGCGGGACAGAGTCAATTGCGTGAACGGACTTGAGGTGTTTGCCGATTGCAGAATATTTATGCTCATCGATCCTTTGGTGTAGATGACGACACGTAAAACCGATGTAGCTTGCATCGCACAAGCTGCATTTAAATTGGTACACTATTGTACACTATATGTTCACTATTCACTAATGTCCCACTTGATGAAACCATCCACATCTTAGCAGACAAGGCTTTCGTTGATAATTGGCTTAATAACACCCATGGTCTGAACATCACAAAGGAAAACCTTATTGAACTGTTGACGATAGCGACAAAAGATCAGCTCTTCCAGTTTAACAACTGTCTTTACAAGCAGGTTGACGGTGTTGCTATGGGTTCACCATTGGGTCCACTCATGGCCAACACATTCTTGTGCTCGATTGAAGAGAAACTGGAACAAGCCAACAAATTGCCAAGATTGTACAGGCGTTACGTCGATGACACCTTTGCATTAATGCCTGATGAAAGCGCAGCTCATGCCTTTCTCGCTACACTCAACCAATGCCATAAAGCGCTACAATTTACTATGGAACTACAATCTCGGCAAAAACTAAGTGAGACAACTGCTTTGAAAATGGGACATTAGTCTTATACCGTAATGCGCGTGCTTTTGGGGCCTAAATTTGTTGTTAATGCCACTCCCCCCTCCCCCCACTACACAATGTTGGCCTGGCAGTCATCAAGGCAACATGTTAACTGAAAACCAACATTGTGTTGAGGGGGAGGGGAGGATTATACCGAAAATGTATAGGTAAAGGTCAAAATAGAGAAAACCGTAAAAGTGTCTCACTAGTTTCTGCCAAGATTGTCTGAGTGTCAATTTTTGAAAAAAGCTATTTACGTAAGCATATTTAGGCTTAAAAGAGAGATTTCAGAGAGGTAGACATAGTAAAAGAGTTTTTATTACTCTCCTACATGATTTGATACGTTTTATAGCGTGTTAACATCGCTCTAGCGCAATATTCTATGTTTGGGATTCCTTTCTTAAGAACACAGGTAGCCCGAAATTTAAATATTTATATTTATCAAATAACATCTTCCTAATTCCAAAAAACAAATAAACTAAGTAGGTGAGACTATTCTACAACAAGTAATGAAGAGAAATATATAAAAAAAGTAACGAAGGACCACGAAGGACCACGAAGGACCATGTTGTATAAAGAATTCTATATCAGAAATCTTTTAACAGAGTGGTACTCCGTGGTCCTTCGTGGTCCTTCGTCGTTTTTTTTTCAATTTTATATAAAGCTTCATACATAAATGGGTTTCTTCGTCTTAGCTGATCTCTTAGTGTTTCCTAAACTGCCTAAAAGGCAGATTTTTGATGTTGGTTAAATATTAACTTTCATCGAATGTACATTGGAAGTACGAATGCCACGATCGCTGGTTTTAAGGCTTGCTCTTCAAAGACGATAAATCCGTTCCAATTTTGTATAAAACTTTGAAAAGTCAATGATGTTATAGTTTTGTTGAACAACCAAACAGAAAATAGCTTAGAATGCAATTTCTTTTAAATTCATGCGATTTCGCTTCGAAAAATCCATACCAGATATCAAATGTTGCGTGGCGTTCACAGTTGAGGCAAATAAGCGATATTTTCGCCCTTAATACAGCTCGTATGAGAAGAAATCTACTGCTAACACCTTATAGATGTCTTTTTTCGTACTTATTATAAGCTGTTTTGTAAAGAAATTAAGATATTTTGGTCGTTTTACTGATTTTTCGTATTTGATACATTCAGACAATCTCGGCAAAAACTAAGTGAGACAACTGCTTTGAAAATGGGACATTAGTCTTATACCGTAATGCGCGTGCTTTTGGGGCCTAAATTTGTTGTTAATGCCACTCCCCCCTCCCCCCACTACACAATGTTGGCCTGGCAGTCATCAAGGCAACATGTTAACTGAAAACCAACATTGTGTTGAGGGGGAGGGGAGGATTATACCGAAAATGTATAGGTAAAGGTCAAAATAGAGAAAACCGTAAAAGTGTCTCACTAGTTTCTGCCAAGATTGTAGCATCTAACAACACACTTGCCTTTGTTGGAATTTCCATCCATAAACATGATTGTCAACTTACAACAAGTGTTCACGTCAAGCCTACAGATACTGGTCTCCTACTACATTACCAGAGCCATGTCGATAACCGATACAAAAGATCGTTGCTCAAAACCATGTTACACCGTGCCTTCAGACTCTCCACAACACCTGAGCTATTTACCAAGGAGTGCGACCGCCTACGTGATGTCTTCAAGGGCTTAAAATATCCTGAAAGACTCATTGATTCCATAATCCAGTCATTCAACAACTCTAGAGCGTCTGCCAGTACTCCCAATAGTACAGATAAAGATCCCGAGGTCTTCCGTATCATTTTGCCGTTGAAAGACCAGAAGTGTGCTGATGTAGTCAAAACTCAGCTCAATTCTTTGAGTAACAAAATTGGCGTCGACTTACAGCCAGTGTTCACAAGTCGGAAAGTTGGGGATGACTTAAGAGTGCAAGAGAACAAACCAGCTCTAGTGAATCAGCAGAATGTTGTGTACCAATTTAAATGCAGCTTGTGCGATGCAAGCTACATCGGTTTTACGTGTCGTCATCTACACCAAAGGATCGATGAGCATAAATATTCTGCAATCGGCAAACACCTCAAGTCCGTTCACGCAATTGACTCTGTCCCGCCTGACTGTTTTACAATCCTAAAGAAATGCAAGGACAAGCTCGACTGCTTGATCAACGAAATGCTGTTTATAAGAAACAAAGGACCTAGTCTAAACACACAATCAGACTCCTTACGTGCCAAAGTATTTGTTTAATAAGTGCATGTCACGCGTATTGATCCCAAGAGGATAACTTTCATCTCAATGTAATATTCAAATTTATTGAATAAAACCCTACTTGAAAATGATGTCAGCGACATCGAAACGTCGTGAAATAAGCGTTCTGTCTTATATTATAAAAATATACATTTTTAAAACAATTTTTCAGTTTCTGATTGCAGCATTTGAAAATAAATTATACAGGTTTTGTAGAAAGAATGAAAAGGTTATGTTTCATTGAATTAATAAAATAAACATAGATTTATACATAGATTTGCATTTATTTTTCATCCAATCAACAAATAATTAAATATCTATATATCAAAAATTTTGAAAAAGATTGATGCTTGCAGTATATTTTGTCATGTAGATATTTATTTGTTTATACACACTATTTATAGAAAATTTTATAAGTTTAGCTTTTGTCTATGTGCAGTGATAAAGTTAGTGCCTCAACATAGCACTTCTAGAGCATGTAGTTATAAGAGTTATAATAAAAAGAGCTTTAATTTAGATTGAAAAAAAAAATAGATTTTAATTACAAACAAATTTTATTGTATCAACATTATAAATATCTTCATTATAAATAACAGATTAAAACTACCACTGAGATAGTAATATTACAAAAATTCATATTGCACGATTACACATAAAACATTCAGGTTTGTTAATAACTAGAGTACACACGAAGGAATGTAATGGCATAAATATTGTAAAAAACTATGGTATTCAATGTCACAGAGTACAAATACTAAAAAAGAGTGTGATATACATTTCATTGATGCATTCAGTTAATAATACTGATTATATTGTAAACAAATAAAAGTTTAATTTAGTTGTATTCATATGTATACAGTATGTGTGTACAAATCCGGACAGTGTGCAAATCCGGACACTTTGGCATTTAAGCGTTAAAAAAGAGATCGAATTTGTTTAAAAATGAAAACAACATTATAAAATTAAGCATTTGTATGTATTCTATTGTTTAAGAAGTTTTTGTGACAATCGAGATATTTTCAGCTAGGAAAAAGAGCGATTTGTCATCGCATGTGAATATGCAAATTCGCAATAAGTCAGTTTTTAACGCGCTCCGAATTACATGTTAAACTTAAAATGGTGATTTTTCTGCAGATTCAAATGATAACGCCAAAATAATTAGTACGTTTTCAATTGCAAACAATGTTTTATCTTGTGTGAAAAGAAGAGCTTTTAATAGTTTTAAATAAGTGTAGGAGACGGTTTTAGAAATACTACTAAAATCCACTAAGGTATGTGCAATTCCGGACAATAAAATATACAAGATTAGCAATTACCCGTAACTTTGAATTGTAGTTTAAAATGTCGCTTAAAAATATACAATTCAACTGCAGGTTGATTTTGCAAACAAAAGTTATCTTTTGGATAGTTTAATCACCATGCACTATTCATTTATAGGACATTTATATTCATTTGCAGAATTCAGCGCACGAAAGCAATTACTCATTTGTGAAATACTTTAGTGCTCAAACGTATTAATCAAGCAACGTAATTCATGATTTAATTAACACAAATTTATGCTTTAATCTCAAATTTGACTGTGGAAATGGAAAATCTATCGTAAGCATTCGAAAATTAGGAAATAACTTCAAAGAATTGATTAAACAGAACCTACTTTAATAGTGTCCGGCTTTGCACACAACTGTCCGGAATTGCACCACTCAAACTACTTTACAAATATATCCATAACATTTTTAAAAATCACTAAAATTGACCAATACTTTATATAAATCTTTATCAGATGTTACCTCATCTCCAGGGAAAATATATTTCCTAAACAATTCATTTAACGAATGATATGTCAATTTATTTAAAAACCGTCCGGATTTGCACACACATACTGTATTCCTTTTAGTATTAGTATTCTTATGTGTTCTATTGATCTCTGTTTATTAATTTACTTAATCGTGGCAGTCCTACATCAACCCTTGGGTATGCCAGTTCAACAGATACATGAGAGTCGTAAAAAAGTTCTAGCTTTGGGATCAATCCAGATAGAAAGTGATTACTTTTCTTGACATGCATAATGATCATATCATTCATGTCACACAATACAAGATCAGTCCAATTACATTCAGCACAGCACATTTGTAGTTGGACCTGATAATAGAACTTATGATTGGTGTTGACGACTAAACCACTACTAGTTTCCTTCAGAATTCTACGCTTGCATACAGCTCCACTCAATGTTAATTCATTTGAGAAAATTCTTTTGATTTCAACAAGTCCTCCATCACATTCACCATCAGGCGAAGCTCCAAGAAATGGGTGGCTCTTGGAAATAATAAAGCCTGTTTCCTCTACTCTACATCCCATTTTACTTTCATACAGCTTAAGAATCTTCTTTTAATCTTCAATCCCTTGCTTCATCATAGAACTTTGGAACTGAACATTGTAGTGTAATATCTCCCTCATTGCTTTTGTCGGGCTTGTAGATGGTTTCAGTATGGCTCGTTTACACTTAGAGGTTGTAATGCGTACACGTCGATGCTCTGTTCATCAGTGACTTCAAGGTTTTTCCTTAGCCTTGCAGCTCTACTCTTTATTTCATTCAAAGAAACAGGTTGTTCCTTGATTGGTGAAATGATTTCTTGTCCTTTTCCTTGTGGTTTCTTGTCAGAGAGAAGGCAAAAAAATGCACAGTTAGGCTTTGTTGACTTAATTTTTTCAAGGAGTTCCATGTTTACTTGTTTAGTGTCATTGTTTCTGTCACAATCACGTCTTGGGTCATTCAATGGTTTTGAAGCATTTCGCTCTTCTCGTCTATAAATATTTTTAGAAAAATCAATGTCATACACTAACTGTGGATCCAGCTTTCTTTTACGAGGCTGATTCCAGGTTTGTAGCCTTGAGGTGCATGTTTCAAATTCCCTGGTACTTTTCATCCGGCAAAACTCTTCTAGGGCATAGCAAACAGCTGCAATATGTTTACAAGAACCCAGTGGACCTTTGCCTGCAGGACAATTAAGGGCAGCTAGCAAAAACTATTTCCCCCTCTCTTTCGCCGCTTTTCATCAAAGTTGATTTAAGTTTGTACGAGAAACTCTTTTTCATTTTTGGTAAGCATTCGCATTGAATATGGACATTGTCATTTTCACATGTAAGCTGAATTTTTTGAACGTGTCCATGTTTAAAAAGACCAAACGCTTTGCTGCTTACATTCTTGAAATCATTGTTGGCTTCGTTGTCTTTGGCCTTTCTTTCGATAAAATAAGCAACAACGTTCTGCATAGTAAATGAAGGTAGACTATCTGTAGACTTTTTTAACTCAGCCCATTCAGCAGATCCAGGGAAGTCTAGTCGCGATCGCGTTGCTTCGTTCGTCTCTGTTTGTTTATTTAAAGATGGCGTATCCAAGGTCCATTTGTCTAGAAAATTCCCGTCCCATCCGTTCTTGATATAGCTGACAACCCTGTCAATAAGAAAGAAAACGTATTAACTATCGTATTTTTAATTGAAATCCTATTTTAGAACGATTACATGGATATAAGCAGTGTAGTATTTATACCTTAAAACGAGCTCGTTCTTCGTGGCGTCAGATCGCGCACTGCCATCTTTGCAGCTTCCTTTTACGGAAAGAAAGCCACTATTTTAGTCTGTCCTTTGTAATACTTCTAGGGCATTTACCACTTAGTAGTTGTACTTTTTCTTCAGCAGAAAAGAAAGCAGTTTCGGGTAATTTTTTCGCGTTATTGATACTAGTCATGACAGTTGTATATAGATTGTTCACAGAAAACGAAACTCGTTGGCCCGATAGCCTCGTTTTGGTGCTACGCTCATGGGAATACCGCTGGTTCTTCGGATTGGCGTGCTCAACTGCGATAAGAGCTATTCTTGACATAGAACATTTTGAATAAGGTATGGTCAAATTTCATTTCTTGGCTTATAACGTCTGAAATTTTAAAAATCGTTAAAATCAAACTTCACTACGTAAAACTACATTTATTCAGCTTTGGAAAATATATACTTTTACTGAGTTAAGACGAAAAGAGTACGCTTAATTTAGATTTGCGCACATAGGGGTCCATTTTGTATCCTGATACCTTAAAACATTAATCAAATCCGCTTACATTCATGTTGGACTCACCTAATAAGCATTTGTGTAAAATAACTAATATACAAATTAGGTACTATCTAATAGCGGAGATCCCAGTTAAATGTTTTCTAAAACATAAGTATGTGCATGTATATAAATAGCCGACTTTTGAGCACGGGTCATGCCCAATCTAAACTGCAAATATAACCACAAAAGACAACTACAAAGTTATAGATTGAGTGGTACGGACTTTTTTAGTTAAATTTATTCGGCTTTATAAGCAAAACCAGCTTTCAAATTGATTCAAAAGCATATAAACCTGCACAAAATGAGTTCGAAATATAAACAGACGCCGAACCAGGGTTTGCAGGGTTTGTTTTATTAAGAAAAGAAAGAAGTGAACAAAGAGATTAAGATAAAATTACGGTTACATTCAGTTTTTTCAAAATGATCAGTAAAATATAATTGCAAATACCTTGAACTTGCATTATCCGGCGTCATTGTTTTATTCCTGAACTTTTCCTGAATGTGAATCAGCTATCTCTTGCTAGTTCTGTTCAATTCACATTCAGTGTCATCAATAAGTCTTTTGAAGAACAACCGTAGGTATTTGATTCTTGATTGAGTGAGTATTATAATTCACATGAACATCATTTGATAAAAAGATGAGCTGCGATTTTAAGAAAATTTTCATCACGAATAAAGTCGCCTTATTTTTGACGTTCCTGTAGTCTTCATTTTTCTGCAAAGTTTTGAGCTGTAAATTTTATCTGCAGACACGCTTTATTATTGCTCTTTCACCATTTGATTTGCTTTAGAAACATTTCTCTGTCCTGCTTTTGGCAAAACTATCTGCTTTGTTTTTCCTGTTAAAACTTCCACTTCCTCCATTGATATTTTAGATTAATGAAGTGAGAACTCTGCCTCTAGGTAGCATTTTGTTGTTGTCTTTTGTTTGGTTGACTTTTTTGTGGATAAAATAAAAAATAAAAGTTGTACAGTAAATAGAAACTGCTTTGGCGCGCGTCAACTTAATTAATTTCCGCCGAAATGTAACAGCCAATCAGGATTGCTATGTACAAGGACGTCGTGCTAGGGACTTGCGCTTGGGCTTCCTGTGATAAGCCATGAAAAACTGACTCGATGCATTACCATTTCTTCTCAAGTATGGTGATCCGCATAATATGCTAATGAGGTGTACGTGTAGCTATGTCTTTTTTTGTTCAAGTCTTAAAATATTTCTAAATGCTTTCGAACAAATTAGTTAACTTAACGTTACTGACGTTTCGAGCTTTAGCCCTTTGTCGGAGTGTTATATTTTGATTATTTTCAGCCGCACACCTCATTAGCATGTTATTTCAAACATATATTCATTTGCATGTTGAGCTGAAGTTTGTTATACGCAAACGTTATAGTATTCCATTTTCACTCCGATTGTCTCCGCTCAAAGCTAGGCAAGGTTAAGTTATGGGAGAAAAGAGATCAGACTGGAGCTATGAGCTAGATACGAGGCGATACGAGGCGAAGGGGATGTACGCAGCGCAGAGGGGTCCCCCCCAACCGAGCCGGACCAGGAACCCGCCCGGAGGCAGGTTGTAGGGTGCAGTTTAAATAACCCTTCTGGTCACAACTGGGCGGAAGGATGGATGTACGATAAAGATGATCAGATAAAAAAAATAAAATAAAATAAAAAATGGGAAGAAAAACAAAACAAAAATTGTAGCGCAGAGAAAAAATAAATAAATAAATAACATTTATTCAATCAGATATATTAACTGGCCCTCAGTGGAGCGATAGTGGTCTTCCTTCAGATCACTATCCTGTTATATTTGAAATTGCAATAGATGTACACCTAAAACATAATTCCACTCTACAACGTTTTGACTTCAAAAAAGCTGATTTTTCTTCCTTGAGACAAGCTCTTATGCTAATTTCACTTAGCAATGGTATTGTCAATATTAGAACAAAGGAGGACTTTGATTCCCTTTGGGAGTTATGGAATGACTTTGTATTTGCAGCCTTGAATAGTTATGTACCGAAAGTCAATTGTAAACATGCCAATCGTCCTCCGTGGATTACAAAAGATCTAGCGAAAGAAATAAATAAAAAGAAGACCCTGTGGAGACGCATTAAAAATTCAAAAACACCTGAAAACATGGAAAAGTTTCGCAAACTGAGACAACACATAAAAAATTGTATTCGCTTCGAAAGAAGAAATTATGTAAAGTCTATTGCTAGTGAAATCCATACCAACTCAAGCGTTTCTGGACGTTTTTCTCCTTTAAGAACAAGAGAAAACCTATCCCCGGAAAAGATTATTCAGAACAACTTCACTTTTTCAGATGACAGAGCTCGTGCTGAGGCCTTCAGTGACTTTTTTAAATCAGTCTTCAAAGATCACTCAGGATGCAAAGTGAATTTCGATGAGTCTACTGTCCAAATAGTTAATGCACGACTGAGTCATGTTCAAGTCACTGTTGAAGAAATTTCAAAGATATTAAGCTCATTGAATGTGCATAAGGCAACTGGCCCTGATAATCTGCCCACAATAATTCTCAAAGAATGTGCAGAGTCCTTAGCACCATCCATAACAGCTGGGATCAACTTTAGCTTAAGAGAAGGAGTACAGTTAACAAGCTGGAAAAAGGCAAATGTCTCTCCAATATTTAAAAAGGGGAACAAAAGTCTTGCTGAAAATTATCGACCAGTCTCGCTGCTGCCTGTCATATCTAAAGTCCAGGAACGATGTGTAGCTTCACGCCTCGTCCCACATGTAAAAGAAGCCTTGTATCCCTTTCAGCATGGATTCCAGAAAGGGAAGTCTTGTGTAAGTCAACTTCTTGAAGTCTTTCAAGACATTGGGCGAGCCCTGGATAGTGGTGTAGAGACTGACATTATTTATTTGGATTTTGCAAAGGCATTCGACTCAGTTTGCCCCGCAAAGTTAGTATCAAAATCGAAAACCTATGGTATTGAGGATCCATTGCTATCATGGTTTCAATCCTATCTTGTTGGAAGAAAACAAAGGATCGTGGTAAATGGAACTTGTTCTTCATGGACAGAAATAGGGTCAGGTGTCCAGCAAGGATCATTATTGGGTCCAATTTTATTTCTTCTGTTTATTAATGATATGCCTAATGTAGTTTCAAGCGCAAATATTGCAATGTTTGCCGACGATTCTAAATGCTATAAGATCATTGAGCAAGAGTCTGATTTTACTAGATTGCAACAGGATCTAGATGCTCTTTCAAATTGGTCTTTACGCAATGAAATCTATTTTCAACCTCCCAAATGTAAAAATCTGCGCGTATCTAGGAAACGTGTAAGCCTACCACGTACTTATAAATTAAGTAGTTATGATCTGGAAGTTGTTAACTATGAAAAGGATCTTGGGATTATTATTACAAAAGACACCTCTTGGAGGGAGCATATTTTAATGATAGTGGCTAAGGCAAATAGAATGTTGGGTTTCCTCAAGAGAAATTGTGCGGGTCTAGTAGACTGTGAAGCTCTTCTGCGCCTTTACTGTGCATTAGTTCGCTCCCATTTATGCTATTGCTCTCAGGTTTGGGCGCCCCAGTCCGTTGTTAATCAGTTATTTCTGATTGAACAAGTCCAGAGAAGAGCTACGCGCTTTATTGTAGGTAAGGCCAAAGATCTATCTTATAAGGATCGGCTTATCAAACTCAAATTATTACCGCTAAATTACTGGCTTGAATATCTAGACCTAGTATTTTTCTATAAGTGTATGAAAGGGGAAGTTAACTTTGCCAGACATTTTGACGAATATTTTTCATTTCTAAGGGGACGCTCTCGCCGCGCTAGTACTGAGCTGTATCTTAAGACAAATATATGTCGTACTTTTCATTTTCGGGACTACTTCTTTAATAGAATCAGTATCATGTGGAATAGTATCCCAGATAATATCAAGTCAGCTGAATCTCTGAGCTCATTCAAGCACCAGCTTAAGGATATACAAGACACAATTCACTTCAAAGTACACGTTTTTCCAAAAACAAACTAAATCAAACAACAGATTGAAATCCACAACCTTATAAAAAATTGAGTTCAAAAATATTTTTTGCAAAGAAGATATAAATGAAAAAGCATTTTTGATAGTCTAATGAATGCGTTGGAATATTGACAGGAGCTGTCAAAATTTGTTATCTTAGAGGTCACGACCACATGGTATCATGTTGTTACAGCGAAAAAAAACTGAACAGAGTAAGCTAAAACCAAACTAAACTGCAACAACATACAAAGTTTTTGATATTCATTTTGATAATTCATCATTCTACTAGTTCTTAGAGTTTTTAGAGTTCTAGATCCTCTTAGTCATGTGACGATCAGTCAAGGATCACATTTCTTACGTGACGCATATTGACTTACAAAGCCCAAACTTGTCAACATCGAATAAATAATCTTTTAATCCTATTAAAACAAAACTACAAATTTCTCAGTTGTAGAATTTGATAAAATATACAACTTTAAAAGGTTAATTTGCAGAGATTTTTCGACCAATTAACGCGAAAATCGTCATGATGACTCAAACATATCTCAAGTTTTAAAGTGTGCCTGCGTTTATTGTTTTTCGTTTTCTTTCGTCAGATATTAGCCATTTACTAAAGAATGCACTGAAAAATATTTAGGTTTAACTTAAAAAATCAATAAAAAATTAACGAAGCGCCAAAAGACAAATCGCAGGCACTCTTTGATAGTTCAATATATGTACAATAATAAGGTCAAAAAATTTGATCCGTTCACATTAACACTTCTACAAATAAACATCTCGCGCTAAGACAACACTATCTTACTATACGCCCGATTTCTCCAAAACTAATACGTTTTATTTAAAACTTCAACTAAATATGTAATCTTTCATTTAAGCTTTCAGGAAATGTATACTTTGTAGGGAAATTGATGTAAACTAAAAGCGTTAAGAGCGTTTAAAAAAAACGTCCCGATAGTGTCCTGTATATCCTTAAGTCATTATTTTTCAAGCGACTGTATAACGTTTTTGATGAGGACAACATTCGTTCATTTAAGATTATCTGTCCCAAATGTAGAAGAGTAAATCTTTTTAATGCATGCTCTTGTTAAATTAGTTCTTACATCGTGTGACTGAATAATTGTTAGACCAACTTGATCTCCGTGTTTCGGCCAGGTAGTTGTTGTTGGTCAAGGTATAGTGCCTTGATATATTATTCAGTCACTCCGTGTCTATTTATTTTTTTTTTATTTTTTTTCTATTCAATAATTGGTAATGTTTCGGGGAAAGGGTATTTAGTAGTTATTTTATGGGGTTGGACAGGTGATCGAATCTTGTAGGGGACATATGTCCTATTATTCGTTCACCTGTACATTGTATTAAATGTACAAATCTTTAAATAAATAAATAAATAAATAAATAAATAAATAAATAAATAAATAAATAAATAAATAAATAAATAAATAAATAAATAAATAAATAAATAAATAAATAAATAAATAAATAAATAAATAAATAAATAAATAAATAAATAAATAAATAAATAAATAAATAAATAAATAAATAAATAAATAAATGAATAAATAAATAAACAACCAATTTGCAGAACCACGGCTTAGTTATTTATCAATCCATTTTTATATATTTCTTTTAATTTTTTCTTTTCTCACTGCCCCTTGCCGACCCACGGCTACTTCTTTCATGCCGACCCACGGCTCCTTAAATTCTTTTTGCCGACCCGCGGCTACTTCAATTCTTATTGCCGACCCACGGCCCCTTGCCGACCCACGGCTACTTAAATTCTTTTTGCCGACCCACGGCCCCTTGCTGACCCACGGCCCCTTGCCGACCCACGGCTACTTCAATTATTTTTGCTGACCCACGGCCCCTTGCCGACCCACGGCTACTTCAATTCTTTTTGCCGAACCACGGCCCCTTGACGACCCACGGCTACTCAATTCTTATTGCCGACCCACGGCCCCTTGCCGACCCACGGCTACTCAATTCTTTTTGCCGACCCACTGCCCCTTGCCGACCCACGGCTACTTCTTTTATGCCGACCCACGGCTACTATGTGGATTTCCGGCTACTAAATTAACTAAAGCAATAGGAGTCTAAAATTAAACCCTAGCAAAGCTAATAACACTGTTCCTATTCGACCTACGGCTAAATGCTACTAAGCATACACCCGGCTGCTAAATTAACGAAAAGAATACGAGGCTAAATCATTGCTAATTATGGAATGTGGAATATTTCCTATGTGAATACTATTATTGCTAATTATGCAAACATGACTAAGCAAGCATAATTAACACGTGGAGTGAACCAAAATTAGGCGGACAGAACGGTTAAAACACGACTAAACTAAGTAAAATGGGACAACAAGTCCCCTCAAAAAAATGTAGAATGTACCTAAACAAACGACGGCTAGATATAGGGAATGAAGAGCGAAGGAAATTACCACGTTGAGTTGGTTTTCTCCATCAGTTTCGGCTACTTCAACTTACTCAGGTTCTATAGTTCTCACTGTTCGGCGTTTGCATTGGGTTGGTCTAGAAAGGCGGCCAGTTCTAGCACAGTAGACACAGCTAGGTTCTTGAGGTTCATGTAAGGAGTAACTCTGCTTTGGAATACAACAAGAGAAACGACCTATCTAGCCGCGTTGGCGAAATCGTCTAAAAGCCCTGAATTATGGTGCGGGGAGGTTTAAATACCTCTAAAAAGCTCGTGGCGATGATGTACGACACAGAATGAAGGTGTTTTAACAAGATCTAGGTTATTTGCATAACGCTTGCCTGTATTTCGCGGAGTTATGTGCAGTGAAAATAGTATATTAATTATAAGTTCGAATGTCGCAGATGCAGAACAATCCTTCATTGTAATGCAATGTAATGTGGTGCTCATTTTGTGGATTTGCTTTATTTAATTATTTATTTCTGAATTATTTTTTTTCAGTTTCTGCTCTTTTTTGCGTTTCTCATATATGTGAAATCGACAAAAGGAGGTATGTTAACCTGCCCGCCTGCCCGCCTGCCCGCCTGCCTGCCCTCCTGCATTATTTCTATCTCTGTTATTTTTCTTTTTTTTGTCAGGAAATCTTGCTCTTGGTCAGCCAGCAGCGATGAGCTCTATCTACACGAACAGTCCTACTCCCCCGACTGCAGAGAAAGCAGTTGACGGCGACCCAAGAGGAATTCACCCTCACGGCGCAATGACTAGTTGGTCGACAAACCCTTGGTGGCGCGTAGACCTGGGAAGAAGTTACATCATCGATGACGTATACATCATTGGAAGATCTGATTGCTGTCCGGAAAGAATAAACGGTGCTGTGATAACCGTAGGTATGTCTACGGCGATTATTAATTTTAAAACAGAAATGGCTTATGGGAATTCTCCCAAACCCTAAATCCTCCATTCAATAGTATTTTTATGAAACATTTTCCCTTGTTTATATATTCTGCAATTTTTTTTTTTTTTTTAATGAATAATACTCAACCTCGTTCCCAGGCCTTTTTTCAGTGGGGAGAAAAGACCCTGGCATCGGCTGGCCGATTTACACCCAGTGTTTCTGGGTGTTCGATTGGTGTATACCGCTGAGATGTCAAAATTACCGGCGTTGTTTTTTTCATCGAGAAAAGTTTTGCATTTTAAATTTTCACCCTGAAAAGACCTTTCATACTGCGAGTTTCAGTCTCAAAAGTTAGATTTACTAAACCCAAGATTAATTTAACACTTAAAGAATGCTGTAATAAGGTATTTGGTATACGAAAAATGTTTTGAAGTTGGCTTTTTTTTGCTTTTATGAAAACTGAAAACTCGTACGACTTTCATACTGAATACTTTGAAAAAAGTATTCTTGACTCAAATTAATTTTGTATGTAAATTTATCGTCAAATAAAATATGCATATTCAAATAAGTGTGAATTGTTTTTCTCCTTTAGATCGTTTTAAGTCTGTTTGATAGTTAGAAAAATATAAAATGAAAGTCCTTTTTTGCAGATGTAATATTAAGTGTTGTAACGGAAACTGACTTTGCTTTTCTCGAAAAAGAAAATTAGTTAGCTCAAAAGAAATTCATCACCCTGCCTTGGTTATGTATTTTTCTTGGCCTTTGTATTGTTGTGTAGATTGCAGTTTACTTTGTAGTAAGTATGAAGACGAAAGTCGTTAATTTCAATAACTGAAAAATTTGTCACATTTTGGTATAAAAGCTATCCGGCGATTTCAGTTTCAAAATAAGGACATTCTATGACTGCGTTGTCCAGGTTTGCAATTGTTTCCTTAGCTTACATTGTTTTAACAAAAACTCTTAGTTTAAGTGTTGAGTTTTTACTTTAAGTTTAAGATTATATCCATGCATGTACAAATTAATTTTGCAAGTCGATCATGCCGGCTGACTTCCTTAGCCTTTGCACTCTGCTTTGCTGCTATTAAATTGTGAAAAAAATAATTATTCTCAACCCTAAATCTTCAAAAAATCCTTTGTATAATTTTTCCTGAAGCTACTTATTTTTCATTTTTACATTTCTGTATTTTTCCCGAAAATTGTAAATTTCATTCAAGCAATAATAAAGCGTTAGCCAATCAAAATTAAGTATTCACTTAGCCAATCAGAATCAATATTGATCAGAATCAATATTCGACCAGCCGATGCCAGGGTCTTTTCTCCCATGCGGAAAAAGGCCCTGGGAACGAGGTTGAATAATACTGTGAAAAAAAATATTGAACCAGGCTTTCGTGTTATATGAAGAATTATGCAGTTCTCGAAGTAATGGTTACAACTTGAGCGGCTGTGCTGTAGCGGCTTCGACTTGTGAGTATTGTATAGCCGATACAACACGGATGCGATGGTCTTCTAGAAAAAATTATGGATTAGTTCTTTCAAATGTTACCCAAATTTTACCCAAGATTAAAGCCAATAAATCTCAGGATATACAACACTAGTCCTGGTCATGATTTCTTTATTAAAATACTCATTTATTAAATAGCATGTTATTCATTTGTTTCACGAATGTCGAAGGTTTGGACCGTGACGTTTCGACTGCTACTGCTAGTCTTCATCAGTCGAAATGTCGCAGTCCAAACCTTCAACATTCTTGAGACAAATGAAGAACTTACTATTTATCTCATATCCACCATGAATAATCTTTATAATTTCATTCTCATTTATTATTCAAGAATTTTTTAAGAGTGTTTTCCTTGGCGGACAACACCCTCCTCGTGTACTTATAAACACCTATATATAATTATTTCTCGTTTTTTTAAAATCCCCAATGGCTTACCACATGTGAAGATGTATATTCAGAAAGAAGATTATCTAGAGTAGCTTATATTTACGATGATCATAAATAAATAAGATGTTTTCATTTGTAGGTGACGATGTCAATGGTATGTTAAACACAAAATGTGCATCCATCGAGGGTGTTGTATCTGCTTTGAAAAAATCCTTCAAATGTGCTTCACCATTGAGAGGACGTTATGTAACTGTTTACAATCCAGGAGAATATAAGGTTCTTGCTCTTTACGAAGTTATGGTCAACGAAAACCCTACTGGTTAGTAACATCAACACAATTTGTGATCGTTGCCTAGTGTTGTGTTGTGATGTTGTTCCATGTTGGGCGATGTTGTATCGTAACGTATCGTGTTGTAACGTTTCGTGTTGTATTATGTCGTGCCTAGTTATGATATGTCGTCTTTTCGCAATCATAAAATATTTTTGTACACCAAACTGCTCACATGTCGAAAAACCGGATAAAACGGAGAAACTTAGTGGTGGGATCACAGGCAGCCCAAATCCTCAAATAGAATAGTTGGGTTGCTTGTGGTGGGATCCGACAAAAAAACATAGCAAACAAACTTAACTCACATTTAATCCCAGGGGCGGATCCAGACATTTGTCAGGGGGTGTCCCAATTGCAAATGAAAACCCCTGAATCCAGGCCCAACCGGGATCACTGAGGTGAGAGGCACTCGGTAAACCACTACACTGCCAATGTCATCCACTTGATGTAGTGTACGAAAATTCAAAACGTTTTATGCGCTTTCAACAATGTGGACAGTACCTTACATTTCAATGTCTGTTCAACAGCAAATGTAGCCAGGGTTAAACCAACAGCCGCGTCGAGCGAGGATAGTGGTGGATTTTCACGTTTAGCAGTAGACGGTAACAGGGATATGATTTTCCATCATGCAAGCTGTACTCACACCAATCAGTATAATGATATCAATAACCCTTGGTGGAGGGTAGACCTTGGCTCCAGCCTGCCAGTGTCGGAAGTGTTCCTGGTAAATCGTAAAGCTGTGCCTGAAAGACTTGTCAATATAGAGATACGCGTTGGTAAGGATATAAACACATTATTTGCATCTTTTAAAAATGATGATGATAACGACCACGATAATGACGATGAAGATGAAATTGATGATGATAATGGTGGTGGTGGTGGCGATTGTGATAATGGCGATGATGATGACAGTGTTAACGATGATGATGGTGGTGTTGGTGGTGGTTATTTTGATAAAGGTAGTGATCAGGAGGGAGGGGGCGTCTCCAGGGAAAAGGCGTGTTGTGGGCTCGCTCTAGTGTGACGTCACGACTCGATTCAAAATGGCGACCATTGTTTAACTCGGTTGTTTCCACAAAAACATTAGAATTTTTTTGCATTGCTGAACTTTTTTTTTACTAGTGGGAGTTCTTTGATATGTAATAGTATCCAATAGTTCACTTTAGCCAAATTTGTTGATCAGATTCGACGAAAATACTGCTTTTCTAGCAAATTTCGTGATGAACTGTGATGTCGGTCCAGTGCTGTTGATATGCAGTTTTTTACAAGTACACGAACGTAAAATCACAATGGATCAGTATTTTTCATCCAGAATAGGAGGTTTATGCAAGTATATGATAATCCTCGGATCTGCAAAGTTTCTCTCTGTTTGGCTTTGTGGTTGGTCTCATCAATCGATTTGAAGGCTGATCTCACGAACTACAAGTCGAAATTACGAACCCGAACTAGGAGACCCGAACAAAACAACTTTGCAGGTTAGTAAATGTATTCCCATTGAAGTTAAGTCCTTAATTATCTTGATTTTGAACCTTGACATGAATGTTTATGCTTATTCAATGAGCTAAATGCATGCTTTTAAGATCGTGTTTATGTGTATTTTATAATAGCTATCTAAAAATGCTTTGAAACTAGCTACCATAAATACCCAAGCTGTACCCACTTTCTGAATTATTTGTCTTCAAAAAATTTTTGTGCAGGTAAAATGGCTGGAAAAGATAACACACTATTTCAACAATGTGAACAGTGAAATAATAATTATTGTTGGTTTAACACTGAACTATTCTATGCTTGTCATCTTGTTTATGCCAACTGATGACTGGATAAACCCCTCTATTAACTCTGTTTGAGTGATACTGAATAAATATAGTGACTATAAATACAAACTAAAGTGGTTTTCATTAACACATGAAACCCTCTTTAGTGTATTACTCTTTATACACTCTAATTTCATTGTGTTCTTTTGTTCTTATTTGACTATTACACTTTAATCAATACACTTTGTTTCATGGGTTACTGAAAACCACTCTTTTGCTTATAGTAACTATGTTGTTTTTGTAGAGCGAAAATGCTAAAACCATGCAATATAAAAAATTGTTACTATTAAACTAATAGTTTATATCCAGTGACTATTTAGTAAATACCACTCAACCAGAAACATCAAATACAAAAGAAAACAATACCTCACGGTCACTACAGAAGAACTATTATACAGTTGCAATTTTATTTTCATGGATATAGTGTTGTTGCTCTATCAAACTTTTGTCCCTGCCCCATAGCTGCTGTTTTTAATGCAACAGGATACCCTATAGCAGTTTCCCATTCATTACTAACAAGGTACAATAGATGCTTATTTTAATAAAAACATTGATTTTATTTCTATGTATCATCAGACAATGTTTTTAAAACATTAAAATGAAGTAAATTTGAAATTCTCCCTACCCCTCCCCCCCCCCCCCCCCCCAGCTTTTTCAAACAGCAATACCAGTATTTCTATTTGACCTTTAATAATACAGTACACAAACATGATATAAGTTAAGCACAATTTCAACATGAAATTTTATACAAATAAATTAGAACAAAAGCACTGAAACCATGATATATAAAAACAAATAAAAAAATGCAAATTATGTAGTTAAGTTTACTATAACATACAGTTTCTATTTTAAATGTCATTCAACCAAAAAATCAGATACAAAGGAAGCAATGACTCATTGTGACCAATAGTCAGTAAATAGGAAATATTGCATATTCAGTAGCAATAATTGCATACATTTTCATGGATTAAGTTATATACTAATATTAATTTTAAGTGCTCTATTTGTTGAACTTTTAAAAATAAATCAACAACTTTAATTTAACTATAAGCAATAGTACTGCAGATTAATGCAATAACTGTTAGTTAAGATCGTTGTTTTTACTTGATAAAAATAGTAACAAACAAAACAGTCACATTCCTATCGAAATCGTGTACAGGATAAGTTGTAAAGGCTGAGAAACTACACAAAAATCGATTGATGAGAAGAACCAAATAAAACCAAAATCAAACTGGTTAGAGTTAAACTTATAACCAATATAACCTCCTATTTTCAAAATGTTCCATAAAGTTTTACCAACGAAATCACGATGTTTTCAAATGATGGTTGGCCATTTTCGATTAGGACCTGCAGCCTTCCCGAGAAGTTTTAACGAAAAAATACAGTCAACTATAAACGTTTTTTCGAGATCAGTTGCGCTCAACTAGTAAATCTATAAACAAAGAACACTCACTGTGGGTTAACTACTTTACAATGTGCTGTTTTACCTCTCTTTTATCTCGTTTTCTTAACTTCAAAATGGCGCTTTCAAACTAAACTGACAAGAATATCTAGCGTATCCATGTGACGTCACACTAGAGATCGCTGTAGATAGAGAATCTAATTTGCATACAATAGAGTCACCCCCTCCATCCTGGTAGTGATGATGATGACGGTGTTAACGATGATGATGATAATGGTGGTGGCGGCGGTGATTTTGATGATGGTGATGATGATGACGGTGTTAACGATGATGATGAATATGGTGGTGGTGGTGGTGATTTTGATGATCGTGATGATGATGACGATGTTAACGATTATGATGATGATGATGATGAAGATGGTTGTAATGATGATGGTGATGATGGGTTTGGTGATGATGATGAATTGGTAGTGGTGATGATGATGATGAAGATGCTAGTAATGATGATGGTGATGATGGTGGTGATGGTGATGATGGGTTTGGTGATGATGATGAATTGGTAGTGGTGATGATGATGATGGAGGTGGTAGTGGTGATGATCGTTGTGGTGATAGTGATAGTGGTGGTGTTGGTGATGATAATGATCGTAGTGGTGGTGATAGTGGTGATGATGATGACGGCAATTATGATGATAATGATGATCAATGTCTGCCGGTGTTTATTGATTGCACAAAGACACCTATGAATATCCAAAAGCTTAATGAACCAAAAAAAAATTAAATTGTTGTCAATTTATATGCTATAGTTCCATCGCAATCTTGAATTTTACTGCGTTATTGAGTGCCTGTTCAGGCTAAACACAATGCTTTTTTGCATTATAAAAGTTTCTGTGCGATTTAGATACAACAAAAGATGAAGTACTAAAATGATTATGCGGACAATAATGATAATAATAACAATATACTAATCCTATTATAGGAGACAGTCTAACGGACAATGGCAACGTCAATCCTCGTTGTGGAGGAATCTACTCCATGGCAACGCTATTCAAAGCCTCGTTTTACTGCAAGCCGAGAAAGACTGGACGATATGTGAACATTCGACTTGCAGCTAGCAATATGATTTTGACGTTATGTGAAGTAGAGGTTTACTCTGAGAGTAAAGGTATGGAAACACCCATTAACATATTGTCTTTTTATGCACAGTCTGTAGCTTTGTTGTTAGGCATCATTTGTAAATTATATCGATCAGCGTTGCAAATCATTTGTGATATCATCATAATCATCATCATTGTCATCAACAACATCATCATCATTGTCATCATCACTTTAATAAAAGTAATCATCACCATCAACATAATATCATCATCATCAATCATTATCATCATCACACCTTGATGATAATCATCATCACCATCAACAACATAATCATCATCATAATGATCCTCGTTTTCATCATCATAATCGTCATCATCTTTATATTTGGCAGCAATTTTACGTAACAAGCCTTCCAAGCCGACCAAGGGCAATCTCATTCAGCGGTTGTCCCCAAGATTGACATGCCCAGAACCATTTGGATACCCAGTCCCGTCTGTGTCCTGGTTTCGCGATGGTATGTTGATCCAGAACAACACCAATAGCATAATACTAGACGACAAGACGATGTTAAATCAACTTAATGACTCAGTTTGGGAGTGTGTTGTAACTAATAAACATGGATCGGATTTCCATCAGTTTTTCGTTGAAGGTAAGAAGAAGACAACACTTGAATCATCTTTTCTCTTCACGCCATAACATCTCCGATGCTACGCACTTTTTAACGGACTTTCGGTGTCTTTCCGGACGAAAATATCTGCGATAATTGTACTCCCGAGTCAATCCCACCCCTCCCCTCTCCGTCAGTAATAAAGGACCACAGTTCCTTGCGGTCATGCAATCGCCAATCCTCATTCGGTGTTTACTTTGACATCCTTTTTGAAATAAGTCAATTATCGTTTACAGGAAGTTTCAAGATGTGTGCCAAGTATGAAGACCTAACGGTCACAGAATGGTCTGTTAATATCCAAACCAGATCATTATCCAAAACCAGTATTAACAATGATACATGGTATCGACTTACTGATGGACACAACTACCTACAGGTACAATAGACATATTTAGCAATCCACTCTAACAGTGTTTTTGATATTTGTCAGTCAGTCAGTCAGTCAGTCAGTTAGTCAGTCAGTCATTGTTGAGATGAGGTAACTTTATTTTGATACGGTAAATTCACTTAATATACATTGTTTTTAATTTCAAGAAAGCCGTTTATAGCATAAGTATAATAATTAAAACTAAAGTAAGAATTTGAAAGTAATTAATAAACAAAATATCTTCATTCAGACAGTCGCTCAGCTATTCGATGTACTTCAGTCACCATTTAACACCATACATCCCATAATCCATTCATTAATCCAATACCTATTTATCTTTTAATTCCACTGAGTGTTTCCGGGGTGTTTTAGTCTTTTCATTTTGCTTATATATCGTTCATGTTTCGTTCTCAACCTAAATTTCCATTGTTCAACAGCTGCCCGAAACGTGCGTATACCCGCTGCATTGCTCAACACAAGCGACTGGTTGGATCCAAGGATCTCATCCCAGTAAACAAGACCTGGTTGTTGAACGAACCGTGTGTTTCAGTTGGCATGGAAACTGCTGTAAATATAACACGACAGTGTTGGTTAGACGTTGCCATGGTTACTTTGTATACAAACTGAAGAAGACAGCATTTGATGTACAAGCTGGCTACTGTACAGGTATAGTGTGATGATGATGATGGTGATGGTGATGATGACAAAGATGATGATGATGACGATGATAAAGATGATGGTGATGACGATGATGGTGATGATGATGGCAACGATGATAGTGATGACAATGATGATGACGGTGATGATGGTGATCATAATGATCATGACGATGATGATGATGATGACGACGATGATGATGATGTTGATGATGATGGTATTAGTGATGATGATGATGATGATGTTGATGATGATGTTATTAGTGATGATGATGATGATGATCAGGTACGTGATACATAAGGATGGTGATACAAATGACAAAGATTATGATGACGATAAAGATGAACTAATGAACTGATGGTACTAATAATAATAAACTACAAACAACGTTGACAACGATTTGTAAAAGAATATTCTAGTGAAACTGATTCCGTGATGGTAGCAAGAGAGTGCTAATGGGGTTAACAGTAAACTGAGATTATGCCCCTAAAATTAGCAGTTAACTGATATTCGGCAAATGTGTAATTAGCAGTTAACTGATATTCGGCCAAAGAATTAGTAGCTAACTGATATTTCGTAACTTTTAGCACCCTCTAGCAAGACCCGCCATTGGTCTTCTACATATATACACTTATTTTACAAAACATTGTCGCAGCACAAACAACAAGCATCAAGACAAGACCAAAATGAATGCTGGTTTTGTGCTGCTAATGTATTGAAATCAGACTTGCAATTGTTTTCTAAAGAATTCGAACTAATAACAAAATGTGAGCATCAGTTCATTTGCTTGTTACTGTATTACTGATCAATTTTGTTGATAACAAGTGTAATTTGAATACATTACCAGCAAAAAAACAGCATTCATTTCATTTCATTTTTTCATTTTTCTTGGCTGGATGCTTGTTGCACTAGCGGTGACAACGATTTTTGAAGTAAGTGTACTTTTGTCACTAACTATTTATTAACAAAAATGTCTTTATCCACAGTACAATCAACCAAGGAAGACCCCTCAATGATGTTCCAAAGTGGAACCACCGATTACGCCCTGCTGAACCACGTGACTAGCACTGAACAAGGTCTGTCGATGATCGAGTGTATATCTGTCTGTTTGTCACACTCCTGCAAATCAGCCAATCATGACGCTCAAACACAAATCTGTGAAATGAACAATGCTACTAGACCCGAATCACGTGATGAAGACTGGAAAGAAAGGCCTGGGAACCAGTATTATGAACTTATTGAACTTATCACATAAAAATATTACGATGAAGGTGGAATGTACAATTTCACGTCTTAAAAACATCGACGTCATAATTGTTAATTTGGCATTTATTTATTTATTAATTTGTTATTTATTTATAACTAGTCATAACACTCAGATGAGATGCAAAGATGAAATAAGTCAAAAATAATAACGCCCTTCTGATTTGCTGGATTGCCAAGTCGCTTCAAATAACTATAAATTCAGGCTGAAGAGATAGAAAACTCCCTTCTTGCTCAGTTTATGTTGCTCCATCGGCCAAGACCGATTAACGGGTTAACGGGTTAGCTCAGTTGGGAGAGCACGGCCTGTTAACCGGGAGGTCGGGGGTTCAAACCCCAGCCGGACCATCACTCAGGGTCTTTAAATAATTGAGGAGAATGTTATAACTTTGTATTTATTTCGGTTTATAATCGTTAGGCTTCGCGTCCTCTCGGATAAGGACGTTAAATCGGAGGTCCCGTCTCGCCACTCACACACTGACCATTAATCGGGGGGACGTAAAAGAACGACTGAGGACGCACGTCACGACCATCCTCAGTGAAAGGCCTACATTTACACTAATATATACTAATTACTAACAGCTAACTATAATGTGTAAAGCGCATTTGAATATATACACATATAGAAAGTGCGCTATATAAATACATTATCATTATCATTTATTATTAAGACAGAATAGAAGACGAACCACCCACCCTCCCATCGATTTAGGTCGCTTGTTAATATTTATCCATACCCTATTTAAGTCAAAAATAATAACACCCATCTGATTTGCTGGATTGCCAAGTCGCTTCAAATTACTATAAATTCAGGCTGAAGAGATAGAAAACTCCCTTCTTACTCAGTTTCTGTTGCTCTACTGGCCAAGGCAGAACATGAGACGAACTTGCATGCAACCACCCTCCCACCGACTTAGGCCGCTTATTAATACTTATCCATACCTTATTTAAGCTGCGCTCAAAGGAGAGGGTAAAATAATACTACGTTCGTCAAAGATTGTAAAGAAACAGTGATCAAGCACTGTATGCCTATCGAATAAATAAAAAATCACAACAAACAGCAAACTCGTATCTTTTTCTATAATATATCCCAATAACAGAGCAATGTTTTACCATTTTGAATCAAAAATCGTCATTTTCGGCCATTGTGCATGGGCTATAACCCATCAAATTCTCATTTTCGACCATTTTTGACCATTTTGCATCGGCTATAACCCACTAAAAATCCTCATCTTGGCCATTTTTCAGCGGTTAAAATGGGCTATAACCCATCGAAAATCGTAATTTATCTGAAAAAAACATTTCAACGAATAATTTTCTACCTACACGGAACGAAACAAAAATTCAACTCGGAGAAAAATACGAGTTTCTTTTTAAGACCTAAAAAAATACGTGTCAGGTCTCTTGACCCCAAAATAATTAAAATACCAAGAACGAAAATTGTCAACCCAAAAAAATATGTCGGACCTCTCCGTCATTTTACCCCCCGAGTACATCGCCTGGGGCTATAACCTATCAAAAATCGTCATTTAGGCCATTTTCAACGTTTTAAATGGACTATATAACCCATACAATTTTTTGCCATTTATGGCCACTTTGCATGTGCTATAACCCATCAAAAACTCGTCATTTTTGTCTTTTTGGCCATTTATAACCCATCAAAAATCGTCATTTTCGGCCAACTTTTGGCTATTTTGCTTGGGCTATAACCCAAAATTGCTATATATTCAGTTGAGGCCTTTTTGAACGTTTTGCATGGGCTTATAATCGACGTGAATTGTTGTGCAAAAATGACGATTTTTGATCTTAATATAATATAATAATAATATATAATGATAATCAAAAGTCATGAAAACGTTCATAATTATTGATATTTAAAAATAATTACCATTATCATATGACCCGTATTTTGCCCGCGCGCTCTTAAAAAAACCTGCGGAAAAAAAGTCACGTGATGGGGTCCGTACGGCGTTTTTCACCTGGTCCGTACAAACACGTACGGACCAGCTACTCGAAACATCACAAAAAATGGCCTTTAAATTAAAAAGAGTGGGTCATATGATAAAAAACTTATTGACTGAGTTAGGTCGGGCCGTACTGGAAAATATTTGGCTCTTGGTCATTTGTACGTGCGCTCGGTCCGTACATCATGACCGCGAGCCAAAATTTTCCCGTACGGCCCTCCCACTCAGTCAATAAGTACTTAAGATATCCAATTAGGTATATATAGATGTTATAAATATCAATATTTATGCGCGTTTTTACGGCTTTTGAATGTGTTTCAGTACGTACTCAAGCGGCTCGTTTAATAAAATGCACGTGGTCACGTGACTTTGTTTATATGGCAACAGGCATGATGAAATTATTTGCTTTGGTGAATTGCTACGTATAGGATAATGGTCGAGCTCTGAGGATTATTTTCAATGATCCGAAGAGCGAGGCCATTATCCGACTTAATGCATACTCTCATTGTTTCCAAAGAAATGAAACTATTTTCGATAATCTAGGTTTCTAAAAGTTAGGGAGGGTTTTGAATTCAGCAGGGAAGAGTGGGGCTGATGAATTAATTGAGTTTAAATTACACATGCACAGGTCATTATTCGACAAATAATGACCTTCTGTCCCATGTGATCAGTGCCCCCTGTGATTGTTTAAACTAAACAAATAGAACAAAACATGCAACAATAACAATAATTTCAATGCGCTTTCAATGTTTAGGATATTTCATTACAGTTATCCCTCATTATGTCCATGAACAGAACTTAACTTAACTTAATTGTTCATGATTTACAAAAAGCAAGCTAATGAATGGTTTTTAGTTTAAGCGATGTTAGTTAGAAATCCACTGAGACCATGTTTTAATATAGTTTAGATCTGTTTGCAGTATCTTACGAAAAATAATACCGTCATGATTATACAACTGATTTCTGTTATCGGTAATCCACCATAATAATCGGTTCATAATTTAATGTTCTTTGTCAATGAATTCAGTCCCACAAAATATTAAACAATCGCTTTTCAATTCTATTCAAAGGAATGCTAGCGAACTTGAATGCTAACGAACTTAATGATATTTTAAAAACAAGTTTTTGTTGCTAACTTTCCATGGATTGACTGAGTTTAACAAATTGCACATGGTTTTGAGTTGTCTGTCCTCTTACTGACACACTCTTGACGTCATAAAATGTTCAAAACTGAAGTGGAACCTCGAGCGTAGCGAGGGGTTTCACTGCAAAGTTTTGAACGTTTTATGATGTCAAGAGTGTGTCAATAAGAGGACAGACAACGAAAAATCCATGTGCAATTTGTTTTTTACAACACAAACCAAAATAAATGTACAAAAAGTAAAATGTCAGTTAAATGACGAAAACTGCCGACGAAAACTGACGACGAAAACTGCCGAATTTGTCACGCACCGAACTCAATGGTTTCTCTTCACGATCAAGCTAAGGAAAATCACACAATTTACGAAAGGGTTATTTTGTCAGCCGGAAAAAACACATAAGCCTATTTTCATACAGAAATACAGTGTACTGTTTGTCTTTAGAGAGCTAAGTGAAGTTACAAAAGTACAAGAACGTCAAACATGGTCGATTAGCTGGGTTCAGGTTTCACCCTTTGATAAAAATTGCATAAAAATGCATAAAAACTGATCATATCGAAGATTACACAATACCTGATATCTCTATCCTTTGTAAAACATTCTACACTTTTCAAATCAGTTCTGAAAGAATGGTGTTGTTCGTCCAAAATGTAATTTTGAGCACGTTTTTGTTGAAAAGATTACCGATTTGATTGAAAGTGAAGATTTGTCGAAAAGACTGAAAAACGCATGATATTAAGGACGGGGCTAGCCTCCTCCGCAGGCATCCCTTCCCAAGTTATCGGATTTTTCGGATTTCTGGGCTTCCTGTGTCAACGGGCGGGCCGAGGGAGAATGAGGAGGAGAGAAGAGAAGAGAGGGGATGCCTGCCGAAATTCGACAAGGTCTTGACCTTCTGCGCATATGGCCGCGCATACAAATGACTGCCGTAGGGGGGGATAGGTGGGAGTTGAGTTGTTCGTTGACAAGTTGACGACAACATGACGGCGTCAGAACAAACTCTTGTCGAAAATTAACACTAGAAAAACTTGCTACTTTACCTTCGTACGACCTAAGTAACGCTAAAACTTTTTACGTTAAGGGCTGCGGTATCGAATCTTCTCTCAATGCCGTTAACAGTTTCGAAGCCGCCGTAAATTTAGGGTTTTTTTTACGTTCCGTAAACTTTGTGTGTACAACTGTTACTAGACGAGAAGAAATGGTCGACCATAGAGCCAAGAGATCTTGAGTCGAACAAGTACCTTACCGATCTTTAAGTGGACCTAAAGTTAAAGTAGAATTGGAGAGGATGGAAAGGAGTTCAGTTGAGGGAAATATACCTCCAAGTATCGAGCGAGGTTAGCTTCGTCGAAGGAAATTATGGTATCCGCTAGTTTCGCCCTTGTCACTTCAACCCGCATCGAATTATATGTCTTATATGATTTCTTCTAACATACATTCCAAATGATCCACTGAACTAGTGAACTATTAATAAAGACTTAATAAAGACTGTGTGATTATACTTTTTTCGTGTAATCGAAAGAATGATTTTTGGGTCGATCGTCGTAAAAGCGTCTGACAAAGCGATCTTGAAAAGCCGTTATGTTATAATTCGACCCGAACTTTGAGTTGTAAATACACACGAACTTCTATCTAAATAATATCGTAGTTTACTCAATTAAACTGTCATAGGTATTTTTAATAAACCATTGAGATGAAGTTTTATTAAAAAGAAGTTCAAAAAGAATGATTTTTGAGCAGTGTTTTTCGGTAGCGTTGCCAATAAGCGAAGCATGAAGTCAGTTCGACCCGAACTTTGAGTTTGAACTTTGAGCGTCATAACCGGCCGGCGCCATTACCAACGATCTTGTGGATCTTGTCCCTCCAGGAGTAGTAATGACCATCGTTCAATGCCTTTGTTATAAGCTAACTCTTTGGGTTTTTCTTGTAATTCAGATTCTTCCGCCGTGTCTCGTTTACCATCGGCTAAGCACAAATGTTCGATTGAAGGATTTGGTATTTTTGTCGTAATAGAGATACCAGCTCTGCTTCCTTGCTTTCAATCTCGATGTTTTTTTCTTTAACTTCTCTAAATGTTTGTCTGTAATTATTACTTAAAATTGGCTCTTTTGTTTTACTATATTTAAGTCAAAAGAACATGTGTATAAAGTATTCCCGAGGGGACTACCGTCGTTATTTCCGATCAACAAAACCTCCCCAGGGGACCCTCGGTCCAGTCACTGGTCCATGAGGTGAAGTCTCCGGTCCAAACACTTCGATTTTTGGCAGGCAAC
The DNA here is from genome assembly GCA_949775045.1 of Metridium senile. Taxonomy (NCBI): domain Eukaryota; kingdom Metazoa; phylum Cnidaria; class Anthozoa; order Actiniaria; family Metridiidae; genus Metridium; species Metridium senile. The sequence continues at coordinate 10,818,461 of OX459101.1, read as the reverse complement.
TCCGCTCCATCCTAATCCTCTTATTAGCTTCCAGTCTCCTCGCGTCCTACCATGTAGTTAACACAGGAGGCCCAAAACGGAAATAACAGGAAAAGAGTTGCCTGCGGAGGAGGCTAGGACGGGGCCTACTAATTAAAAAGTAAGGTATTCTTCAAATAACTATGTGAGTTGTTTTAACCCTTCAGAGGGTTCTACAAATCTGTCTAAAAAAGGTGGGGTCACCGGGCAGTTAAGAGAAATAATGAGTCTTAAATATGGCTGACGTCACGATTTTACCGGCATCGACAAATAATTTTTTTTTTGAAAGAATTTTCATTGAAACATCTCTTTGATAGCGATAAACAATTAACAAGTAATTTTCTAATAGGAATATATATTTTGTAACGTATTTTCAAAAGTTAGTAATGAAATATGATTTTTTTAGCATCGCGACTTGTACTTTACGAGGTTCAGAAAATTCGAATTTTTGTCTATTTTCCATTCAAAAATCAGTTGCTTTTTTGAAATTTTACATCAAAACCATTGTTTAACATGTTCTTAATAATTGCAGTTATAAAAAAATTGGGGTTACCGGGCGATTTAAAAAGTTATCGCGTGGTAAACTTTGCCGCCGAAGATCATCATAAGACAATTTCTTTCCGGTCCCCTCCCTACTAAGTAAAGAAATTCGTCATCATAAGTGCATTGTGGGACTGTTTTTATAAAAACCGCTACCGTCGCGTCTACCATCGTTAGATGGTTTTTTATTTGTACTTTGTCATCTTTTGAGGTAAGATAGCGCGTTAAAATGGAAACTATGTAGATGCGCAGTAGCCTGCGCAGTGGCAATAGTAGGCCCCGTCCTTAAAACGACAAAACTCTATGACAGCATAGTTACATTTATTACAATTTCCTATTTAAATAAAAGTAACTTCCATTGATAGTTTATCCATAAACTTGTTTTTAAAATCCTTTTTAATTTTAATGAAAAAACTTTGTCAATGACAAACTTTCCCTCAATTCCGCACGAGTGTTGTGTGACATGATGGCGTAAGCACAGTGTGTCTGTCCTCTTATTGATCACGGTAAATCAGACAATCAGCGCGCGAGAATTCACACAAGTATAGTAAAAAAGTACAATGGCTTAAAGCGCGGATACAGCAATGCAGAGGTTCTCGGTTCGAATCCTGGCATTGGTAATCAAATACTTTTTTTCGCCAAAAATCGCTATCTAGTCAATTATTTCCAAGTCTAATACCTGTACAAGGAATTATAAATACAAGGGTTATAGCTCAGAGATATTGACCTGGGTTATGTTGTTCACCTAGATTATCAAAAATAATGAACACTACAAAACAATGAGAGTGTGCATTAATACTGGCTAAGTTTTGTTGATGTAACTGGAAGTCTAACAGATATATGAATAAATAACTGATTTTCAAATATTCCAACAAAAAGCCATGCATATGCCTTAATGGTTCTGAGAAAAAATCGACGTGAAACTTTCAGTAAAAATGACGATTTTTGATGGGTTATTGACCATGCAAAACGCTGAAGAATGACCAAAAATGATAATTTTTGAGGGATAGATTTATAGCTTATGCAAAATGGTAAAACATTTCTCTGTTATGGAATATATTATAGAAAAAGATACGAGTTTGCTGTTTGTTGTGATTTTTTATTTATTCGATAGGCATACAGTGCTTGATCACTGTTTTTTGCAATCTTTGACGAACGTAGTATAATATTATATTACCCTCTATACTTTGAGCGCAGCTTAAATAAGTTATGGATAAATATTAACAAGCGACCTAAGTCGGTGGGAGGGTGGGTGCACGTTCGTCTCCTGTTCTGTCTTGGCCGGTGGAGCAACATAAACAAAGCAAGAAGGTAGCTTTCTATCTCTTCAGCCTGAGTTTATAGTTATTTGAAGCGACTTGGCAATCCAGCAAATCAGAAGGGCGTTATTATTATTTTTGATTTATTTTATCTTTGTATCTCATCTGAGTGTTATGAATACAGTGGAACCCCGTTAATCCAGCCACCGAAGGGACATCTCAAAGTGGCCGTATTAAGCGTGTAAAATTTATAGAAAATGTAAGGGGATGCATTTCACCGTCTAAAAATCTGGCCGCAATAACGGGGTGGCCGTATTAAGTGGGTGGCCGTAAGCCGGGGTTTCACTTTATTTATATGTATATAAATGCCAAATCTAAAATTATGACATCAATGTTTAAGACTTGAATTTTTAGTAAGGACGTTCCACCTTTGTTTTAAAATTTTTATGAGATAAATTCAATAAGTTCATAATACTGGTTCCCAGGCCTTTCTTTCCAGTCTTCATCACGTGATTCGGATCTAGTAGCATTGTTCATTTCACAGATTTGTGTTTGAGCGTCATGATTGGCTGATTTGCAGGATGCGTGTGACAGACAGACAGTTATACACTCGATCATCGACAGACCTCGTTCAGTGCTAGTCACGTGGTTCAGCAGGGCGTAATCGGTGGTTCCACTTTGGAACATCATTGAGGGGTCTTCCCTGGTTGATTGTACTGTGGATAAATAAATTTTGTTAATAAATAGCTAGTGACAAAAGTACACTTACTTCAAAAATCGTTGTCGCCGCTAGTGCAGCAAGCATCCAGCCAAGACCGAAATGAATGCTGGTTTTGTGCTGGTAATGTTTTCAAATTACACTTGTTATCAACAAAATTGATCAGTAATACAGTAACAAGCACGTGAACTGATGCTCACATTTTGGTATTAGTTTGAATTCTTTAGAAAACAAGTATGATTTCAGTATATTTGCAGCACAAAACCAGCATTCATTTCAGTCTTGGCTTGATGCTTGTTGTTTGAGCTGCGACTACACTGCAAAAACGGCTGAGTAGGTACAACACAGTATATTGCGTTAACCATGCATTCAGAATAACACTTTATAGTGAGTAAACCCAACTCTATTGTGAGTAAACCCTACTCATTATTGAGTAAAAGTGAGGTTAAACTCAATATATTGAGTACATTGTACTCAATGGTGCGTCTTCATCTATGTTTATAATTTACTCTCAAAAATGAGTTGGGTTTACTCACTATAAAGTGTTATCCTGAATGCATGGTTAACGCAATATACTGTGTTGTACCTACTCAGCCGTTTTTGCAGTGTACGGTTTTTGAAGTAACTGTATACACCTATTTCAAAAATCGTTGTCGCAAACAAAGCAACAGTCCACACTCTGAAGCCTGCAAAGGATGTCGGTATTTCTTCTCTTGTTATCGATTTATTCATAGCATATTTTGGTTGTACGTGTTTGTGTTATATGACCATAACAAGTAATTGTTGTGGTAGATATAAATATAAATATTTCTTTATGAATGAATCACAAATTAAGTCCATGTAACCGACTTCTTCTGCAGGATTTAGAGTGTGGACTGTAGCTTGATCCGGCTACCACAACGATTTTGAAACAGGTGTATATGTACAAGACCAATGGTGGGTCTTACTAGAGGGTGCTTAAAGGGGTACCCAAATCTCAGTTAGCTACTAATTGTTTGGCCGAATATCTGTTAATGTACTGCTAATTTTGGGGGCCTAATCTCAGTTAAGCCCATTAGCACCCTCTTGCTACCATCACGGAATCAGTTTCACTAGAATATTTTTCTACAAATCGTTGTCAACGTTGTTTGAAGTTTATTATTATTAGTACCATCATTATTTCAACTTTATCGTCATCATAATATTTGTCATTCATCACCATCCTTATCGTTATGTATCACGTACGGCTGATCATCATCATCATCATCACTAATAACATCATCATCAACATCATCATCATCATCGTCATAATCGCTATCATCATCATCGTCATCATCATGATCAACAATGTCATGATTATCATCATCATGATCATAATGATCACCATCATCGCCGTCATCATCATCGTCATCACCATCACCATATCATCGTGCCATCACCATCACTATCATCGTTGCCATCATCATCACCATCATCGTCATCATCATCATCATCATCATCATCATCATCATCGTCATCATCATCACACTATACCTGTACAGTAGCCAGCTTGTACATCAAATGTTGTGTTCTTCAGTTTGTATACAAAGTAACCATGGCAACGTCTCACCAATACTGTCGTGTTATATTTACAGCAGTTTCCATGCCAACTGAAACACACGGTTCGTTCAACAACTAGGTCTTGTTTACTGGGATGAGATCCTTGGATCCAACCAGTCGCTTGTGTTGAGCAATGCAGCTGGGATACGCACGTTTCGGACAGCTGTTGAACAATGGACATTTAAGTTGAGAACGAAAAATGAACGAAATATAAGCAAACTGAAAAAGCTTAAACACCCTTGAAACACTCAGTGGAATTAATAGATAATAGGTATTGGAATAATGAATGGATTATGGGATGTATGGTGTTAAATGGTGACTGACGTCCCTCGAATGGCTGAGCAACTGTCTGAATGAAGATATTTTGTTAATAAATATCACATCTATAAAAAATACTCAATTCCGATTGGCTGACGAACTGTGATTTTTTTCTTAATACCAATTAATTAATTGCACACATCCGGGAACTTTTGTGCTTTAAAATTGATTCATTGCCCTGAACTTTTATTCTCAGAAACTTGTATTTCTTATATATGTGATATTAAAAGGAAATAACACCTATATGTTCTCGAAGAATTAATGAAAAATACCGCTAGTATTTGATGAAAGTGAATTAATACCACTCGTGCTACGCATTTTCATCAAATACGCACGGCATCTTTTATTAATTCTTCTCGAACGGTATAATTTCCTATACAAATTACTTTCAAATTCCAATTTCTAAACTGACTGACTGACTGACTGACTGACTGACTGACTGACTGACTGACTGACTGACTGACTGACTGACTGACTGACTGACTGACTGACTGACTGACTGACTGACTGACTGACTGACTGACTGACTGACTGACTGACTGACTGACTGACTGACTGACTGACTGACTGACTGACTGACTGACTGACTGACTGACTGACTGACTGACTGACTGACTGACTGACTGACTGACTGACTGACTGACTGACTGACTGACTGACTGACTGACTGACTGACTGACTGACTGACTGACTGACTGACTGACTGACTGACTGACTGACTGACTGACTGACTGACTGACTGACTGACTGACTGACTGACTGACTGACTGACTGACTGACTGACTGACTGACTGACTGACTGACTGACTGACTGACTGACTGACTGACTGACTGACTGACTGACTGACTGACTGACTGACTGACTGACTGACTGACTGACTGACTGACTGACTGACTGACTGACTGACTGACTGACTGACTGACTGACTGACTGACTGACTGACTGACTGACTGACTGACTGACTGACTGACTGACTGACTGACTGACTGACTGACTGACTGACTGACTGACTGACTGACTGACTGACTGACTGACTGACTGACTGACTGACTGACTGACTGACTGACTGACTGACTGACTGACTGACTGACTGACTGACTGACTGACTGACTGACTGACTGACTGACTGACTGACTGACTGACTGACTGACTGACTGACTGACTGACTGACTGACTGACTGACTGACTGACTGACTGACTGACTGACTGACTGACTGACTGACTGACTGACTGACTGACTGACTGACTGACTGACTGACTGACTGACTGACTGACTGACTGACTGACTGACTGACTGACTGACTGACTGACTGACTGACTGACTGACTGACTGACTGACTGACTGACTGACTGACTGACTGACTGACTGACTGACTGACTGACTGACTGACTGACTGACTGACTGACTGACTGACTGACTGACTGACTGACTGACTGACTGACTGACTGACTGACTGACTGACTGACTGACTGACTGACTGACTGACTGACTGACTGACTGACTGACTGACTGACTGACTGACTGACTGACTGACTGACTGACTGACTGACTGACTGACTGACTGACTGACTGACTGACTGACTGACTGACTGACTGACTGACTGACTGACTGACTGACTGACTGACTGACTGACTGACTGACTGACTGACTGACTGACTGACTGACTGACTGACTGACTGACTGACTGACTGACTGACTGACTGACTGACTGACTGACTGACTGACTGACTGACTGACTGACTGACTGACTGACTGACTGACTGACTGACTGACTGACTGACTGACTGACTGACTGACTGACTGACTGACTGACTGACTGACTGACTGACTGACTGACTGACTGACTGACTGACTGACTGACTGACTGACTGACTGACTGACTGACTGACTGACTGACTGACTGACTGACTGACTGACTCACTGACTGACTGACTCACTGACTGACTCACTGACTGACAAATATCAAAAACACTGTTAGAGTGGATTGCTAAATATGTCTATTGTACCTGTAGGTAGTTGTGTCCATCAGTAAGTCGATACCATGTATCATTGTTAATACTGCTGTTGGATAATGAGCTGGTTTGGATATTAACAGACCAGTCTGTGACCGTTAGGTCTTCATACTTGGCACACATCTTGAAACTTCCTGTAAACGATAATTTACTTATTTCAAAAAGGATGTCAAAGTAAACGCCGAATGAGGATAGGCGATTGCACGACCGCAAGGGATTGTGGGCCTTTATTACTGAAAGGGAGGGGAGGGGTGGTATTGACTCAGGGGTACAATTATCGCGAATATACTCCTCCGGAAAGACACCGAAAGTCCGTTCAAAAGTGAGTAGCATCGGAGATGTTATGTGCCTACTAGCGTCAAGAGAAAAGATGATTAAAGTGTGGCCTTCTTCTTACCTTCAACGAAAAACTGATGGAAATCTGATCCATGTTTATTAGTTACAACACACTCCCAAACTGAGTCATTTAGTTGATTTAACATCGTCTTGTCGTCTAGTATTATGCTATTGGTGTTGTTCTGGACCAACACACCATCGCGAAACCAGGACACAGACGGTACTGGGTATCCAAATAGATCTGGGCATCTCAGTCTTGGGGACAACCGCTGAATGAGATTGCCCTTGGTCGGCTCGGAAGGCTTGTTACGCAAAATAGCTGCCAAATATAAAGATGATGATGTCGATGATGATGATAATGATGATGATGAAAATGATGATGATGATGATGATAATTATGAAGGCGAGGATGGTTATGATGGTGGTTATGTTATTGGTGGTGATTATAATGATAATGATGATTTTGTTGTTGGTGACCATGATAATAATGATCATGATGATAATGATGAGGACGAGGATGGTGACCATGGTAATGGTGACGATGACTATTATGCTATTGATAATGATGATGATGATGATGATGATGATGATGATGATGATGAGGATGATGAGGAGGATGATGATGATGATGATGATGATGATGATGATGATGATGATGATGATGATAATGGTGATTATCATTAAGATAATGCTGATTTTTTTGGTGGTGACCATGATAACGATGATGATAATGATGATAATGATGATTATGTTAATGGGGCCTTGATGATAATGATGATGATAATTATGTTGATGGTGATCATTACTATTTCAAGGTAATGATGATAATGATGATGTTATTGTTGTTGACAATGATGATGATTACGATGATATTACACACAAACGCTTACAAACTGTGCATAAAAAGACAATATGTTAATGGTGTTTCCATACCTTTACTCTCAGAGTACACCTCTACTTCACATAACGTCAATACCATACTGTCAGCTGCAAGTCGAATGTTCACATATCGTCCAGTCTTTCTCGGCTTGCAGTAAAACGAGGCTTTGAAAAGCGTTGCCATGGAGTAGATTCCTCCACAACGAGGATTGACGTTGCCATTGTCCGTTAGACTGTCTCCTATAATAGGATTAGTATATTGTTATTATCATCATCATTGTCCGCATAATCATTTTAGTACTTCATCTTTTCTTGTATCTTAATTGCACAGAAACTTTTATCAATGCAAAAAAGCATTGTGTTTAGCCTGAACAGGCACTCAATAACGCAGTAAAATTCAAGATTGCGATGGAACTTTCATGAAAAAACTATGGCATATAAATTGACAACAATTTAAATGTTTTGAAGGTTCATTAAGCTTTTGGATATTCATAGGTGTCTTTGTGCAATCAATAAACACCAGCAGACATTGATCATCATTACCATCATAATTGCCGTCATCATCATTACCACTATCACCACCACTACGATCATCATCATCACCAACACCACCACTATCACTATCACCACAACGATCATCGCCACTACCACTGCCATCATCATCACCAAACCCATCATCACCATCATCGCCATCATCACCATCATCATTACCACCATCTTCATCATCATTATTATCATCATCGTTAACACCGTCATCATCATCACCTTCATCAAAATCACCACCACCACCACTACCACCATCATCATCGTTAACACCGTCATCATCATCACCATCATCACAATCACCACCACCATTATCATCATCAATTTCATCATCATCGTCATTATCGTGGTCGTTATCATCATCATTTTTAAAAGATGCAAATAATGTGTTTATATCCTTACCAACGCGTATCTCTATATTGACAAGTCTTTTAGGAATACTTTTACGATTTACCAGGAACATTTCCGACACTGGCAGGCTGGAGCCAAGGTCTACCCTCCACCAAGGATTATTTTCAAGATTCGTGTGAGTACAGCTTGCATGGTTGTAAATCATATCCCTGTTACCGTCTACTGCTAATCGTGAAAATCCACCAATATACTCGCTCGACGCGGCAGTTGGTTTACCCCTGGCTACATTTGCTGTTGAACAGATATTTAATGTTAGGTACTGTCCACATTGTTGAAAGCGCATAAAACGTTTTGCAGCCACATTAGGTTATGAATTTTCGTACACTAGATCAAGAGGATGACATTGTCATGTAGTGGTTTACCGAGTGCCTCTCACCTCTGTGATCCCGGTTGGCCTGGATTCAGGGGCCTTCATTTACAATTGGGACACCCCCTGACAAATGTCTGGATCCGCCCTTGGGATTAAATGTGAGTTAAGTTTGTTCGGTGTGTTGTTTTACCATCAGTATCAGATCGTTGATTGTGGACATTCATGGTAAGTTTTCCTGGGTTATCTGCTTTTCCGGATATCGCGAAAAATATATACACCTAATTCAATAAAGGTTAATGGGGAGAACGGCGAGTGGCGATTGGTGATTGGCGATAGCACGACCGAAAGGGACTGTGGGTAATACCAATTTCTTCTTATTTATTTATCTATTTATTTATACTACGTGCTTATAGCGCATTTTAAAAACTCAATGCGCTTACAAAATTGTATTAGTGTCAAAATATTCACGGAAGAGAAATGTTTTAAGTTCAGTTTTAAAATTTGTTGCAGTGTCTTTAGTTTTTACATGTTCAGGTAAGCTGTTCCACAGTTTTGGTGCAAAGTTTGAAAATGCACGGTCGCCATATTATATCCATTCTAAATTACCCAAACACCGTTCAGCGATGGGTGTCTCGAAGGTTTCGCTGAACGGTAGAGGCATTGTTTGGGTAATTTAGAAACGAATAAGAAGGAATTCGTACTACCCATAGTTCCTTTCGGTCGTGCAATCACCAATCGCCAATCGCGTTCGACCCGACAACCTATAGTGAATTAGGTGTATAACAACGCGATACGACATCGCCCAACATGAAACAACATGTACAACACAACACTAGGCAACATCACGATGTTACTAACCAGTAGGGTTTTCGTTGACCATAACTTCGTAAAGAGCAACAACCTTATTTTCTCCTGGAATGTAAATAGTTACATAGCGTCCTCTCAATAGTGAAGCACATTTGAAGGATTTTTTCAAAGCAGATACAACACCCTCTATGGATGCACATTTTGTGTTTAATATACCATTGACATCGTCACCTAGAATTGAAAACATCTTATTTATTTATGATCATCGTAAATATTAGCTACTCTAGATAATCTTCTTTCTAAATATACATCTTCACATGTCGTAAACACTCTTAAAAAACTCTTGAATAATAAATGAGAATGAAATTATAAAGATTATTCATGGTGGATTTGAGATAAATAGTAAGTTCTTCATTTGTCTCACGAATGTCTTAGGTTTGGGCTGCGACGTTTCGACTGATGAAGACTAGCAGTTGCAGTCGAAACGTCACGGTCCAAACCTTCGACATTCGTGAAACAAACGAATAACATACTATTCAATAAATGAGTATTTTAAAAAAGAAATCATGACCATGACTAGTGTTGTATATCCTGAGGTTTATTGGCTTTAATCTTGGGTAAAATTTGGGTAAAATGTGAAAGAACTAATACAGAAGTTTTTCTACAAGACCATCGCGTCCGTGTTGTATCGGCTATACAATCACAAGCCGAAGCCGATACAACACAGCCTCTCAAATTGTAAATATTACTTCGAGAACTGCATCATTCTTCATATCACACGGTATGAACCTGCTTGACTGGTTCAATAATTTATTCACAGTATTATTCATTCAAAATAATTGCAGAATATACAAAAGAGGGAAAATTTGGCACACAAAAAAAACACTATTGAATGGAGGATTGTTTGAATGCGCGCGGATGGGATTCCTGTGGGTTTTCAATTGAATGGAGGATTGGGTGTTTGGAGGTTTGGGAGAATTCCCATAAGCCATTTCTGTTTTAAAATGAACTAGACGCTCTAGGAGCGTGAAGTCGGGCTAGTGATAGAATGAACACAGGCCGGCTAAACAATTCTACTTTGGCCTTTCTGTGTTCGTTCGCAAAGCATCATGGGGCCTATACGCGACATGACAGATAGATAGATAGATAGATAGATAGATAGATAGATAGATAGATAGATAGATAGATAGATAGATAGATAGATAGATAGATAGATAGATAGATAGATAGATAGATAGATAGATAGATAGATAGATAGATAGATAGATAGATAGATAGATAGATAGATAGATAGATAGATAGATAGATAGATAGATAGATAGATAGATAGATAGATAGATAGATAGATAGATAGATAGATAGATAGATAGATAGATAGATAGATAGATAGATAGATAGATAGATAGATAGATAGATAGATAGATAGATAGATAGATAGATAGATAGATAGATAGATAGATAGATAGATAGATAGATAGATAGATAGATAGATAGATAGATAGATAGATAGATAGATAGATAGATAGATAGATAGATAGATAGATAGATAGATAGATAGATAGATAGATAGATAGATAGATAGATAGATAGATAGATAGATAGATAGATAGATAGATAGATAGATAGATAGATAGATAGATAGATAGATAGATAGATAGATAGATAGATAGATAGATAGATAGATAGATAGATAGATAGATAGATAGATAGATAGATAGATAGATAGATAGATAGATAGATAGATAGATAGATAGATAGATAGATAGATAGATAGATAGATAGATAGATAGATAGATAGATAGATAGATAGATAGATAGATAGATAGATAGATAGATAGATAGATAGATAGATAGATAGATAGATAGATAGATAGATAGATAGATAGATAGATAGATAGATAGATAGATAGATAGATAGATAGATAGATAGATAGATAGATAGATAGATAGATAGATAGATAGATAGATAGATAGATAGATAGATAGATAGATAGATAGATAGATAGATAGATAGATAGATAGATAGATAGATAGATAGATAGATAGATAGATAGATAGATAGATAGATAGATAGATAGATAGATAGATAGATAGATAGATAGATAGATACATTGACTAAAAGGTAAACCTAGAGTCGGGCCCTCTAGCCCGACTAATAAAACTTTATTTATAACAGATTTGAAATTTATGTATAAATTAATCTTAATTGTAAGGCCACAAGTTCCTAACCTCTAAGGAGATCTTTGGAGATGTTAGGCGATTTTAGCAAAAAGCTCTTAAATTCTTAGGCGATGTTAGGCGATTTAAGGCGTTCTGGGCGATGCTTATATGAACCGGAGAAGGCCGATTGCACATGTAGATTAACTATTAAAAAGATGAATTACGTTTTGAAAATATTGATATTTATCAAAAAAAAAGTATAATTCTATAATAGTTACTATTCACCACCCTACCCCATTGTTCTCTCTCTGCACTAAATCACTGATTGCTGAGTACCCGCGTCTGAAAGCAAAGATATTTAGTTATGTTGCAGTTCGCACTCTGCAATATCAAACATATTGCAGTTCGCACTCTGCAATATCAAACATATTGCAGTGTGTTTTGTTAAGTGTGTATAACTAATAATTTCCATTCTAGTAAGCATCATCAGACTTATAATTCATTAAATAATTTACTAGATAGCGATTTTTGGTGAAAAAAGACTTTGAGTACCAATGCCAGGATTCGAACCGAGACCTTCTGCATTGCTGTATCCGCGCTTTAAGCCATTATGCTACCCAGGCAACCGATGGAAAACTTGCAACAAAAACACGTTTAATGTCATCAAGTTCATTAGCATTCCTCTAAATAGAATTGATGAAATTATAACTAATTAGAGTTTGGTAAGCCTATTGTTATTATATTCAAAGAGACAAGAAACCGCTGATTATTATGCAACAAAGAGAACAATAATGGGACAGGCTATTGAATGATTATTACATTTTCATTGGCTGATAATATTATAACTAATTAAGCGGCGTTGACACGAGCAATTTTTCCTTGACAAGTATCCTTGACAATTTTCATTGCTCGTGTAGACGATCAGCAAGATTTCCTTGACAATTTTATATTGACAAGGTTTCCTTGCTCGTGTAGATGATGAACAAGTTTTCCTTGACAAGTTTAAGTTGTGCCCACAATGCCTTGCATTCAGCAGAGTACTAACATAATATTGGTTCCAGTCCCTTGTCGAGTAAAAAACAAAATGATTTATAGTTAAGTCCGATCAACTTGAAGTTTTACATGTGAAAAGTAAACACCAAAAGAAAAATTTTCTTCTTTTCACTTTTACAAATGTTACGATTTTTGGCGGGAAAATGACGTCACCAATTTTAGTGGGAAATTGAAATAGAGGGTTATGCAAAATTTTAAAATGCGCATTTGAAAGAACTCATTGAGATATGTTCAAAACCGAAGAGATAACAGTCAAAGTCAAATTTAATCAAAATATATGATTTTTGAAGTTTAGAAATGTTTTCTATTTTACATTCAAAAAATTATAACTTTAGATTAAATTTGACTTTGACTATTATCTCTTCGGTTTTGAACGTATCTCAATGAGTTCTTTCAAATGCGCATTTTAAAATTTTGCATTACCCTCATTTTAGATTTTCCTCTAAAATTGATGACGTTATTTTCCCGCCAAAAATCGTAACATTTGTAAAAGTGAAAAGAAGAATTATTTTCTTTGGGTGTGTACTCTTCACATATAAAATTTGAAGTTGATCGGACCTAACTATAAAAAGTTATTCAAAATCACGCTTAAAAACGCCGATTTCAGTACACTGCCAGCCCAGCGTGAAAGTTTGGTAAGCCTATTTTTATTATATTCAAAAACACAAGAAACCGCCGATTACTGTGCAAGAGAGAAAACAATGGGGCAGGGTGGTGAATAGTAACTATATACGATAGTCACTTCGGCCGGCTAGCAATATTAGATATATTGCAGTCAGCTTCGGGCTGCGCCCTCAGCTGACTGCAATATATCTAATATTGCTGCCGGCCTCAGTAACTATCTAATACATAGTTACTTGTTTCTTTGCTTTGATGGCAGTTTGTATTGGAATAATCCAGCTTTCATGTCGTTGTTTTTATCTACCTTGGGCTCCTGACTTTGCTGATGAATCTGCTTTCTGAGAATTCGAGGATCGAGTTGGTTCGAGTATCAAAAACGGTCTGATATTGACATGTTTTAGGAAAAAAACAGCTAGCAATTGTATAATGTCTTGAGCAAACAATATACTCAAAGCCAACGCTGATTTGGAAGAGTAAATCGATGTAGAAGTACGAGAAATCCGAATAAATTCGTGTTCAAATCAAAGATGGTGATTTTCTTGGGCTTCCTGTGGTATTTGGGCTTCCTGTGGTGCAATACCTCGTGCTTTGAACGAGTCAGCCGTTTTTAAGCCGTGTCTGGGTGCACGTTTTAAAATTCAACGTAAACAAATCCATAAAAAATTATTTACAATGCAGTATGTTTGTTTTTGTTATTTTTACGTGTCTTTTTTTGAGTTGTTAGACTCCTCAATCATTCTGAGCATGCGCGAAGGATCGAATATCTGACCTCTCGTATAAATAATTTCGCTTAAAAACTTAAAATTAGAAAAGATACACCATTTTTTTACGTTATTAATAATAAGTATGCACTCGTTGTTGGTGATAACTTTTATTTGCGATTACATAGTGAAGTGTCCCACATGGGAAGTTAGAGCGATTATTTAGGGTATAAATTTTAAACTTACACATAGACTACATAGTGAGAATAGCTTTGTGAGGTTAGAACGTGACCCCTATGGTGGGGTAAGTTACAATGGTTGTCCATTCGTTTCAAAATTGGGGTCTGCTGTACGCGTATTTTCTCCCCACGTACAATCTTAAAAACGCGTATATATGTGTCTTTTTGCGTGTATATGCGATATTTTGTGGCACACTTCGATAAATTTAGCGACCGCGTATACGCAAGTGATTGAAGAACAAGTATACGCTCGAAATTAAAATCGATCACAATCATGTCCCATTTGGAACCATATATGTGCGGTACAAAAATACGCATACACAAAACACGCGTATACATGCGTCTTTGCATTTGGTATGCGTTCGTGTTTTATTAGTCTCCAGGCTCCAGGAGCTTCTTTAAGCAGGCAACTAATTAAACCTTAGCTACGATATTTTCAAAGCGGCTATATTCTAGAAGTAAGTTCAGAAGTCCTGAAGTTACCTCAAATCATTGTCATTCAAAACATAGAGTAAATATAATTTTCAATGATCGGAAAGCTTGAAAGCTCAAAATCTTTATCATTTTATAGATGTAATTGTCACTTGGAAATGTTAGATATAGATGTTAGAAGGTTCTTCAATTACAGCCAAACCTACAGAAGCGTTCCTATCGAGGTTGGAAGGCTTGATTTATTCTTTCAAACTTGATTTTATATTTGGTTTGAAATTTGCATCAATGAATCGAATCTTGTAAGTTCCAAATTGCAGACTTCAACCGTCAACCGATAATGGTCCCGAAATCACGATCTGTGGTCAATAACTGATAATGCTATTGTAATAGAATACTTTAGTAAGTGTTTATAACAATATTTCTGTAAGCAGACTAGGTTTAGCAAGTTTCTGTTGTCCAAAAAAAACATTGGAAGTAATGTTTTGATTTGAGGCGGTTTTTGAAACTTACAAGTTTCGATTCATTTATGCAAATTTCAAAACAAATTTCAAATCAAGTTTGGAAGAATAAATCGAGCCTTACAACCTCGATTGGAACGCTTCTGTAGGTTTGGCTGTAAAAAAAAAAACCTTCGCTTCGGCTGGGACTCAGATTTTATTATAAAGAGTTGACGGGCTATTCATACTTTAAGAAGAATTCCTTCTAATTATTCAAACTGGTCTAGATAATAAAAAAAGTTGATAGTGATCTCATGGTAGTGCAGTTTCAAAAATTATATTTTCAAAAAACAGGAAAAGTACTGTTACCGTTTTAAAATTTCAACCCTGACCAACAAGGAAAATTTCAGGGCTATTGATCACGTGTCCTTTGAAGCTCCTGGAGCCTGGAGACTAATAAAAAATTAAACGAACGCGTACCAAATGCAAAGACGCATGTATACGCGTGTTTTGTGTATGCGTATTTTTGTACCGCACAGATGTGGTTCCAAATGGTACATGATTGTGATCGCTTTTAATTTCGAGCGTATACTTGTTTTTCAATCACATGCATATACGCGGTCGCTAAATTTATCGAAGTGTGCCACAAAATATCGCGTATACACGCAAAAAAGAAGCATATATACGCGTTTTTAAGATTGTACGTGGGGAGAAAATACGCGTACAGGAGGCCCCAATTTTGAAACGAATGGACAACCATAAGTGGGGTGGGGTAGGTCGTGACATATTTACACAGTGAGCCCACTTAAGGTATGACGTCATATGACTTTGGGCTTCCTGTGTTCGTTCGCAAAGCATCATGGGGCCTATACGCGACATGACAGATAGATACATACATACATAGATTGACTAAAAGGTAAACCTAGAGTCGGGCCCTCTAGCCCGACTAATAATCGCCTTAGACATACCTACGGTTATCACAGCACCGTTTATTCTTTCTGCACAGCAATCAGATCTTCCAATGATGTAGACGTCATTGATGACGTAACTCCTTCCCAGGTCTACGCGCCACCAAGGGTTTGTCGAAAATCTAGTTACTGCGCCGTTAGGGTGAACATTCCTTGAGTCGCCGTCAACTGCTTTGTGTGCATGCGTTGTAGAATGGACGGAGCTGATCGCTGCTGGCTGACCAAGAGCAAGATTTCCTGAGAAAAAAAGAAAAATAGCAGAGATAGAAATAGTGCAGGCGGGCAGGCGGGCAGACGGACAGACGGGCAGGCGGGCAGGCGAGCAGGCGGGCAGGCGGGCAGGCGGGCAGGCGGGCGGGAAAATTTGAAAAAAACGTACCTCCTTTTGTTGATTTGACGTTAATGAGAAAAGCAAAAAAGAGCAGAAACTGAAAAAGAAATAATTCTGAAATAAATAATTAAATAAAGCAAATCCACATAATGAGCACCACATTACATTACATTACAATGAAACATTGTTCTCTGGTCCGTCTCTTATGTCATTGCATTAGTAGTATTGTTTCGCCGTAACAGTTGTAATGAGAAAACATAAATCCTTAAAGACTAATATTCGGTATCCATGCAAACAGTTGCGTTGATTGTATAACTTAACTTATTAACTTAACTGAACGATTAAAAAATTAAGAAGGAGACGAAAACATTGTTATAACCCGATTTAATGATTTTTTTAAATACTGTGCTATCGTTGTCAAAAATACACCAATACTTCTGAATGTGATATATATAAAACAAATATTTAGACTTCTGACAGTTTATATGAAATCTTATTTGATGGCTTTGTTTGCGAGGTCCGTTTTCCAAGACCAAGGGCAGGTTTTCACTATACGGACCGACTTCTAGCCGGTAAATAACCTATTTTTTTATCTCATCTCTATTATTATTATTATTATTATTTTATATATATATATTTTACGACGTGCGTTGCTTTCAAATGGCTTCCCAGTAGTTTTACTGAAAAAGAGCGGGTTGTCAGAAATCGGTTTTCATTCAGCATGTGACGGCTGCCTCAACAAACTTACAGAAATTTTAATGTCAAAATATTAAAATTACTGCAGCTTTCTTCATCATTCCAAATCAAACATTGTTTAAAGACAAAGGGTTTTGTTTATATCTCAACATCAAGAAAAAAAAGAAAGTCAAGAAACAAAAAACAAGTTTTACAAAGGATTTTAGCTGAACCATGCACGATGGATGTTGAATCGAGTATAGTGTAATTCGTCGATCTTGTATGGACGTTTGCATCAAGAAAAAAGCCTACTCAAACTTATTTTTAGTATTTTTATTTATAGTTTTTATTTAATAATAAGAAATAATCGTCACCGTCAACTAATGAAGGAATCAATTTGTTTGTGTTGTACTTTATGAAAAAGATGAAAGATGAAAGCACTATATAGGATCACTGACAGGACTTTGAATCAAGCAAATCGACCTTTTTCATGATTGTTTAACATTTTGTATGCAGAAAAAGGAAGACAAGAACACTTCCTTAATTCAAAAACGTTGTAAACTTTGTAGATAAACTTCTCGTGATTTTATAGCATTTTAAAAGTGACTGAAAAGCAACGACATATCTCATCAAAAGATAGCTCAATTCACCGCCGTGTTCTTTACAAGGAAAGATAAAAACTACAAGTATATTTTTCAACTTTTATTGAGTTATGTGAACGAGCTTTATATTCTTTAGAAAATTACAAAAAATTGTGTATTCTCACAACCTTTTGTGTATTCTCGTGTATTCTCTCCTGAGGTTTTGCAATATTGATTTGATTTTCTCAACTTTTGCTTGTCAAAATGTTTGCAAAATAAAACAACCAATGCTTGCCACGTAGCTTTTAATTTTCTCTCAGTAGGATATCGCATTCTTTCAGTGTTTGGTCAATTCAGAATTCTAGATCTCCTGATATTTTGTTCGATAAATTACCATAATTAACAATTTTTATTAAAGAATATTTTTCAAATTTTTCAAAAATTAATATCGCTGGGAAGAAATGCCACCAACAGGATACCGTGAACCGGGCAGATCATGAAAAACCGGACCGCGCGCTATCTAATCACATAGCGCGAATTACTAGGATACCGGACCGAAAAAAATAATTTCAAATATCGTCCTTTAATTCACAGAATAATCATTGTATTTGTAAAAAAATCTTTTTTCTATCTTTGTGCGTGCCAAGTTTGCAAAAGTTATAATTATCGAGTGACAGCTGAAAAATATTGTAAACGTTTTTTAGAAAATTTAATGAAAAATTTCAAGAGTCCGAAAACATGTTAAGTGAATTGAATTCAATAACCCAAACAAACAATGGGTTTCAATGACGATTAGTTACAGGCCATGCAGTGAAAATGACCAAACATGACTCAAAAAGACGAATTTTTGGTGCGCATGCAAAAAGCTCAAAAATGGCCCAAAATGACGATTGTTGATGGGCTATAGCCAATACAACATAACCATAAATGGATCTAAATCCAAATGATATGTACTTTGATATTTGAAAGAGAAACGATCTCGTTTACCAAATGTGTTAAATATTTACTTCAGTAACAGTTTCATTTTTTTTTCATCTTATACTAATTAAATCGCTAGTTTCCATTTATATATCAAAATACAGCAATATGCATGGTTAATCTTACCTTCATTTCGACGATGCTTCGAGGTACGGTACAACACTACGCAAGGAGAATAATCAACTGAAACATTTTATCAATTAAAGCACCCAATTGCATAACTACAATTTCAGTTCAGCTAAATGTATAAATAATTAAAATGATAAAATCCCTTCTTATAATAAAGAGGGATTGTAAAGAATTGTTGAATTAATAATCATCTTCCACAAGACAGACGGGTAAAATAGCTTTTATCTCGATGGAGAAATTGCTTGTTTGAAGAATATAACATTATTTTTTTATCTAGTCCAACATAAAATGTCGATAATTAAATGTACTTAGCTTCTTTTTATAACATAAGCATTATTGGAGTTTAGATGATAAATATTTAATGTATTGAATAGAACCCTTAAACCTACCGGTTAAAAAGGAAACTGAATTAAAAGGTATAACTATTATACCATAAATGAACCGATAAAATTCAATGAAAGGTTAAGTTTTCAAAATGTTCTCAGCTGATTTAACAATTGCTGTACAAATCATTCAAATGCCTTGCAATTAAAGAGTTCTTTCAGCTAGGTTGCTTAATTAACGATACACGATTAATTTCTGAAATATTCCTGGATGCCCACAATTTTTTTATTCTCACTGTAAATATATAATTAAATATGCTAACTATAAATAAATATTTGGAATACATTAAAACCCAGTACATAAAATAACAAATGTTTTTCCATGTCAGGCTCAAGTGGTTTTATATAAAATATATGTGAGATTCTTATAGTTTGGTTGATTAATAGGCAAATTTTCAACCAGAAGTTTCTTAACCCACTGGTTCTTTTATGTAATAGACCGAATCGAAATATGGCGTACTCTTATTGTTCTTGACTGTCTAACTCGTGTTCACGTTGGAAAACAATAGAGTTTTCACATGTTTGCGAGGCTGGGCAGTCAAGAAAAATTGTTATTCAAATTGGCCGCCATATTTCGATTCGGTGTAAATATACGATATAAGAGGCCCAATCTGTATAGGATATAGAGGGTCGTACAATGGGGTCTCTGACACGGTTCACGGCCGAAAAAAAATAGCGAATCATGGATCACGCATGTAAAAATTTCATTTTCACGAATCACGAAAATATGGAAGTAACGCACTCTTACACATAAAAAACTTGGCAAAAAAGGAGTGGCTTTTGGACAAATTTTTATAATATAAGACAGAACGTCGTGAAATAAGCGTTCTGTCTTATATTATAAAAAAGGAGTGCTTGAAGAAACTAAAAAAAAAAAGTATAAAATAAATCAAAGGAGGTCTTGCAACTCAAAATCACGTCGAATAAGTGGCGAAATCACGAATATCGGTTATTGATTCAAGTTCTTCACGGGTCACGCAAAACATTTGGGTCACGGATCACGGAGAATTTATTAAATTCACGTTTCTCGAAAAATAAAAATAGCTTATCACGCATCACGAGAATACCCCTGTACGATCCTCGATATATGACGGCGAGTCAAAGACGAGCCATTATATATCTCATATACAGATTTTTGAAGTTGGTTAGTGCGCGGCTTTCGGAGCGAGAGGTGACGAGTTCGATCCCCGGTGGCCTCACACTTGTTTCGACTTCTTTCCATTCTGTATAACTTTGAGTAGCTTTAAATACCTGTAAAACGGAGCATTGATGGAGAGAGGGGGGAAAGAGCGCAACGTCGGCTTCCTGGGAGACCAGCTTACTTCTAGCTGAAGTAACTACCGACGCTAAATAATTAATAGTACTTTTCTTTTTTTCCTTATAGCCCATGCAAAATGGCCGAAAATCACGATTTTTGATGGATTATAACTTATACAAAAACATAAAAAGCTTATACAAAAAGCATTGTTATTGTATATTATAGAAAAAGATACGAGTTTGGTGTTTGTTGTGATTTTTTATTTATTCGATAGGCATGCAGTGCTTGATCACAGTTTCTTTACAATCTTTGAAGAACGTAGTATTATTTTACCCTCTCCTTTGAGCGCAGCTTAAATACGTTATTGATCAATATTAACAAGCGGCCTAAGTCGGTGGGAAGGTGTGTGCACGTTCGTCTCCTGTTCTGTCTTGGCC